>JAZAYU010000662.1:0-192470 GCA_038501625.1 Corbicula japonica | reverse complement strand
CAATAATATACTAACTTATTTATTAGAAAAATTGGAAATTAACAGGCATATTGGAAAACTAAAAGATAGACGACTACATTCATTGCATTCAAACGGATTTGCTCAAAAAGTGGGTTGGACTATACACAGTTATAAAACATTAAGATTAGAATGAAATGAATTTAATTAAACAGAAATAGAAAAAAAGCATATTTCTAGGTTCCAAATGTTCATTTATATGTACGCGTAAATCCTTTAAGTTGAACATCCGCTTTGTTAACTGATTTTGTGAATTTGTATTCTGTGGGTGACAGTATTCTTAATGATTTTGAGCAGTCAGATGTCTGTAATTTTGAAGTTTTACTAATAAATCAGCTAGTATTCTTTGCATGGTTTATTAAAATTTTTAGGGCAATAGCCCAAAAATCAAGCCAGTAATGCCCCAGTACGAAGGTGTATACTTAGCAAAGTGGTTAAGTGTATAAGATGTGCGACTGCTTGCTTCTGGTTATTTTCATGATAGTTAAGCCAAATTTTTACCTAACATTGAAATCGTATAGATGAATTAATTTTGATTGAAATCTCCAGCATGTTTAGATGAATTAATTTTGATTGAAATCTCCAGCATGTTTAGATGAATTAATTTTGATTGAAATCGCCTGCATGTATAGATGAATTAATTTTGATTGAAATCTCCAGCATGTTTAGATGAATTAATTTTGATTGAAATCTCCAGCATGTTTAGATGAATTAATTTTGATTGAAATCTCCAGCATGTTTAGATGAATTAATTTTGATTGAAATCGCCAGCATGTATAGATGAATTAATTTTGATTGAAATCGCCTGCATGTATAGATGAATTAATTTTGATTGAAATCGCAATCATGTATATATGAATTAATTTTGATTGAAATCGCCGGCATGCATAGATGAACTAATTTTGACTGAATCGCAAGCATGTATAGATGAATTAATTCTGAATGAAATAATACTATTGTAGCAAAACATGTGGGTTACAATGGTTGCAAGCATTGTCTTAAACTTTAGACTTTAGGTCCCTAAGTGTGTCTTTAACATGTTAGATTATGTATATTGTGCTATGACGCGGATGCAGTCAGATAAACGAAGACTACTATATTTAAAATTCGCCACACCTGTTGTGGTTTTTCGACAAGTTCTTTAAAAAACACCAATTTTGAATCAAAATATCATTTTATGCTGCCAACAATATTTTTATGCCCCCGGCATCTAGTGATTGAACCGTCCGTCCGTCTGTCCGTCCTTCCGTCCGTCCGTCCGTCCAGTTAACATTTTTCGGCAAGTTGGATATTTCTCAATTTCTACAAAGAGCATTGGCATGAAAGTTTACACACTTACTTAACAGTTCACAGGTCATGACCCTGACAAGTCACATAACTCTGGGTACCTTATTTCTGGTGTTATCTCCCCTTTTTGTACTTAAAAATATGGTTAACCTGTTTCGGCAAGTTGGATATTTTTCCTTTTCTACAAAGATCATTAGCATGAAAGTTTACAAACTTACTATACAGTGCACAGGGTATGACTCTTAACAAGTTACATAACTCTGGCTATCTTAATTCGGGGTTTTCTCCCAAATTTGTACTTAGAGATAAATGGTTAACATTTTTCGGCAAGTTGGATATTTCTGAATTTCTACAAAGAGCATTGGCATGAAAGTTTACACACTTACTTAACAGTTCACAGGTCATGACACTGACAAGTTACATAACTCTGGGTACCTTATTTCTGGTGTTATCTCCCCTTTTTGTACTTAGAAAATGGTTAACTTATTTCGGCATGTTGGATATTTCGCAATATCCACAAAGAGATCTGGCATTAAAGTTTACATACATACTTAACAGTGCACAGATGATGATCCTTACAAGTTACGTAAGTCTGGCTACCTTTTTTCTGGGATTATCTCCCCATTTTATACAAGGATATAAATGGTTAACTTGTTTTATTTGATTTTTGCCCTTTTTCGCTTAGAAATTAGAATTAAGACTTAGAAATTTTGGTTAAAGTTTCAATGTTAGTGTTTTTCTAAGGTAATGCTATAGAAAAGGTTTAAAACAGATGTACTTAACATACTTTGGTGAAAGTGTTGAGTGGTTACTATACTATACTATACTATACTATACTATACCATACCATACCACACCACACCACACCACACCACACCACACCACACCACACCACACCACACCACTCCATACCAAACCAAACCACACCACACCACACACCACCACCACACCACCACCACCCCCACACCACCACCACCCCCCACCACCCCACCCCATCTCACACCACACCACCACCCATCCACACCACCAACAATAATACCGTCAACAACACCACCAATAACACCGTCAACAACACCACCAACAACTCCGTCAACAACAGCACCAACAACACCGTCAACAACAGCACCAACAACAACACCACCACCAACAACAATAGCATCACCAACAACCAACAACAATAGCATCAACAACACCAACAACTGACAACACCAACAACAACACTGACATCTAGACCAACAACAACAACAACACCAACAACAACACCAACATTACCAACACCAACAACAATACCAACAACAGCAACAACACCCACACCACCACCGACAACAACCAGCATACCATACCTTACTATACTACACCACACCCCACCACATCACTATAGGTGGGCAGGGATAGTGGGTTGATGGGTGTGGGATCAGTGGTGTATGGACTGGGTTGTGTAAACCCTCTAAAAAACTACAATAATAAAGTAACTGTAATTTATTAATTTCCTAACTTGGATTAAGAAACTTTTGTTCATGTGTGTGTGTTGGGTGTCATAAACTCCTGAATCACTCCCCAGTTTAAATGAAGCCCAGTTTTAAATGTGTTTCCGACTGGCTCTTGTTATGATAAATTCTTTTCATGGACAGGTTCTGGCACCAGACGGTTATTTTCATTATTTAGAACTAACTTGTCATTTTAGTTGCAGTTTTAACACTGTGCTATCATTTAAAATTTGTATCGTTACAAACTTCGCTACCGGGGGCATAATGTGTTTTCCGAACACAGCTTCTTGTTTCTTAGGTATTTTCGGTAAGAAGAACAAAATAAATGGCTTTAAACGACGACGGCACTATGAACTTATATTTGAACATAAACAAAGAATCCGGTATATTATCCATATTTTTTCATGTATTGCCCTCGAAATCGAAGAACAATTTCAACTATAAATGTACGAATTGCAGTTCGCGAGCAGGGTGTCGTCGTTTGGCATGGATCGAAAATTTACTGTTTACTTAGTGAAACCCCTCATTTTAGACCACCTCTGGGACTGGACAAATGGGATATTAATAGTGGAGTGGTCTCAATTCCGGGATAGAAAAAAGTGCGAAAGTGTTCAGAGGGACGTTGAAATAGTGATCTTTATGTGGGATAAATTGATGGATCGATGTTTCCAAGACAGTCCACAACTCGCGAATATTAATGAACTCCTACTAATGAACAGAATATCTATAAAATAAAACATTTGCTCCTATTTTTATATATTATATTTTAAGAATATAACTACTAACACAAAGAAAACTAAACGAGTGATAAACGTGCATACTTACGGGCAAGTAAGTAAATGTAGAATGCTGCAGACATTTTGCTACACTTCCACTTCCAGAATTTATAGGTTAGGGGAATATTTAAGTTCCATTTAAGTCGTGCCGTATAAAGCATTTTCTTGTACGCTATAATTAGCATAAATGCTGTGGCCAGAATGGTAATGATAAGCGACGCTAAAGAGAGCCACATCACTGCTGTGTTTAACACTGAAAAATGAAAGAGCGGAAGAATTAATTTTCTAAATATCTGTATAAATAGCTCAAAAATTATTATAATTTCAAAGCAGAGTACACTATAAAAATAAAAATATTGCAGGCTGGCTTTGACTGAGCATGTTTACGAGCTGTAATGGCAATGCATTCCCCAATAAAGAAATTTAAGTGTTGAAACATTTCAAAGAACCTCGCGTAATTAAATATATACAGTCTTGTGAGGTAAGTCACCTCATTTGCATATTAACAAAACACTGATGTCATAAGAACCGACTGCAAATCGTGTTTTCTGTCAAAATATTAGACAGTTTTTGAAAGTTTTGATGAGTACAACTTGCTAGAAATTGTCTTGTAAGTAAATAACTACTATAAAGTAACAAAAATCATCAAAATTGTTTATATATACTTCCTCACTCCAAAACTTTCTCATTTTGACAGTTGTGACCCAAATAAATGTTTGTTATAAGTACTGATCTTTCACTCAATATTCTTTTCAAAAGTTTGCAGCTTTGGATAATGGTAAATTTAAATATAAACTGAAAATTGACAATCAACATTGATATGAGTAGACATGAGCAGAGTTTGGCAACATTTTTGACGTCATGTACACAGTATGGGACCGGACACCGGATATAATCGCGTTTTGAGTCAAAACAAAGTCTTTAAAAGTTACTAGAGGTAAGAAAAAATCGATTTCTCAGCTCATACGACACTAATCTGACCTGGGTTTGATTTTATGATTCTCTTACTAAATGCCAGATATCATAAAAGTACAAGTGCCAACCAACACATCAAGATTTGTTCATCTATTTGTAAAAGTTCACCGTTGCTCACGAGAGAAATTGATGCCCAAGTACCGAAAGTCTAGTTTCATTATTAATTTCGTTCAAAAATAA
This sequence comes from Corbicula japonica, assembly GCA_038501625.1. Classification (NCBI taxonomy): domain Eukaryota; kingdom Metazoa; phylum Mollusca; class Bivalvia; order Venerida; family Cyrenidae; genus Corbicula; species Corbicula japonica. Next base: position 187,747 of record JAZAYU010000662.1, on the reverse strand, counting down.
AAATTCTGAATCGACAGTTTTCTTTTACTCCTCCTCATGTACTTACATTCCAATTTTTAGTAAGATTTACCAAAAATTGACTTCTACAGCGACAAAAAATGCACACGCTTAGTGTACTGGGTATACAAAATCTTTGCTCAAACGTGTACTGGGTATACTGAGCAACTGTACTGAGTATACATTATAAAAATGAGCAATGACATTGATAAAATACCATAATTACATTCATTATAATTATAATCGTCATCGTCGTCGTCATCATAACCATCAACATCAATTACGGTATCGTTTGATTTTCAGAAAGATATGGAACATGCGGAAAGCGTTGTGTCAGAGATTGAGTAAGTATTTTGTTTGTTACGAATGTATAATGTTGGTAAGCATATATGCAAGAATATATAACACATTGCATTTAATTTTTCTGTAAAGGTGGGAAATACGCCACATAAATACTTACATTTATGCAGTTAGGCTTATAGTTGGATATTTTTAAGTTATACACTAGTCGTTTGTCATGGTTACACAATGGACATACACACGATTATTTTTCAAGATGTTGATATAGGATAAATATGTAAATTTTCTTAGTTTATTCATTAAAATAATATAAAAGCTAAATGTGTTGCATATAAACCCACATTTGTAAAATTTAATCGTGTTTCGTGTGCAATGATTATTAATGGGAAGAGAGCGCTATAGTTTTCTAAAAGTACACTATAGTAACAAATTGCAAATTGTATATTTTTCATTTTATTCACTGGCACCCGAATAGATATCCATTTTGAAAGTACGATAGATAACTAGACCCCCATGGGGATATAGAAGTGAGTTCGTCGGTCGATCACATGGTTTCCGGATGATAGCTCTATATAACTTCATCAAATCAACAAGTCAAATGTTTGGGTTCAGAAAACTAATCTTACCACTAATAAGGGCAAATGATTGTAAAATGATTTGTTACATAGGTGTAACATAATAAAATAGAGATCACGGTTAAATTGGACTTCATATCATTAATATTTAACATAGTTATGGCCCCTTTTATATTTTTAAAAACCTAAAAATGGTTTCCAGATTATACCCTTTTACAATGGCAATGAAGTGTAATAATTTTAGGTACACTGATGTAACATCATTAAGCATATGGTGATTATCGATTAAGAGAATGAATCAAATTTATTTATCATATTTTATGTAATGAGTGGAAAAACGTTTTTTTTTTCAAAAGCAAGATCTTAATATTAAATCACTTATTTTTGACATATCAAAGACGTTAATTGAATCATGTTTTAATTATCATAATTTTAATGATATTAAGTCAAAACAGTATCAGAAAACGTCTCAAACGTTGACTGATGTCGTGAGTTTTTTTAGTTATACTCAGTACAGTAAGCTTCAAAGTACTCAGTATACCCAGTTCACTACAATAATATACCCAGTACACTAGTACGCTGTAGACATCAATTTTTGGTCGATCTTTCTAAAAATTGAAATGTGAGTACATGAGGAGGATTATAAGAAAATTGAAGATTCAGAATTTTCATTTTTTGACCAAAATAATAATGAAACTAGATTTTGGTACTTGGGCATCAATTTTTCCCGTGAGCAACGGTGAACTTTTACATCTAGTTTAACAAATCTTGATATTTTGGTTGATACTTGTACTTTTATGATATCTGGCCTTTAGTAAGGGAAACATAAAATCAAACCCAGGTCAGATTAGTGTCATATGAGCTGAGAAATCGATTTTTCTTACTTCTGTTAACTTTTTAAAACTTTGTTTTGACTCAAAAACGCGTATATATCCGGTGTCCGGTCCCATACCGTGATGTAAACATGTCTGTGGTTGCAGTATGACATCAGTTTTAAAGCCTCATTACCTTATTCATGCACATAAATGGCAACACACCAATTCCTGAACAGATACAGTTTCTTTCTGTTAGGTATCTGTCCTTAGCTAATGAACGTGTTATACACCACAGTTTAGCATTTATGATAGGTGCGCAAATTTGCCTCACAACACTGTATATATAAAGATACATCCTTAAATAAATCTAGGTTGTATTGGGTAAAAATTTAATTAAATATTAGCCAAATGTTAGTGTCAACAAAAACGAATAAGAAGTAATCTACTTAAATACCTTCGGTATGATAGCCACCAACTCTCGTATAGAACAATCCATCTTTTTCGCATGATTCGGTGGAGTTTTCTGGCACATCACATGCCCAGTCAGGCGTGATAAAACCCATAATCTGCAATTCAAATATATTGGTCTGCAATTTCTATATTCAAAAAAGGTGAAATATGCATATTAGGAATTGTCACATTCAGAAAAAAACAACCTCCCCACACAGACAGGAAGAAGAAGAAGAGAGGAAGGAGAGAGAGAGAGAGAGAGAGAGAGAGAGAGAGAGAGAGAGAGAGAGAGAGAGAGAGAGAGAGAGAGGGGGGCGGAGAGAGAGAATGATTAATTAAATGTTCTTGTTCAAACAGTTTCAAAAAAGACACCACAAACAATTAAGAAAAAATGAAAACCCGAGGGGTTGCCGCCTTGGAACGGTCAGTGGCAAATCAAATTGCCACTGGGAGTTTAAACCAGGTTCTAGGGTGCACCAACCTCACAATTTCCCCAACAGGTTCTTATATCAACACACAACTACAAGTTGTCTTGGTGAAATAACTCCAACCCAACCGTCAGCTCAACAATAAAACGTAAGAAGGTAATAGCATTGATAAGCAAAATGGGATGGTACTCAATGATCTTACCGACACCAGAGCTTCTGGAGCACAATAAGCAAGAACACGATGACAGGGATAAAAGAAACAAATCGAGCTTCTCAGTTAAAAAAAGATTTTCCCATAAACCCCTGCCACCGTCGTGCAACCAAAGAGGTAAGCATATTGATCAACTGTAGAGTTAAAGTAATCAAACTGTTAAGTTCTGCTTAGACTGTGCATCAAGTCACATATGTGTCCGAAATCCTTCCTTTCTATCTTAATGTCCACTTTGATCTCCCCAATAATCATTGCTTTTGCAATTTCAAATATGTATTTAAATATAAAATAAGATGATTAAATAACAGAAATTATCGACGTTTTTATTATTACCCTAGTTAAAAACAACAGTTTAAAACCAAACAGGCAAACGGTCCATTTAAACTGTTCACGTTTTAAAAGCGATTAAAGCAATCAATTTTCAGACATTCTCTTTGCCAACTTATAATTTCTCTACTTTGAACACTTCACTTCCTAATAACGTACAATTAACAAAATACGAGCTCATCAGTCTCATTGGAAGAAAATAAAACAACAAAAACGTCTGTTAAGAAAAAACACCTTTAGTCCGTGTAGTGAGTAACGCGCTTTCTCAAGAGGGACGGATTTATATTTGTTATATATTTATATACATATTATTCTATATATATTTCTATGTCTATAATTAGAACGTCAATTTGACCGGATGTTTATAAATTGTCTACAAAGCGCCTTTCCTACTTGACAAGTACATTTTGATTTACCAACTACTGACTGTGAACCCGCCATATCCCAAATAAACATTATGCAATAAACTAAGCTTTACGTGATCATCATTGACATATTTCTGGTTTGTACCCTCTCATATTTACACCTCAACTTCCTCCTCTACGATGAAGTCTTATTTGTCAAACGAATCATAATTTCTTATGGTTAACAGTGTGACGTATTACTTTAAAAGGCGTAGCTACAGTAGAGCCGTACACAATTTATTGGACGTTGCGCAATGTTTTGACGTGTGACGTCGCCGAGACACGTTTTGCCACGAGTTGCTGCGAAAAAGCGAGCTGTCATTCACTTTGTCGTCAACGTGGCTGTGTCAATAGCCATTCAAAAACGCCGTAATATCACGAATTCTTCTCATAATTTCTGTATTAATGAAAGTATTTATGTGTGTAAATATAAGGGTTGAATCGATATTTGATGATTTCCATTTGGCTATGAAAAACAGTTGGATTGTTTAAAGTACTTCGGGCTTCACACACTTTAAACAACCCAACTGTTTTCCATACCCAAATGGAGATCATCGAATATCGATTCAATCCTTAAATAATGTTTGCGCGTCTTCGCACCGTGGTTTTGGGACCTCGCGTCCTATTTTAGCGACTTCGCAAATTGCTGTAAAACTTGCATTTTCTTGATCTTGTCATAGAGATCGACAGGCGAAACAAGAATGGTCCCAACGGAACACAGTTATTTTATCCTATTGTAGTACAAATAATTTGCAAAGATTCGATCAAGCTATTGCTTTAGGAAACAGCTACTTTAGTTCGATTTTACTTTAACAGGACGACGTTTGTTGGGGACACAAATGGTGGAAAACGTAACCCAAACTGCACCAAATTGCCGATGCCTCAGACGGACGGTTGCACAAGATGAAATGATATAAATCAAAACAAACGTGAACAGTTTATCGTTTGCTTAGCAGTTTTAGAGCTGAAATAACAATAAAAATACACGACCTCTTGCATCCTTACATACTGTTTGCATTTTATTCATAATTTGGATGAGTAGAGACCCATCCATGATATGAGTACTACATATTTAATCGGTATTTTCCGCATTTTCTCCAGTGCTGGAAAATTTAATCTTGAACCCACACATTGCGTAATAATTTATACTACCATTATTGTGGAGAAATCGATTCACTGTCAACTGCTTCGCTACCATTATCTGTGTTTTTCTTAGAAACACTCAAATATTATTTTGCAAAATCTATCGCGATCGGTTCGGACTGGCAATCTGGAACTTAGTAACTGTTAATGAGCGTCAACGGGCTATGTCGAGAAACTGCCATAACCACAGTTTCATTTTGATTGCATTGTACTTGTGGCAGGTCTGGGCAGGTCGATGGTTGCTTGAAGCAGTGACCTTACTTATTAGCTGCATACAATATATCAGGGAAATAAATTGTAGAAACTGTTTCTAAACTGACCTATTATAACGTAATAGTACCCGATAAATACACGTAGCAAGCATGGATGAGCTGAATATAACGGAAAACAATTCATTCATCGTTAATTCCAGCAAAGTGTTTTCTGAAAGAGAAAAAGAACAAAGTATGTTATGTACAAAGCATAAATCATTAATTTGAATGTTGAATAAACCCTGCTCGCAAATTAAAGACAAAAACAGTTAAATTAAGATGAAAACTGCAAATTGTAGATAAATATCGTTCGACGAAGCCATTTGCATAAACGTGCTTGATGACTAGTAGGAAAAAACAATAACACATTAGTCCCAATATATATTTTTAGCTGATACTTATCACAGTTAAAGTCCAAACACTTTTATTAACTTATGTTATTTAAATGACAAAATGAGGATTCAAAGAATTTAAAAAATATAAAAGGTGGTACAAGCATACAGAACATACTGAAATAAGAGATATACAATCTGATATATGCTATTTCGTTAAGAATTTTACAATTAATTAAGGAGGTACGTGCATGCAGTACACACTAAAAAGTGATATACAATCTGGTATCGGACATGTAAGCTGTTAAATTTCAAAATAGGTAAAATGCATCAATTATCCGAGTCATGTTTTTTGACAGTTACTCAACTTAATAGGATATGTTACTTATTAAACTGTTGGAATTTATAGGTCAGAGGTCACTAAATGCCGAAAGATGGGCTGTGATTTGTTTGTTTTGTTTTGGGACGACAAAGAGTATAATTTCTATACAAGCTGTGTGCTGATTGGAAGATATAATATACTTTTGAAATTCTACTAAAATGCATCAATACGTTTTAAATTGACAACCTTTTTTATTTTAAGAGCCTGTTTTATAACAATTTCGTTATGACCAAAGGTTGACCTTTTCTAATAGTCTGACCTAAATTTATATACGCATTTCTAATATAGTCAGATTTGCAGTCGTTTACGAGTTACTTCCCGTGACCGGAAAATGACACAAAACGAGGTTCTACGGGAAAGCTGATCGAGCTGATATCCAGTTAAGCTTACTTAACATACTTCGACATGCTGCTTTCATAATCAATCATCGCCAGGTATATTTGGAGCTTGTTGGCAGCTGATAAGAAACAGACAGAATTCGTTTAATCCACAAAAATGGCAACCCTTGTTGCTGATCTGTTTTTATACTGTTATGAAAGAGACTTTATGTTATCTCTTTCTACCGAACATCAAGATGATATTACAGATTTTAAAAACACCTCTAGGTACCTTGATGATTTATTAAATATAGATAATAACAATTTTCCATCACTGATTAATAAGATTTTTTTCCATCACTGATTAATAAGATTTATCCAAAAGAACTACAGCTTAATAAAGCGAACACTTCAGAAAAGCAAGCAAACTTTCTTAATCTAAATCTGTCCATTGAAAATGGTTACGTCACTACAAAAATATATGATAAAAGAGACGATTTTAATTTTAATATAGTAAATTTTCCGTTTTTTTAGACGGCGATGTTCCTCGTGCAAAATCTTACGGGGTTTATATCTCACAGCTTGTTCGCTTTTCAAGAGCTTGCAACGATGTGAAAGATTTCAATGAACGTAATCTGTGCATTACAGAAAAATTTTAAAACAGGGTTATCGGTATCACAAATTAAGGAAAACCTTTTGCAAGTTTTCTCGCCGATACCCAGATCTATTTCATTAATTCAGGTGCAGTTAAAATCACTATTGCAACAAGGTATTTCGCAGCCGGGTTTTTATGGAAATGTGAAATATGCATAGAGATTGAATTTACAAACTTAAGAAGATAAAAGGCAATGTTAATTTCGTAAATTCGTTATTCGTAAAAACCATCTGTAAATTTAAAAAGAAAGGTTACAGGTCTGCAGGCCTGGTGATTGACCCATCTACAGTTGATCATTATGCTTACCTCTTTGGTTGCACGACAGTGGCAGAAGTATAGTCCTTTCCGATAAGGGTTGTTATCTCCCTTGGCAAATTACCGTTCCTTTGCGCTCTTTAGCGCGGAGTGAGATAGTTTACTTCCTGTCGGAGAGTAAAACGAACAAAGGAATATATAGAGAAAGCGAGCAAAATGTTCGTTAAATAAAAAAGAGATGATCTATGTTTGTTTGTTCTTGTCAGATTTCGGATTTTTCTTTACTGATACTATGCTTTCAAAAAACCGAACGATTATAGACTAATAAAATGGAAAATCACGTCTTTGTTTGTTTTTTTAACCCGAATGTTCTAGCAAACAGATTTCAAAATATAATTAAGGTTGTTTTTTTCCCCAATAACTGTCTTAAGGCATCGCCACACTCCTCCCAATTCTATTCATCGATAAAATAAAAATCATCAAATCTCAGTAATGACAAAATGCCATTCAATGAAACTTTGCACAAATGAAGGTTACTAATGTATCTTTATTTTGCATACAGAAAGACAACTTAGAAAAGTAAAGAAACAAAGCTAGACCTAAAAATTCCTTGAATTCTATTTACATAAATTCACAAAAACTAGGCGATGCAGAACATAACTTTAAATTTCCTCGTGAGCGCAATGATACTGACAAGAAAATGTTGTGTACTTTGTAAAAAACGTTCAACTATTAAAAGAGAAATCAGTGATTGTCATCCGTTTACGCGACCAGGAAATTGAAGGTCAAACACACTTTTACTTATATCTCGTAAAGTTTACATAAGTTAATCATGAGGACACAATAAATTGTTGTCAGTATCATATTACTCATGTGGGCATTTAAAATGATGTTTTGTGTTCTTTAGTTTTTGTGAATTTATGTAAATAGAAGTTGAGGGAATTTTTACATCCTGCTATTTTTCTTTACTTTTCTAATATGTCTTACCATCTGTAAAATAAAGATACATTAATAACATACACTTGGGCAAACTTTCATTTAACAGCATTTTGCCGTTATTGAGATTTTGATAATTTTCTTTTTATCGATGAATAGAATTGGGAGGAGTGTGGAAGGCCCTTAACTGTTTACTAATTTTGAAATGATTGCTGCTTTTGCACATATCCACCTTGATCAGAATTTCATTTACCAAAATCGTTTTTGTTAGATCGTTAATTATCTTAACAAGAAAACTAGATTTTTTAATTATGATCATTGACGATTGACGAACAACAAAATTTTATTTTATGGCAACTGATTATGAAAGGTAACACATACCTAATATAATGGTAATGCGCTAAGGTCGTACATTAAAAAACTAACTCGATTCATGACATTCCCTTCTCAAGTAAGAAAAGTCTAAAAATACCGAAAAGTTCTTTGAAAACGAGCGTCCGGCAAAGAGAGATGTTAATTCAAATTCACAACAATTAGAGTTGCTCAACAACAATTGCAAATCGCAGTTCTCATCCCACTGAAGTGTTTGCAACAGTATCAACCGCATCGCTAACTTTTAATTTAATTCAATCTTTTTTATTAGTTAATTTTATTTGGAGTCAACAATGAAAATGACGACCGAACCGTGTAACTGATCGAAGCGTGTTATGTTCTACCTCATACCGCTAAATCATATCTTATTTTCGCACGCTAGTGAAGAGATACAAGCATGTACACTTCAATTATATGTAAATTCATATCAATAATGAAAAACGAAATCTGCGAATTTTCAATAGACAAATAATTCACAAACATAATTTTCGCTCACGATTTGCATGCACTTTTTGAAAAACATGCTTTTTTATTATTTACTTTTATTCATATTTAAGAGATCTGTAGTTATGAATGTTAAAAGCGGACTTTTTCTTCCGTCGGGGATTCAGAATTGAAAAAAGAAAATGTACGCGTTGCAATCTTTTTGTTTTACTCGTGGGCAACGGCATAAGTAATTATCGGCGAATATCGCTAACCTGTTGTTTGATGTCATGTTGCTAACTAATGATTCAATGGAAATTTATCATTTTATATATAATAAGTAAAATAAGAAGTGAACCGTTTCCTTTCATACTAGGTGTTTGTTACATCAGAAGCCTTATTCAAGAATATGTAAACCGTAAATGAAACATTAGTTTTGACATTACATTACTAATTATGACAGCAAATTTGTACTAATTTTAAAATGTAAGTGAATATCATCATCAGCTTATGTATATTCAAACTTGTTGGCAATTTGTATATAAGGTGCGATAATAGCCAGTAACCTTATTCGTGGGGGCGTCCGTGGCCGAGTGGTTAAGGTTTCCGACTGACAATCACTTGCCTTTCACCGCTGTGAGTTCGAGACCTACCAGGGTCAAGATCTTTCATGTGAGGAAGCTAACCAGCTAGCTTGCGGAACGTCGGTGGTTCTACCCAGGTGCCCGCTCGAGCCTGAAAATTGCCCGGAGGGGCACCTGGGGTCTTCCTCCGCCATGGGAAGCTGGTATGTCCACACCATAATGTCCTCGTTCATAGGCGGGAGGGACATAAAACTGGGAAGTAACAACAACAACAACAGTAACCTTATTCGTTAAGTTGATATACATAAAATAATCGGTGTTTAAATGATAACATTTCTTAACCAAAACAAGTGTATTGTTAAATATGATCTTGTTGTCAATCTAAAAGAATAGTTTGTATTAAATCTGCAACATTTAAATGATCATTCATTATATTATCACATCTTATAAAAACTAATCGTCGTAACTAAGAAAAATGCACATACAACAGCGCATTCGGTTATTTTAACTAGCTTTCGGCGGCCAGCTTTCAGATATTCACTTGCTTAGTATATGAGCGAGCTATATGAAAAATACATTTTTGTTGTCCAATTGAATAAACATTTCTGTATTAAATCAGCAACATTCGAATAATCGTTAATTATATTATCACATCCAATAAATATAAATGGTCATAACTAAGAAAAATGGCGCTTTCGGTAAATCGGGTGATCATATTTGCTCACCGGAAGTAGAATTAACCGCGACCTGATTATCAGCAAAGGGAGGTAACAACACTTATCGGAAAGGTCTATAAGAGTTTATAAAGGTTTATGGGGAAATCTTTTCTTAAAAAACCTAGAAGCTCGATTCGTTTCTTTTGTCATCGTGTTCTTGCTGATTTTACTCCACTCCCGCCGATGGGAGGGTTGGAGTTATTTCACCAAGACAATTTGTACTTGTTTTGTGATACGAGAACCTGTTGGGGCAAGTGTGAGGTTGGTGCACCCTAGAACCTGGTTTAAACCCCCAGTGGCAATATGTTTTGCCACTGACGATATCCAAGGCAATATCCCAAAAGGTTCTCTTTTTCGTTAATTGTTTTTGGCGTCCTTTTTGAATTGAAATACTTATAACAAGCATGCTCTCTCTCTCTCTCTCTCTCTCTCTCTCTCTCTCTCTCTCTCTCTCTCTCTCTCTCTCTCTCTCTCTCTCTCTCTCTCTTTCGCTTCCTCTCTTCTTTTTCGCTGCGTGGGGAGGCTGTGTTTTGTGAGTGTGGCAGTTCATGACATGCATATATTTCTTTTTTTTCTAAGTGTCAAAATATTGACTCATATTAAAAAAATATTTTTGTGTAATTTAAACATTTACAATACATTTATTATGTGAATATCTTGCATGAAATGTTACATAGTTACTTTAGAATTGTGGATTTAAAAAGAATACCATACGTTTTTAAAACGAAACGATACGTTTTCAAAATATTAGTAAGCCTTTTTAGTTAATGTAGTACGATAAACAAAATATGATATACATACCGTTTCGTTTCGTATTTTTTCGGTAATATTATGTACTGCAAAATCCTGTCGTCTTTGTTTGATAACTGGTCAATGTCCAAAAAAATCACCACAAGTCTACTCTGAACATGTCGCGAATATATAATTCTTGTTTTACGCTTTTATGGTATGTCGCGAACATTTAGTTATTGTTTTACGCTTTTATTTTGAGGGGCAAAAATCGGATCAAGTTCGATGATCAGTTGATGCCAGTTGAAAATATCATCTGATATCACAGTCCAATTAAAATTTAAAACATATTGATTACAAAGTTATGTTCATTACACAGGGTGGGGAATCACGTGACAAAAACATGGCCGTCAACCAAAAAATTCTCTCGGTTCGAGGTAAGTTTTTACTTGTTTCTCGCTTATTCCTAGACCATTTTAAATGAAATAAACACTAAAGTACCCCGTACACGAAGACAGATTGCATAGTGTATTTCAAATTTAGACAACTTTTGTAGTTTATACGGTATTTCGTGTACAGTGGCAGCTTGCACTGCTCTGTGATAGGGTACACTTGGATCTTGATGAAATCGTTCTTCTGGCAAGTTTTCGCAAGTGAACTGATTGTTGCATGAAAAAATTGTTATATCCCGGCAGAAAAATGCTTCTGGTGCAGACATATCCAGTTTATTTATGCAACTGATGTGAAAAACGCAAAAATGGAAAATGATAGGGAACACTGGTCGCAACGTTGATGATAGGGAACACTTGCATTGTTTTGAGAAGCAAACTGTTTGCCAGTCCGAGCGATCAGTTTCGAAACGGAGCGAGTCCGTTGTATTTTTTTTTCAATAAAACATGGATATTTTCAGCTACGAAGTTGTTAAAAAGGAGTATTATTTAATACAGGTGATTCTTGCATAGCTAAAAATGTAAATCTCTGAAACGTTTGCATTTATGAAACGCACTAGAAAAAATACCACAATTTGTATTAAGCAGATTTTCATTGAACGTTAAGAATTATATGATGCGCCAGAAAAATAATAAGCAAGAAAGCATGATTACAGTTAAAAATTTTATATACTCAGTACATTAAAAAATGTAGATTTTTATGTCATGTATTTTGAAGATTTTTCCATTTTTACAAGATCTGATGCCTCAAGCAGATTAAAGTCTTGAAACCCAGACTTACGAAATTTAATGTATCGACGTCATGATGCACGTGACTTGTTAAATTCCACACTTTGCACTTGATTTAAACGTGTATTAAAATTTCGCAATTTTACTGCTATGTACGTGTGAGCAGTCGACCGATACACAGTTAAACATGTTTAGAGGCTTTGTGCCAATCTGTATTAATGCCACGGCTTATTGTATTGCCGTTCTTACGTTTAGAATCGTATGAGTAATCTACAGCATGAAAGGCAGGGGCGCATACAGCTGTTTTAACACTCATTTTCTTAAAACAAAACAACATCAATATTTTAGACTAGCTATTCTTGTCTTCAGACATGTCGCAATTCAGACACATTAAGAATTGGGGGAAGAAATTGATTTATTCACGTAATCAGCCACAATAAAATCTTGCTGAGCTTCGACAAGCACTGATTTATGAATGGAATAAAATGCCCCAAGAACAGTCTTAGTAGCGTAACCTCCGTGTTGTAGGACACTGGCTGGGAAGATGCTTCTTGGGACATTTACAAACAAGGATTTTCTGAAAAGCCTCGTCTGTCCCCGATTCATTTTGCGTTGTTTGCACTCTGGGACATATTGGAGTTATGGAGGTTTTTATTATGTTACCCCTGAAATTTTGAAGAAAAATATATGGATTGTAAATTCTATTTTAATTCAGCAGCTTCGAATAAACAAACATATTATTTAAGAAAACTTGAAAAAGATTTCACACCAGAAACTTACTTGTAGATGTTTATTAGTCATCTTATGGAAAGTTATAGGCTCTTACAAAGCTTTATAACAAAAACATCATGAAACAGTTTTTATTTGTTTGAAATCACACTGGCAAAACTATTATTTTAACAATAATATATTTTAATACATTTAAAACAGAAGTAAAAATGAAAAAAAATGAAAAATTCAAAGATTCAAATCTTCCCATTAAAGGCCTACAAAACGGAGGTTAAGCTACTACGACTTTATTAATCAAATCAACGTCCCCAGACTTTTTTATCAAGAGAAGGAAAATCTTTTAAATAAAATTACAAATGTAGTTTCAAAATGACTTTGCTTTTGGAAAATCAGTCGTTTTATGACTGTCTCTAATAGTGCCTGCTCGTTAATGTGGGTTCCTGTCATCATATCCCGAAAAACATGCTTATATAAAACTATAATCAAAAGCATTGTGTTTGTTAAGTAAATATTCTAAGAACCGCATCGATATTTATTGCTGTCTGCAGCAAAATAATTTTTTATTATAACAATGTCTATACTATCTTATAATTCACCAGGTTTCAAATATAAAATACATTATTATATGATATCTCACCGGTATAAAATATATTAATATCTTACCGGTGTCCAGATTCTTTACTACATGACTAAAAGACAAAAACACATTTCAATATCTACTATTTTGAGATTGCGGAAACCGAAAGTCGTTTTAATACTCAGAAATCGAATTTTCAATCTAATGTTGCAAACAAAACTCCCTGGTTTGTTTTTACACTACATTACACTAAAACTGGAAAAGTTCGTGTTTTGTATACGTTCTAACTTAGACTAGCCACTAGTCTGATAATAAGTTTGCTTTGTCTTTTTATTTATATTTTATATATCATGACAAACTTTTATTATAGCCAGTCTATTTTCTTTCATACTGCATTGAGAGAGGTGTCTGTATTATCATGAAGTTCAGATAGAGATGTAGACTGGCTCCAGATAATTAGATGAAAACAAAATACTTCATCGGCTGGAATCCAGGCTAGTTCTAACTGTAATCATCAATTCGCACATATGATGTTTTCTGGCGCATCACTATAAGCACCATGTTCTCTATTTCATTTATAATCTTCAAAAAATCTGCTTAATACAAATTATGATATCTTTTCCAGTGCTTTGTTTCAAAATGCAAACGTTTCAAAGATTTGCATTCCCAGCTAAGCAAGACTGTTTTGTTAAATAATACTTCTTTCTAAAAACTTCGTAGCTGATCATAAGAATTTAAACAAAGGAAATAAAATATCCATGTTTTATTGAAAAAAAATACAACGGACTCGCTTGGAATATTCGCAAACTGATCGCTCGTATTGGCAAACAGTTTGCTTCTCAAAAATACAAGTGTTCTCTATCTCCAACGTCGCGGCCAGTGTTCCCTATCATTTTCCATTTTTGCGTTTTTTACATCAGTTGCATACAGAAACTGGATATGTCTGCACCGGTAACATTCAGTCTGTCGGGATATAACAAATTTTTCATGCAACAATCAGCTCACTTGCGAAAACTTGCCAGAAGAACGATTTCATCAAGATCCAAGTGTACCCTATCACCGAGCAGTGCAAGCTGCCACTGTACACGAAATACCGCATAAACTACAAAAGTTGTCAAAATTTGGAATACACTATGCAATCTGTCTTCGTGTACGGGGTACTTTAGTGTTTATTTCATATAAAATGGTCCAGGAATAAGCGAGAAAGAAGTAAAAACATACCTCGAACCGAAAGAATTTTTTGGTTGGCGGCCATGTTTTTGTCACGTGATTCCCCACCCTGTTACATACATCTACCACTTGTAGACCGGTTAATTTGAGAAGATGGGAAAACGTCCCGAAGTCCAATTTGTCATTTAAGCTCCGCGCTTAATTTGCTGGTTTCCTAGATGTTTATTTAGTAAGACATACTGCGAACATGTTTGTTTATACTACTCATGACCAAGCTTCTTTTTATAAAGATACTGACAAGTTCATTAGTATACGGGATTACAAGGTATATTAATGTATACTGTCTCTCTATCGGATACGAATGAAGGTATCTTCACTAGACCTGAGACTATTGATATTGTATGTCACGCTTGTGTCCAATAGTTCCTTAACACGTTTTATATTGGAATGGACCTCATTTTAAGTGATATCCATTTCATAAGTCCCTAAAGAGTAACATGTATGAGAATAGAAATAGATTTTACAAAACAGCTCAAAAAGATACGATAATCTTAAATAACATAAATTTAAATGACCGCATGAGTAATATGATACTGACAAAAAAGTGAAATATGCATATCAGAAATCGCGACACTCACAAAACACAGCCTACCGACGCAGCGAAAAAGAAGAGGAAGAGAGAGCATGTTTGTTATAAGTATGTCAATTCAAATAAGACAACACTATGTCATGTCCTTTTAAAGAACTTTTAATAATGAAGAGAATAATCATCATTTTAATTATTGTGTCATTTATTTACGCCTCCAGGATATTCAATGTCAAACAACTTTTACAAATATCGCATTTTGTATACATTTGTTAGATAAAAGGACCTTACATGTTCTTGTCAGTATTATACTGATCATGTGGGCATTAAATCGATGTTTTGTGTTGCTTAGTTTTTCTGTTTGGATGTAAATATAATTTTAGGAAATTTTTAGATTAAGCTGTTGTTTTTTTTTTACTAAAACGGTGTTTAGCTTTGTAATTATACCCCCGCATACGAAGTATAGGGGGTATATAGGAGTCATCATCCGGTTGGTTCGTTGGTTCGTTGGGCGGTCTGTCTGTGGCACTTACAGCGTCAACAGTTTTCAAGATATCGACTTGAAACTTTAAACATATGTTCGTGAGTACATTTGCGCGAACTATTTTTTTTCTCATGTGGATCAGTCCATTATTTTTTCGGAGGGGAGCACGATTTAACAAAATCTTGTGACGCGAACTACTTCTACAGTTTTTAAGATATTGACTTGAAACTTGATACACATGTTCGGCATGAAGTCTAGATGTGCGTGACATATTTTTCGTGTGGATTAGTCCATTATTTTTTGCAGGGGACATGATTAAACAAAATCGTGTTATGCAAACTTCTAAATCTTGTGATGCGAACTACTTCTTCAGTTTTTAAGGTATTGACTTGAAACTTGAAATATATGTTCGGCATGAAGTGTAGATGTGCGTGACATATTTTTCGTGTGGATCAGTCCATTATTTTTGCAGGGACGTGATTTAACAAAATAGTGTTATGCAAACTTCTACACTTACTACGTCAACAGTTTTCAAGATATCGACTTGATACTTTAAACATATGTTCGTGAGTACATTTGCGCAAATTTTTTTTCTCATCTGGATCAGTCCATTATTTTTCGGAGGGGAGCACAATTTAATAAAATCTTGTGACGCGAACTACTTCTGATCAACAGTTTTTAAGATATTGACTTGAAACTTGGTACATATGTTAGGCATGAAGTGTAGATGTGCGTGACATATTTTTCGTGTGGATCAGTCCATTATTGCTTAGCAGGGGAGTATGATTCAACAAAATCTTGTGACACGAACTACTTCTACAGTTTTTAAGATATTGATATGAAACTTTAAACATATGTTCGGCCTGAAGTGTAGATGTGCGTGACATATTTTTCGTGTGGATCAGAACATTATTTTTTGCAGGGGACATGATTTAACAAAATCGTGTTATGCAAACTTCTACAGTTTTCAAGATATCAACTTGAAACCAAAATTGTATGTTCTGCATGAAGTGTGTATGTCAGCGACATATTTTTTTGTGGATCAGTCCATTAGTTTTTGCAGGTGAGCATTATTTAACAAAATCTTTTATTTAAAATCTTATGATGCAAACTACTTCTCCAGTTTTCAAACTTTAAACATACGTTTGTGAGTAGATTTCCATGACATACTTTGTTTCATGTGGATCAGTCCATTATTCTTTAGCAGGGGAGCATGATTCAACAAGATCTTGTGACACGAACTACTTCTACAGTTTTTAAGATATCAACTTTAAACTTTAAACATATGTTCAGCATGAAGTGTAGATGTGCGTGACATATTTTTTGTGTGGATCAGTCCATTCTTTTTTGCAGGGGACATAATTTCACAAAATCGTGTTATGAAAACTTCTACAGTTTTCAAGATAATCGACTTGAAACTGAAATCATATGTTCTGCATGAAGTGCGCATGTTAGTGACATATTTGGTTTGAGGGGAGCATAATTTAGCAAAATCTTATGACACAAACTACTTCTCCAGTTTTCAAACTTTTAACATACGTTGGTGATTAGATTTGCATGACATATTTTTTTCATTTGGATCAGTCCATTATTTTTTAGAAGGGGAGCACGATTCAACAAAACCTTGTGACGTCAACTACTTTTACAGTTTTGTTTACATCCGATGAAAACCCAAGTCGCTATTTTTTAACACAACTTCTGCAGCAAATTTTCAGGATTTCAATTATTTTTCAACTTTCACCCATGAAAGATGCAAACATCATTTCTTTATACTCTGACAAAGCAGTATTGCGGGGGTATTAATCACCTTCAGTGATAGCTCTAGTTTGTCTTAACGTACGTATGTAAAATAAAGTTACATTTAATTTAATAAAATTTATTTGTTCGAAGTTTTTAACTGCTTTTTGAGACATTTTGATAACGTTCTTTTTTATCGATTAAAGTGCAATGAACAACTGTTGTGGCCCTTAACCAAAAGAAAGAAATGAAGTGAAGATGGGCTATCGAAGGGTACATGTAATTCACATTAAAATACATGAGCACCAACATTCTACTCGTCTTCAATTGATAAAAATATCCCATAGCAACAGGGTATTCATTCTGTTAGTTCACGTTATTGATTAATAACATAATGAATCAGAGAAGTTTTACATACATTGTAAGCATTAAAAGTTACAGTTAAACGTGAACTCCGATGAGTATTGCTCATATTCAACAGACATTAAGTTGAATAGTTATAAAATAGAATTTACGTACGTTGTAAGCAACGACAACTATTCTAGACTAGATCCCAACTATTCTCAAAGGTAGTCGGGCGACTATCATAGTAAATAACTAGAAATGTGTCCATAGGACAAGGATGCCCCCGCTATGCATCGTTTTCAGATACTAAAGTGCAATGATGGGAATAATAGCATTTCAAAGACAGTGATGTTCGAGTAATTATAAGAATATGCATAAACTTGATGATCAAGTAAATTATTTTTATTTGTGGCACTGTTGTCTTCTCATTACGGAAATGTCTGTGGAGAAGTTGGTGGTAATGCAATGCAATGTCATAGTGAACATTTGTGCCAAGTTATTTTGAAATCCCTTCATTCATAAAGAAGTTATAGCCCGAACAAGTTAATTGAAGTTTTAGTAACTGTGACCTTGACCTTTGACTTACAGGCATGGGTAATGTACGCAACACACCGCCTTGTCATGGTGAACGTTTGTGCCAAGTTATTTTGAAAACCCTCCATTCAAAACAAAGTTATATCCCGGACAATGAAATTCTGTTTTTAGTAACAGTGACCTTGACCTTGGACCTACAGGCATGGACATGGTACACGACTCACCACCTTGTCATGGTGAACATTTCTGCCAAGTTATTTTGAAATTACTCTATTCCTAACGTAGTTACAACCCTGACAAGAAAATTCTATTTTAGTAACAGTGACCTTGACCTTGGACCTACAGGCATGGGCATGGTACGGGACACACCATCTTGTCATGATGAACATTTGTGTCAAGTTATTTTGAAATCAATCTATTCCTTACAAAGATACAGCCCGGACAAGAGAATTCTATTTTTAGTTACAGTGACATTGACCTACAGGCATGGGCATGGTACGCGATACGCCGCCCTGTCATGGTGAACATTTGTGTCAAGTTATTTTGAAATCTCTCAATTTATAATGAAGTTACAGCCCGGACAAGAAAATTATATTTTTAGTAACAGTGACCTTGTCCTTGGACCTTCAGGCTTGGGTATTGTGCGGACACACTGCCTTGTCATAGTGAACTTTTGTGCAAAGTTATTTTGAAATCCCTAAATTCATAATAAAGTAACAGCCCGGACAAGAGAATTCTATTTTTAGTAACAGTGACCTTGACCTTTGACCTACAGGCATGGGCATGGTACGCGACACATCGCCCTGTCATGGTGAACATTTGTGCCAAGTTATTTTGAAATCCCTCCATTCATAACAAAGTAGCATCCCGGCCAAGAAAATTCTATTTTTAGCAACAGTGAACTTGACCTTCGACCTAGCTTGGGCATGTACGTGACATACCGTCTTGATATGGTGAACAATTATACCAAGTTGTTTAAAAATCCAATAAGAAATAACAAAGTTATAGAGCGGACAAGATTTTGCAAGAAAATTCTATTTTTAGTAACAGTGACCTTGACCTTGGACCTGCAGGCATGTGTATTGTCACGACACACCGCCTTGTTATGGTGAACATTTGTGCCAAGTTATTTTGAAATCCCTCCATTCCAAACGAAGTTAAGGGCAAAGTATATTTTTCTTAATACAAAATGTAAGTGAAAAAGGGGCATAATTTGAAAAATATTGGAAGCAGGGTTATGGGTCTTGTTGGTTATGATGTAGATTTTGATGGTGAAAATATATTTCAAGTTTCAAGGCAGTATCTCAAGTAGTTTTAAAGTTATGGGCAAAATGCATATTTTGCTTAACACAAAATATAAGAAACAAGATATATTCCTATTAAAACTAATGTAAATGGAAGTATCAAAGGGCAATAACTTCTGAACGGAACATGTAAGAGCAAAACCCCACCTTTATGCACAACAACATATCAGGCCAAGCATTGTGGTAAAGTTTCATCAAATTCCCAGCAGAGGTGTAGGAGGAGTTGCGTTCACATGATATATTCCTATTAAAACTAATGTAAATGGAATTATCAAAGGGCCATAACTTCTGAACGGAACATGTAAGAGCAAAACCCCACCTTTATGCACAACAACATATCAGGCCAAGCATTGTGGTAAAGTTTCATTAAATTCCCACCAGTAGTGTAGGAGGAGTTGCGTTCACGAGATATACTCCTATTAAAACCAATGTAAATGGAAGTATCAAAGGGCCATAACTTCTGAACGGAACATGTAAGAGCGAAACCCCACCTTTATGCACAACAACATAACAGGCCAAGCATTGTGGTCAAGTTTCATTAAATTCCCACCAGTAGTGTAGGAGGAGTTGCGTTCACGAGAATATCGGACGGACGGACGGACGGACGGACGGACGGACAGGAGCAACTCTTAATACCCGTCGCCATTTCATGGCGGGGGCATAAACAAAGAAATAGGAGTATAAAGATTCAAAACATCCATTGGTTCAATAGTGCAATTCAATATGGATTGTGATCAACAAATGATAACAGACAAAGGGTATTACTTAATATGGTATATCAGGTAACAACTGAATTCGGCAATTATAGTATTACTCCTTTATCATTGCACTGTCATCTATAAAAAAGAATAATCAAAGACTCTAAAATGTATCGTAATAAAACTTTGCACAAATCAATGTAGATGGCTCTCATCCCTATGTTCTGTTTTATGTCTTCTGTCATCCAAAATTTATACCAAGAATGTTAACTCTGACAGGCACTTCATTTTTTCTGTTTTTACCTTCCCTTTGCTTTCAGAACATAAATGTTTCGATAGAAATCTGAATAAGTCACTAAGAACTGAAATTAAACAAATTTATGTAAACATTATTATTAAAAGTAATTAAAATAGAACCATCTGGCCGAGAGCCAGGCTAAAACAATGTTATAAATGTGTGTTTAATTTGCATACGTTATGAAAAGTTAAAACAGTAAGACCTAACGATTCCCTAAAATTCTATTAACATCCAAACACAAAAACTAAACAACACTAAACAACAATTCAAATACCCGCATGAATTATATATGATAGTGACATCAATTTATAATACAAAGGTCGAACCTGAAACAACGATTGTTGTTTTTCTCTCACTCCTGTATATTTGATGGCGTGATGGGAGATTCATGAGATTTCAGGGAAAGCAGTACCCGGTGTCCTATCTCGCCTCTCATTGATCCCCTTATCTTTTCCGTTACACAAAATATCATTGCCGAATTACAGAGCATCGTGTTTATTGTTTACTACGAATACCGCATCGTCTTTTTCAACACAGCTTTTCAAACTACTCATACTTAAGCAGGATCATTTTACAATGTTAAAAACCTTCCTTTTTTAATTATTATACTTACAGCAAAAGCCTACAGTGATTTGTTCAAGTCTTATTAGCCCTGGTATTAATGATTTGAAAAACTGTTTGTACGAAAACTTTTAACCATTTATTGCAAACATCTGCATCGTGAAATGACAGCCTTTATTACAGAAAACGCGTATTGATGAATGTCTATTATTAAATATAAAAATGTATACTGTATACGTGGTAATGTTCGCTAGGATGTTATGTTCGCGTATTTCGCGATTTGATAAAAATCGCAAAATTATCAGCCAGCGTGAATTAGAGCTTAATATATATTAGCGAAATTTTACGCTTACACCGAACTAAGGTAATATAACACACGTAAGTATCATTGAAATTTATTACAAGACTACATACTATACCTGTAAATATTAAAAGCCATGTCAACGTACTATTAGCACCTAATACCAAAACTTATACACAATTGTACTATTAAATTTGAATTAAAACAATAATTCCTGGGGAAATTATTATCCGTCTTATATGTCATTTGTATATATACACCGGTACGGACGTAATCCCGGTATTGTCCAACAACATTGACCAGGCACTCTTGAATTTGACCCTGTAGTCGGTATATTTCGTAAACTTTACGATCTAAGTTTAAATCGATATGTTATGTATAACCAATTTTAATAAGCTACAAAATGTAAGAAGCCCGCTTAGCGCAGTCGGTAAAAGTGTTTAAATTCGAGAATAATGACGTAAACTCGTGGGTTCGAATTAATGTTTTAGCCACTTTTGTTTGTTGTATTTTAATTTTAAAATTTCCATTCTTTTAAAACTCGTATAGAGTGTTATTTTTCTGTGTAAACTATCGGTGTAGTGTGAAGTATTTTATAACTGAATATTTTGCGTGTATGGGCTAAAGTAAAATGCATTTATAGCCTATGCGGTTGCATAATGTCACAAATAAAATAATTGTAGAAAAACACTATTCAAAGGGTATTCTAAAACCAGATGTACGCGTAGTAAAACGATTTCAAAAGATTTTTTACAAATAAAAGAAAAAATGTGTATTTTTATAAAATAATGTTTGTAAGGATTCGAACCAGAGACCATCAGATTCGTAGTCCGGCATGTATACCAATACACCACAACTCACTGACGTTCGGAGTGAACAATTACGATATGAATTTGCTCTCTGGTTACATGTATGTACCAGTGTTTTTCCTATGACCTTTACGAAATTTAATGAGGTGCCAGGTCAATATTGTTGGACAATAAAACATGTAAAAGGGGGAGACCGACGGTGTTGAGTGAAACATTAGACAGACAGATTCAGAGTGAATATAACGACGTGTAAATTTTATTAATATCATGGAATCAATTTTCCGCGAACATTTCCGCACGCGAAACGCCGGCAAAACAGAAAACGCGAACTTTTACGCCAGCGAAAATTTCCACTTATACAGTATATTTAACCGACATATTTAACCGACATTTATAGGTGAGATTATATCATTGAAATTTTGATGAGCCGTTCTATTTATATTTAGAAATCACCGAAAAACCCACAGTTTCATGGAAATATTGATTTGTACTACATTGAATTTAAACGGATCGTGGTTTTCGGTTTAAGATAGTGCACAGTTCGAAATTAAACATTGTAAGTAATACAAAGGACATGCCATGCATTTAAGTCGTTACAAACGTATAAAAGAGACATTTATTTATACAAAGTAATTGAACGTGCATGCGTAATTATTATATTATGTATTGTGCTTGAAATGTTTACCTTATAAAAGATGTAAGGGGAGAGGGGGCGGGGGGGGGGGGGAGTATCTATACACTTCCGTATTAAGCTGACCTTCGTCGGAGAAATATATAATAGAATGAATTAATAAGTTAATTAGGTCAAAAATAGCCTCTTAAAACTGTACAGTCCAGCAGGAGATTAAATGTGCTGAAAAACTAACCTTTCAAAATAATGCGTTAATCTAATAATCTTACAGCGCATGCACACAAAAATAGGAATCTAACACTTAAAAAGTACAATATACATATCAGGAATTGCCATACTCGAAAAGCACAGACTCCCCACACAGGCAAAATACAATAGAGAGGAAAAAAGAGCCTGTGTTTATAAGACGATCGATCTTTTTGTTAGAAAAAAACACACCCCACTGCAACCAACCCATCAACTCGACAATGATGCACACAAACATATAAAACATAAGATGCTAATAGCATTGTAAAGTAAAATGGCGTGCAATGAAAACTGTAGACGGCCCTTAAAAAGAAGTACCTAATTTATAGCCAAAGGTTTCGATACGGACTGACGGACGGACAAAATGATTATTGTGTATCGGATATTCTGAGAAAAGTTGACACAAAAAAGAAGTTTTAATACTGTTTCGTATCTTTAAACTTCGGAAAGGACGTCATTTATACGTATTTTGGGTATTCCTTTTTAAACCATAAATCTTGAATAAACTATTGTAATATAGTTTGACCTACAATTCGGCTATGAAATGTATACATTTAAAGAACTGTTTGCTGTTTAACATTACCAAGGCTGCCAACAGAACTGCATTCAGTTTTATCGACCATGCATTGAAATAATAACTCTGTTCATTGATCTTTTATTAAGATACCCCTTTTGTGTAACTTGACAACTATATTTTGTTCGTGCCTCTACGGAGACAGGTTATGTTACATTCCATATGCTTGTAACAAATAATTTAATAAGTAATTAAGAGCACAATTTTATTCGAGCAATTTCACAGAGTTCTAAATTTACGGATTTCGATTGGGTTGGTTTAGATTTTGAGGCGGATTTTTTTATCGACGGCTTTGCAGTAAGTTGAAATGTTGCTTTACAATTAATAAAACATTGAGCATTTGCTAAGTTAACATTTAGTAATATCAAACAACTATTTTAACAAAACAAATGTTGTAAGACTAATTATTGTTCGCTGATATTATATTAAATGACTTGAAATTGAAGAAAAGATAGATACCGTCTTACATTTCAGTATTTTTCATTTGTTTTCTAACATTAATTCTCATAATGTTTCGAGTCTGAATTCAATTTGATTTTTTAAATAATTTTGGTCGAACATTAAGGCATATAGTTCGTTGACGACTTTTTTTAAAGTTTGGAAGTAGGCGTGACCTACAAAGTCAGAGGCAAATGAATTGATTTCAATATTTATAGTTTGATAGGTCGTTGAGCGCGATATTTACGAACTATGTCAATAGTACTTCTATACCACGTTTATTTAATATTTCACCTGCTTTTTAAGATGCGTGGTTTCAATATCCCAGCCAATATACATCTGGATCTTGTTCAATCACCCCAAGGATATACTTCCTGCTGTTTAAATTTTGCCTTTGGTGTTTTCTGTGATATGCAGGATTTATATTCTCAGATCTCCTGTCTAAATTCTATTCTGTTAAGTTCCGCACATTGTTTTCTCGTTTAGGGCAAACCAATTCTTTAATCTGGGGACCATACGTAGCTGAAAGAATGGTTTTAATCTGAAAATACCGCATTGAGATTCCATGTTCACCGCCATATTCATTTGGTCGGGATTTACACTGGTCACTTTTTGTTCGCAAACAATCTAAAAACTGTAGAAGCAGTTACATCAGTGACTGCAGTGAGATGATCTAACTGCCGCAGAGACAACAGTAGCAGCAGAAAGATCGTTTTTACTGCGACAGTAACAGTGACAGCAGTAAGATCGTTCTTTCTGCGGCAGTAACATCAGTGGCAGCAGTAAGATCGGTTTTACTGCGGCAGTAACAGCAGTGACAGTAGTATGATCGTTTGTACTGCGGCAGTAACAGCAGTGACAGAAGTAAGATCGTTTGTACTGCAGCAGTAACAGCAGTGACCGCAGTAAGATCGTTTGTGCTGTGGCAGTAACAGCAGTGACAGCAGTAAGATCGTTTTACTGCAGCAGTGACAGCAGTAAGATCGTTTGTACTGCGGCAGTAACAGCAGTGACAGCAGTAAGATCGTTTGTACTGCGGCAGTAACAGCAGTGACAGCAGTAAGATCGTTTGCACTGCGGCAGTGACAGCAGTGAGATCGTTTGTACTGAGGCAGTAACAGCAGTGAAAGCAGTAAGATCGTTTGTATTGCGGCAGTGACAGCAGTAAGATCATTTGTACTGCGGCAGTAGCAGCAGTTACTTCAGTAAGATCGTTTGTACTGCGGCATTGACAGCAGTGACAGCAGCAAGATCGTTTGTACTGCGGCAGTAACAGCAATGACAGCAGTAAGATCGTTTGTATTGCGACAGTGACAGCAGTAAGATCGTTTGTACTGCAGCAGTAACAGCAGTGACAGCAGTAAGATCGTTTGTACTGCGGCAGTAACAGCAGTGACAGATGCAAGATCGTTTGTACTGCGGCAGTGACAGCAGTGACAGCAGTAAGATCGTTTTACTGCAGCAGTAACAGCAGTGACAGCAGTAAGGTCGTTTGTACTGCGGCAGTAACAGCAGTGACAGCAGTAAGATCGGTTTTACTGCGGCAGTAACAGCAGTGACAGCAGTAAGATCGGTTTTACTGCGGCAGTAACAGAAGTGAAAGCAGTAAGATCGTTTGTACTGCAGCAGTGACAGCAGTGACAGTAGTAAGATCGTTTTTACTGCGGCAGTGATAGCAGTGGCGGCAGTAAGATCGATGTACTGCAACAGTGACTGCAGTAGCAGCAGTAAGATCGTTTTTACTGCGGCAGTGACAGCAGTGGCGGCAGTAAGATCGTTTTTGTTTTCGCGGACACGGACACGGACGCGGAGGTATGGAATATACCCAATGATATATTTGGTGAGTGAAAAATCGCGGACACGGACGCGGACACTGACACGGATCCCGCATCATGGAACTATGGAATTTTGCATGCACTAAACATGCTACGGCTTGTCTGCGTGCTCCCAAATCCGTACGAAGGCGGTACACGTACGGATCCCTAAATTTGAGCTAAATAGAGTTTTTAAACTGGTAATAAACTCAACGTTATCTTTGGTGAGTGAAAAGTCGCGGACGCGGACACGGACGCGGACGCGGAACGGACACGGAGGTATGGAATATACCCAACGATATCTTTGGTGAGTGAAAAATCGCGGACACAGACGTGGACGCGGACACGGACACGGATCACACATCACGGAACCATGGAATAGCGGCCTAACGTTTATTTACATAAATTGTTGTTGAAAGTATTATCGGCTAGATAGGTCTATGGTATAGACACCCAGTATGCCAAAAACTACTTTTTCTCGGCTACGGTTTCAATATTTACAATACTATCTTTTTTATTTTTAAGAGAAATAACATTATGAAATTTCATTTATTTTAATTTACAAATTATTAAGAAAGTTGCCTTTTTGTATTCATGAAATTTCCTTTTTTGTAATAATCAATATTTCATTTGCCAAGATGAGCATATGCAATACCCAAAACAGCATTGGCAACATTTAGATCGTTTTTTTTTCTGCCGAAGTTTGAGCATTGACAGCAGTAATATCATCTTATGGTCGCAGTAAGAACACTGATATCGGTAAAATCATATTACTGCCGCGGTAAAAATTACAAACATTGGGCAGTTCCGTGTAACCCAAGCATGGTTTATTCCGGATCACTCACGGCTATCGCCCGAGTAAAACAGAACAATCCCGAACATTTTCCTGTCAATAAACGATAACCAAAAATTTTCATGGTAAACTTTGTCCTACTTTAGCAGTTTTACCGTCGTCCTTCAAAATAGTCACGTGCATTCGGAATAAAGATACAAATTAGTAACTAATGGATAACATGTGATTAAATGGGAAAAAAACCCGTTTAATTCAATAATTAATAATTACCTAAAATTGGAAGTTCCAGATCCACCCATTCATGGTATATTACAGAAACATACTTTCTGAGTCAAACAAATTTGTTCGAATAATTTCTGGTCATAAAAAGTTAACCAAAAGTTTGCACGGTAAAATTGATCCAACTTTAGCAACTGTACCATAATTCTTCAAAATAGTGAAGAAAAACAGTCACTTTCATTCGGATCAAAGGTACAAATAGTTTACTTAAGAATGCGCGTGCCTAAATAAAGAAACTAAGTTCAATTCATTAAAAACACAAAAATAGGCAGTTCCGGATCACCCCAACATGGTGTATTCCAGATCACTTCCGGCTATTACTTACCGAGTCCAAAAAATTTAGTCTTTATTAAAAGTTAACCAAGAATTTTTAAAGTAAAAATGGTTCTACTTTAGCAATTGTACCATATTCCTTCAAAATGGTAAAAATACAGTAAATTGCATTCGGAATAAAGTACGATTAAGTAACTAAACAATTAAGTGTGAGTAAATGTAGAAATCAAGTTTACAAAACATAATCTTTTGGTAGTTCCGGATCACTGGTCAAAGTTTATTGCAAATCACCTCAACTTGTAAATCGTTCAACTGGTTTTAAATATCGACCATCGAACTGCATTTTGAATAAATAGCTGAATGTCTATCTCACTGCTGTAAACTGGTCATTGTAGAACTTAATGTCTAACCTATAGCGCAACATTTAGGGTCTTACCTTTTTAAATGTAAAGCTGAATGTCGATCTCATATACATTGGTGAATGCAGATCTAAATGTTCAACCCGCAGCCAATAAGATGATTTTTTGTGGTTTAAGAAAATCCAACTGCTGTAACTGATCTTACTGCGACAGTAAGATGATCTTACTGCTGTCACTGCTGTAACTGCGGCAGTAAGATAAATTTGGTAGTTTGAGAACATCTTACTGCTGAAACTTATGTAACTGTGGCTTTAAGATGTTCTTCCTGCTGTAACTGATCTCAATGCGAAAGTAAGATGATCTTACTGCTGTCACTGCTGTTACTGCGGCAGTAAGATGATATTTGTTGTTTTGGAACATCTTACTGCTGTAACTGATGTTACTGCGGCAGTAAGATGCTCTTACTGCTGTCACTGCTGTTATTGCGGCAGTAAGATGATTTTACTGCTGTCACTGCTGTAATTGCGGCAGTAAGATGTTCTTGCTGATGTTACTGCTGTCACTGCGGCAGTAAGATGATTTTACTGCTGGCACTGCGGCAGTAAGATGATTTTGTTGTTGTTGTTGTTTTTTTAATCTAAGAACATCTTACTGCTGAAACTGATCTTACTGTGGCAGTAAGATGATCTTACCTCTGTCACTGCTGTTACTGCGGCAGTAAGATGATCTTACTGCTGTCACCGCTGTCACTGCGACAGTAAGATGACTTTTTGTGTTGTTTTTTTTAAATCTAAGAACATCTTACTGCTGTAATTGATTTTACAGCGGCAGTAAGATGATCTTACTGCTGTCACTGCTGTTACTGCGGCAGTAAGATGATTTTTGTGTTGATTTTAAATCTTCGAATATCTTATTGCTGTCACTACTGTTACTGTGGCGAGAAGATAAACTTTCTGCTGTCACTGATGTTACTGCGACAGTAAGATGATTTTACTGCTGTCACTGTTGTCACTGCGGCAGTAAGATGACTTTTTATTGTTGTTTTTTAATCTAAGAACATCTTTTACTGCCTGCTGTAACTGATCTTACTGCGGCGGTAAGATGATTTTACTGCTGTCACTGCTGTTACTGCGGCAGTTATATGATCTTACTGCTGTCACTAATGTGACTCTGGCAGTAAGATTATTTTTGCGTTGTGTTTTAAAACTAAGAACATGTTACTGCTGTCACTGGTGTTAATGCGACAGTAAGATGATCTTACTGCTGTCACTGCTGTTACTGCGGCAGTATACTGCTGTCACTGCTGTTACTGCGGCAGTGTGATTATTTTTAATAGTTGTTTATTTTAAATCTAAGAACATCTTACTGCTGTAACTGATCTTACTGCGGCATCAAGATGATTTTAATGCTGTCACTGCTGTTACTGCCGCAGTAAAAACGATTTTTCTTGTCACTGCTGTTACCGCCGCAGTAAAAACGATTTTACTGCTGTCACTGCTGCAGTAAAAACGATCTTACTGATGTCACTGCTGTTACATCCGCAGTAAAAACGATCTTACTGCTGTCTCTGCTGTTACTGCTTCAGTAAAAACTATCTTAAGCCCCGGTCACAACCCGCCTTGCATCTTTTTTGACCGTACGTGTTCTGCGGAGGTTACGTTCGCGGCGTTTTTTGGTCGGACGTGGCAAGAACAGAGAGGACGCACGTCACACGCAAGGTGCGAGCACGCCACGTCTAGGGGTAAAAGGTTGCGTGCATCGTACGTTCCGTAGGTGGTAAGTGAGTTGTACTTGCTTACAATGCAAGATCTCCGTGCGATTTCCATGTCAACTTACGGAGGCCTTACTGCTCACGTACGGTGTTCTTACTCGCTCGCTCGTTGTAAGTGCGTGCAAGTGCGGTGAACGTGCGTTTATTTCGGTCGCTGTTGGGTGATATATATAAGGACGACCTATCGATATTCGAAATATTTTATATACCGCAGAGGTCCGTGCGCACACCGTGCGTTGTAAGTGCGGAGCACGTACTTGCTCTGTACGGTCCGCCTGAGTTCTGTGCGCGTTTCGGACGGAAGAGGTACTCACCACGTACGGATCCCTGAATTTGGTTCACGTTTTTGCACGTAGACAGCACGCACTTGCACGTACGGCGGGTTGTGACCGGGGCTTAACTGCTGTCACTGTTGTTACTGCCGCAATAAAAACGATCTTACTGCTGTCACTGCTGTTACTGCCGCAGTAGAAACGATCTTCACGCCTTCATTGCTGTCATTGCGGTAGTAAAAGCGATCTTAAAAAGGCCAAATAATTCACTGACAAGCTACCATTCAGTAGTTTTCAACTCAAAGGCCCAGTGACGAAAAAAATCAGATGCATGGTGAATTTTTTTTATTGAAAACAAGATGTAAGGCTGGTGAAAACCAACTTTTCTGTGAAGTTGAATTGTGAAATGGATCTCGGAATGTTCAGTCACTCACAGTGTGAGACACACTGAGCTTAGCGTAGACCGGCGCCATAATTCAGTTTTGTATATGTTTTTTGTCACTGGTTATGTTCGGCATTCAGTCATGCTAGCTCATTGCAGTCGAAGATATTGTTTGTGAGAGTGAATAGCTGAAAACTGAACACGAGGTATGAGATTTCTTTTATATTTTTTACAAAACACATGGCACAAGAGCAAATATACAGAGATGGAATCAAGCAAATATTATGACTTATTTCACCGGTTACAGGATCATTGACATTGGTCCCAGAAATGTTAAATCCAGTTGTGGCATTATTGGGATGAAATAAGAAGCATTGACCAGGCAAGACTCGAACCTCGGAATCTACAGGCCTACCAAGATGATGTTCTACCCATTGAACTTTACCGAATAAGTCTGATTTAAATTCTACAACATCCCTGCCCGCTTACATAAGACTTTTCCAATTTACAGAGAAAATTTCACTGGTTAGGGTCGACTACCCCAGGCAATGCTTCACTCAAAGGAGCCCACACATTTGACAATGCCAATATAGCCTCAACCAGGACACGGACCTCAGGCTAACTGTGCAAACACTACCAAATGAGCTACCTTTGCTGCAAAATGATTCATTCCATATCTATAAATTGAGGGATACTGCTAATTTATATGTTACAAGTTTCAAGTTTATTGGCATATCGGCAAAAATCATGCCTTTGGCCATTTACAATAGAACATATGGCAAAGACACATACACATTTACATTCAACAAATAACGACATACACAATTCATTTATACAACATACATACATACTTCTTTAGGAAACAGTCAACATAGCAAGGGTTTCAGTGCGAAGAGAGTTAGCATCCCTAATAAATTTGCAAATTTTTAGAATTGTACACTTGTTTTTTGATGACATTAGATGTTTATATTTCTCTAATGTGGGCCACGCAGTGGCGCCAAAATACTTTCTTCTAATGTCAGAATATTTTGCACTAAATAACAAAAAGTGATATTCCGTTTCTACAGTATTTTGATTGCACATTTTGCAAATACGATTTCCCCTATTTACATTGTTATAAAGACCAACTTCAATTTCAAGCGAATGAGAGCTTAAACGCATACAGCTAAGTTGCTTTCTTAATGAACAATTTTTTATAAAAGAGAGATAATCTTCAAAAACAAAACTTTTCTTAAACTGTTTATAGTATACTAGTTTTTGCATACTATTAATAGTTTCAGACCATTTTTGTATAATAATAATAATAATAATAAAAATAATAGTAATAATAATAATAATAATAATAATAAATTCTTTATTTTTAGAGGATAACATATTTGGCAAAGCCATCCTTACATATAGTCCTCTTAAGAACAAGTACAAATAGTTACACATTTACATTCATACATACATACATTCTCATAATATAATTGAAAGAAAGAACAAAAAAAAACAAGAATAATAATAAAGTTACAATTAAAATTTCAAGAACAATATGAAAAGGAAGAAAGAAGACACATTTAAATGATAAATTTTAACAAAAGCTATTATAACAAAAGATTCATTACCCAGACATTTTTAACATTTATACATAATTAAACTGTAATTGTCCTGACAATGCACTACATATTATCAAATAAGAATTTTTTAACATGTTTTTAAATGATTTTACTGATTTGCATGTTTTTACAATCAGGGGAAGAGAGTTCCATAAATTTGGAGCAACAACTGAAAATGATTGACTGTATAATAGAGTGTTAAATTTTGGAACTAACAGATTCCCATTTGAAATAGATCTTAATTGCCTGTCATTGCTATATGTTAGTTCTTTAAACATCGAAGTTATATACACTGGAGCTAAGTTATGTAATGCTTTGAAGGTTAGTAAAAGAATATGGTATTTAATACGACATCGGATTGGCAGCCAGCTTAAATTTTTAAACATGATTGATGAAGGCTTAGTAAGCCCTGTCTTAAGGATAATTCGCGCTGCTCGTTTTTGTAGTTTTTCGATTTGAAAAATATTGGATGAGTTAGTTCCGCCCCAAACCAAGCAACCATAATCAAATAAGGAAATTATATACGCATTGTAATACTTTATCAAACAATCTTGAGAAACGTATGAAGATAATAACTGCATGAGAGTAAGTTTACGGGAAATCTGAGTAACCATATGATGAATTTGTAAGTTCCAAGACAGTTTATTATCATAATTACTCCTAGTAACCTTTGTTGGGTAACATTTGCAACAGATGTATTATCAATATATAGGTTAATATTTGAGACCTGTGCAAGTCTGTTACGTGTCCCGATTCACATTACTGATGATTTTTCTGCATTTAGGAGCATGTCATTATTTACGCACCAGTTTAATACTGTATCATTTGCTGATTGCAATTTTTGTTTAATAATATCTACATTTTTGTCATGTGTATGTACAGTCGTGTCATCCGCAAAAAGGTCGGTCGAACAATCATTGATATATAAGGGTAGATCATTGATAAACATAAGGAGTAATACAGGTCCTAACACAGAGCCCTGTGAAACTCCCATTGTAACAGGCCGCGGCTCAGATACACAATTTTTAATTACAACGCTCTGAACACGTCCGGTCAGGTAAGAATTGAAAAAATCGACAGCATTGTCAGAGAATTTGTAAATCTTAAGTTTATTTAAAAGCAGCTGGAAATCAAATAAATCAAATGCTTTCCTGAGGTCGTAAAATATTGCCCCGGTTAATTCACCAGCATTCATATTTCCTAACCAGTTATCAATTATTTTAACAAGGGCCGTTTGACATGAATGCAACTGTCTAAACCCCGATTGTCCTTCGTTAATTAAGTTGTACTTATTAAGGAAAGACAAAAAGACTATGTGTCGTTCAAATATTTTTGATGTTACGGGAAGTATCGATATTGGTCTATAATTAGTAGGATTGGATTTGTCACCGGTTTTAAAACTCGGA
This sequence comes from Corbicula japonica, assembly GCA_038501625.1. Classification (NCBI taxonomy): domain Eukaryota; kingdom Metazoa; phylum Mollusca; class Bivalvia; order Venerida; family Cyrenidae; genus Corbicula; species Corbicula japonica. The sequence continues at coordinate 154,998 of JAZAYU010000662.1, read as the reverse complement.
TAAACTTTGGCATGTTTAAGGGAGTTAGGAAATGTATTATTGATAATAAAGTTATTAATAAACTTTGTAATACTTGTAGCTATTACATTCGCAGATAGTTTAAGCTATTTCGGACTAAGTCCATCTAGACCAGTTGCTTTTGTTATGTCTAGTTTTCGTAAAAAATTCAAAACTTCATTTTCTTTTATAAAAGGAATAGTAAAGTAAATGAAATTTGGAACTCTTGTATTCACAAATTCTTCCAATTTGTCAAGTGAACCATTATTTGGGATAATTCTATTGGTAGAGTTGATGTTATAAACGTCTTTAATATTGGTAAAATACTCATTTAAAAAGTTCGCAATTTCGCTGATGTCATTTATCGTACGCCCATCAATTTCAAGAGAGTTAATAATATCCCTATGCCCAGAGTTACCACGTAGGTCATTAATATGTTTCCATAAATACGAGATATTTTTCTTGTCTTCGATTGCAGATTCTATTAACCGCTGTTTGTTTTCCCTAATAAGGCACTTTACTTTGTTTCGCCAGTATGTATATAGTAGCCACTGTTTAGTTCTATGGTAATAATCTATATTACGCCCTGCCTGAATAATATCTTCATTTATCCAATCAGGTCTTCTAATATTCTTAACACGTTTGGTTTTTAAGGAAGAATGACAATTTAATACATACATAAAAGTGGCAGTCCATCTTTGAAATTCATCATCAGGGTTGCTGGATATTGAAAAATCTGAAAATGACTTTTATAAATCACTTATAAAGTCTGCTTCAGAAAACGTTCGAAAAGACCGATAAGTAATTTTATGTGTTAGTTTTGTATTGTTACTACTTTGTACACATCTTGTAAAACAAATTGGATAGTGATCACTAATCGCAACTTGAGCTACAAAAGATTCAACAAAATTAATATCACAGTTGCGGGCATATAAATGATCAATAATAGATGCTGACGATTTAGTTACGCGAGTTTGGTTTGTAATAAGTTGACATAAATCATGATTTCTTATGCACTGTGCCCATGCTTGGTTTTTAATAGAGTCGGTGTCAGTGCAATAATTTATATTAAAGTCACCAAGTATATACATTTCAAGATTACACATTGACGCGGTTTCAACTGCCTTTCAAAACTTTCACTCCAACTAACTGGAGCCCACGGTGTTCGGTATACAGAGCAAACAAGAATTGGCTTGATACTTTTAATCCTACCTCTACCCATAGGCTCTCAAAATCATCATTTTCTAAGTCAAGCCTACGTGTATAGTGTAGATGATCAGCTATGTATAAAACTATCCCACCCCGGACGTTTTACTAATATTTGTACAATCACGATCTTTTCGCTCGATAATAAAATTCGGAACGGAAATGATTTTGTTATCAACTTCATGATCTAGAAAAGTTTTGCATACTCCTATTAAATCAATATTATTTGATCTATATACCAACATTTTTAGTTCATCTAATTTAGAAAGTAGGTGATTAATTATCAAATTAACGACATGAAATCCATGTTTAGAAAATGTAAGTGGAGTTACATCATTTGTTTGAGAACAAGTATTAAAACAATTATTTACAGATAAACATTTAGATGACCTGCAGTTTGTTTTTACTTTAAGTTTGCTATTTTGACATTTATTATAATGAATGTTTAACATGGATTCGGAAGTACTGTATCAATTGTTTGAATTACATGTACATGGAAATTCATTACAACTGTGGCAAATACCTGAGAAAGCACTATAGCTATTATTTATTTCAAGCGTCTGTAGTACATTGTCTTTGAATTTCTAATGATAATTGTTTCTTCCATGGTCGCTGCTTGTACTTGCTGGACGCCGCCGCTCATAATGTCGTGTCCTGTCAAATGTGATTTGAAAGGCCACAGTTCGTTCACCGATTGGCGTTGAAATACCCGCGGGCGTTCCTGTTGTAAGCAGGGGGGGGGGGGATAACTTCTGCAATTGTCTTGTCGAATCGAAGGCCTTTGTTGCTGTGTGCGTATAATAGGCGTCACTGCATGGATGATGTTGATTACCGTTCTGGTACCACGTACGTTGAGATGAATCCCATCATTGTGGTAGAGAGATTTTGCCACGGTCCTGTTGCCGTATATGAACGCATCGTGGCTTTCTATCAGCGTGAAAGATGCTTGTTTCTCAAGTCTCTGCAGATTGGCATTTAGTTCTCGGACATCACAGTCTCGCCTTGGTGCAACAGTACAAATGAATACTTTGCAGTGATTTCGATTGAGTTCGTGTATTGTCTGCTCAAGTTCATCGATATCAAACTGCAGGTCAGAAGTGTTCTGTGCAACATCATTTCCGCAAATATATATAACCACTTTTGGATATATCTATGTATAAATTGATCTCTAATTCTTTGTCTAATAATAGTAAAATTAATTTAAATTTGGAATGAAATTTTCTAACAAATGCGAAAAACATAATCTGTCAATATAACTTTTCATAGCATTAGCCCAGTTGTTTGAGTTTCCAATTACTATTTGTTCATTACATATGCTTTTTAGTGGCGAATTTTCGTTTTTCGTTATTTTCAACCAAAATTTTACTGCCCTTCCTTTACATAATACTGAGATCGGGAACCTTCCAAGTTCACCATAAACAGCAAAATTTGGTGTTTGTTGTTTAACTCCTAAAATATATTTACCAAATCGTATATGTAGTTTATCTATTTCTTGGCTGTCGCCGTGACGGTACGGGTTCGCTCCCAGCTAGAGGCACTATCATTGGAAATAATAGATAGCGGACACTTCAGAACCATATAATAAAATTGGCACTACCATGCTGTCAAAAAGATAGAGTTTAGTTTTAATGTCAAAATCGATTCTATCAAAAAGTAATAAAAGATTATGGTATGCCTTTAAGGCTTGCTCTGAAAGAGTGTTTACTGCATATGATAAGTTAACTCTATAATAAAATTTCATGCCAAGATAAATGAAGGAGTCTACCATCTCAACTTGTTCGCCATTTATAAAGCAGTCGTTATATATCGTATTCCTATTTCTTCTCTTTTCGAAAACGCAAAATTTTGTTTTTCCGTACTCGATTATATCTGCTCCTGGTCCCCGCCAATAAATTCGCTTTCTGCTCCATGGACCCGCCCATTTCTATACCCCAGCTCTATTCACCAAGCCTTCGCGAATTTGTTAAAAGTCTGTTTGTGCTAATATTTAACATATTGCTAGGGGAATGATTAAATTTTCCATAAGTGCTTACAGATTTATGCAGATTTTCGGATCTATGGAGCATTTTGCTATAAAACGCAGAACTTCAAGATTTCATCACAAACTTCCGTATTTAAATCGCGATTAAATGTTTATAATCCCTTCTACCACTTTAGAAATCAACGGATATGTGCAGAATTTATTTGGCTTTTAAAATCAGCCGATATTTCTTTCCAAGAGTTAATCAAAACTAGCAAAAATGATAATTACTTGCACCGCTGTCAATTATGAAAAAACTTACCGTGTCTGCGCCTGGATGTGCCGTCCGCTCCTGGCTCTGCCGGTTGACGGGTGTGAATACAGTATTATAATAACTGGTTTCCTTGTAAACTTTCTGTGCAAGAAACACTTTATTTACACCTAAATTGTGATTTAATGAGAGTTTAGTTTGTCTCAATTGCTCGGAACTTCTTTGTACCTTTGACCTTGCGGCTTTTGTAGAGTAAGTCGTAATTATGTCGTGTCTTAATCTGTTATTAACAAAAAATGAGCAACACGAATTTTAAATATACTTGATATTTTTTATTCTAAGATTTTGTGTTATTTTTGCATGTGGTATGTATTCAATGTAGACTTGACAATGGATATCTCCATTGAAATATATAGCTGTGACAGTTACATGTACAATCTTGAACGAATTAAATAAATCGTATACGATTGCAGTTTCAGATCAGTGGTGCGGCTAGGATAGCTGTTTTTAACCCGATTTTACTCTAAATTACTAAACAAAGATATATGGCTCAAAAGGTTCAACAAACAGTAACTTAAATCTACGGTAGCCTTTGAAAATGCTTTGCATAGTTAGCTATTTTTGCGTCAGATTTCAAATGAAAAACTTCGGACCTGATCTAAGAAAACTTGAATATGTGGGACTATTTTTAATATTAAATTATCAACATCGAAACCTCTACGTCCGGCATCCATAAGTTTCAAGTAGGGAAACCGCATTGTCGGTGTAAATATAATTGAGTTTTTTTTATTGATAATCTATTGATAATCTTTTGGACATCATTAAATTGATTGAACAATCTAACTATGACTGTTTATTTTCAGATTGTTTATTTGCCAGCACAGACAACCTGCCGAACAGTAAGTACTTTAACTTCAGTTATCAGCTCTTTACATTTTGCTTACGATGTTTGTTATCAGCCTTTGACATTTTGCAATAAGATGTTTAAAGTTTGGCAAGAGTTATTAAACCTTCCACATTCTCGGATGAAACCTTCCTTATTCTCGGATGAAACCTTCCACATTCTCGTATGTTCGTTGATTAGGAACTTAAATATTTGAAAAGTGATACAAACTCTAAAAACCTTATAACTGCACCTAAGAGAAAACCATTAATTGAGTTAATCCCAGTTGTTCCAACTCCCATATCATCATTTACACACATTTACTTAAAAGCTTTAAAAACATTGTTCGACTAAGCGGACATATTACCGATTATTTATACGAGACCAGTGCAATAGGATGTTTAAATCTTTGCAAGAGTTATTATAGTTATCCCTCTGTTCCTTAATATTTATGCTAAGTCTTCCCATGAAACCTTCCATATCCAACGAGATAAGCAAAGCCGTCTGTTATTAAGGGACTGATCACACAGCAAAAAGGGAGCTGTAGAAAACATTTAAGTTAATCACATCCAATATATTAAATAAAAAAGGTAAGGGAAATGTGTTTTACTGTATTCCTTTGTAAATTGAACTGTATTCCTTTGTAAATTGAATTGCACTCAATCAACGGCTATGAAATACCATATTACAGGTTAAATTCTTAACAGTGTAGTTTTTAAATTAGTCTGGGTATGTGCTATGGAGTGCAAAATGTATTTGAAAATTGGTGTTTACAACGTTCCTGTCTGTTATTAATGTAAAGTTTGCGTTCTTAAAATAAGTCATACTACACGTTTTTGCTATTAATCCTCTAATTCCTCGATTAGATGTGTGAGAAGGCCGTGTTTTGGTTTGTTTACTTTTTGTTAACGCTGATATCCCTTTTACAAAACTGCTAACACAGGCTCGTGCAATATATTCATAACCATCCCCTTCCGAAACAGTTTCAGGTAATATAAAATAATGAACTGCCTAGACAGTTCTAGGCTGAGCAATTTCATGAAGGTTACTTTATTCCGCAATTTCCCACCACTCAGTTTTCTATTACCGGCGAAATATATGTTTGAAATTAAGATTTAAGTTGTTGATACGAGGTATACTACACATGCATGTACCACTAGATTGTCCATAATTTATTTAAACGTAATAAACAAAGCGGACCACCAGATTATAGAAGAGGTTATTTTAAATGTATCTCATACACAGAATAATTCCAGATGTCATGTATAATTTTTTTTCAATTTGTTTTCTTTCCAATTAGGCACAAACAAACATTCGTCACACAATAAAAAATGTTTCATCAAATTTGCAGCCGCCACGTTCTTAAATAAATTCAAACAGGATTAGAATTTTCTTTACATTCAATTAACGTTTTATATTCAAACGGAAATTATGGATATTCGGACGCGATTCTAGTTACAGAGAAATGCGAATAAATGTTTTCGTGCAATCCGTGAAAAAGTGGATTTGTGACGTTTTTGATACGGACTTAGTCTTATAATATAAAGACGTAAAGAATGTTGCAGCACCCGAAGTTTGAAAGCAAGACACAAATCAAAACGGTAAGTTTATTATACTTGGCAATAATTAATATGTTAAGATTAAAACATTAATTTTAACATTTTTACAATTCTTACAAAATAGAGTTCTTTTTAGTCCTAACTGAACACCTATTTGAGCCTTGTTCTGATATAGAAACAAGTCATTATACGCAAGCTAACTACTTCTTAGAAATTTATATTATAAATCAAAGAAAAAAGGACCAATATTTTGGATTGTTACCTTGTTGTTCAGTAAAGGTTCCTGTTCCATAATACATCACTTACTATCGTTATTCTGACGTAATTTATTACCATTCATAAACATAAAATAAACATTTTTCGGGATCGGGAACATAAAGCCATATACAGTGTTCACTATTTTTGTTTCAGATTGTTAAAACATCTCATATTTTCTAAATACGTTTAAAGTTTTAACTCGTCGGAATTTTCATCACAAATACATGAGCGGGCTTGCCATGATATCACCATATCCTTCATGTGAAACCACACTAATGTGCAATGTCCAAATTGTCCAAATTGCAAAAATAAATAGCTTCTAGCTGTTTTGCTAAAAGTTAACTATAAAAGTATCCGTGCCTTAAAATTTGAAGAATGTTTCAACTTACAGTCGTTCTTGATATAAACATATTATTAAAATAATGCACCATACTCGGTGGATGTATTTAACGAATCAAAGTCGCATCTGTCTTTATCGTTTTGAAAAAGGGTCAGCCAAAAGAATTATTTTGAGTTACCAAGAAGAAAACTATTACAGTATCTTAAATATACGTAAAATGTTTGAAAAAGAATACCCGGCAACTGGTGGTCATATTTTGAAATAACATTATTTGTATTTACCAAAGATAAGTTTTGCAAAATTATTTTCAACTGAGGATGCTATATTAATAAACCTTTAAAATAATGATGAATAATTTTAACACACATAAAGTAAAGCACATCTAAAATAACAGATCTGCGTTTTTAATTGAGACAGCCATTGTTCTTGTGTAATTATAGGTTTTAATGATGGCCAGCATTACCCTGTTCGAGTAAACTTATAACGTTATTATTGGGCTAGCGTCTTGATATTTATAAACCTTTATTGGGTCAAAGAAACTCTTGTCAGCACAAAAAGAAAAAAAAACGATTTAAAAGGTGTGATAACATTTTAAATATAAAGTTAAAATAATATAATGATATTTTATTTACTTGTAATTAAAAATAAAACAACTTTACATAAAAACGTTTTCGAAATATCGCATTTTTAACTGAAACAAATTACATTAAATTAATTGGTTAAGTGACAACCGTCGTCCTCTTAGCATAGTGATACATATACATGTATTTCGTTTAATCGTATAAGGTTTGCCACCAAAATATTAAATAATTATATGAAATTTATTTTTTAATACATGAACATAACAGAACAGAGATAATAATAATAATTATTGTCGACAAATGTCCGTATCAAAAAAAGTCGCATTTTGTTTTTAATTATTAAAAGCGAACATCAATAAATCTATGAAATATCGAATTTTCGTTTAATTATGTGATCACTAGGCAACTTATCTGCATAGAATTCGCTTGATGTTGGATAGGGTGAGAACACTTTATCTAGAAAATATTATTAAACTTAACCAATGTATAGAGACAATCGAAGCCAAATGTTGAATAATATATAAAAAGTTTTTATTTTACTCGTAATTTAAGCGACACGAATTAGAGAATTACGAGGTAATGAGAATAATAAAATAAATTTATGTATTAGTAATTTGCAAAATAAATCACAAGGCGGTGCTTAGTTTTTTTTTTCCAAATACATTAAGTCTCACTGAATTGGCAGAATAATTGCTCATGGAGTGTATTCAAAAACCACAATCATGCATTCGCCTTTCAAATTAGGTACAAGGGTTACGTAATAGTTTAGAAAACTATCAGCCAAAGAGTTTTCTTCAACCTGATTTTAAGAGTTAATGGTAATTCTGTTTTGTTTTTACTTTTCATAAAATGTATGCATTTTGTTACATAAGAGTGGACAATGACCATTGCACACCTGATAATATTTTTGTTGACATCTGCAAATGTTGCTATATTTTTGGTAACGAATAATCACATAACAATTTTTGTTCAAGGTTATCAGTATATAACTTACGAGACAAACTAAAAGTAGTTGATTCTCAAAAATAGTTTTATCAAATTATTCATAAATTATTGTAGAACTTAATATTAATTTATAAATTAAAACTGAAACTATTACACGAATAATTCAATGCATTTCGACATTTATTTCAATATATTCTATAAATAACATGATCATAATAAATAAATAATTGATTTAACCCATAGAAGCTCAGTCTGAAAAAAATGCAGGTTCCTTAGTATGTTTTTTCCGCCTAGTTGTTTACAAATTGTTTCGTGTTTTTTTTTTCAGAGAAAATGAACCAGCTTTTCACAGTCATATTTAGTTCATGTATGCTTGCGACGACATTTTATCAGGTAATAGCAGTTATTAAAAAGTGTAGTTAAAAAGATACATTTGTCAAAAAGTGATTCTGGATAAGAGAGCTTTTAAACAAGATGCTGAAGTTGTTTTTAGGTGAATTAAGGTAATTAATATCAAACTATCATTAGAAGTAAAATGGGAAATAACAGCTGTGACGAGTTGAGAAAAACAAAATACTTTTAAGCGTCTTCGTTTCTTTCCATTTTATTTTCATCACTTAAATAGAAAATATCAAGACCTCTAATTGCAAGATGTTCAATAAAAATTTGCACAAATAAATAATACTAAAAGTATTTTTCCTTTATTATTTTTTTACAACAATGTTATAACATTATAACAATTATTAGGAAAATAAAATTCTATGAATTTCTATTAACATCTTAATTTAAAATCTAAGCAATTTTTGTTTGTTTGATCAATTTATAAAACATGGGATATTTGTAAAATTAAATTTAATCTATGTAAATAGGTGACAAAGGAATATAAATGTTGATTTGACTCTCAAAAACTAAAAGATCTTCAGAAGGGCACTATTTATTGTTTTCAATATAATACTATTAATATTGGAATTTCAAATGTTGTTTGCGTTGTTTAGTTTTGCTGTATCTGATGTAAATAGAAGTTGAACTTTTTCATAAATTTTACGTTTAAAATATTCATACCGTCTTTAAATTTCTAGGCAATCTCGAAACATAAAAACAATAAACACATTAAACTTACAAAAACGACCAGTGATAATAGAAAAATATATGCGAAAAAAAACTGCTTTAATGATTTCTTTTACAGGTAGTGGGGTTCGTCACACCCTATTGGTATTGTAAGTTTCCAGACAACGTAACTAAAATTTGCGACCATAAAGGATTATTTTACACTTGTGTTGACGGTGGATGCGAGGCAAAAGGTATTTATGTATTGAGCCTCATATTGAGATTATCAAAAAACTACCTATTATATTTTTATGTCTGCATGTCTGTTCGTCCGAGACTGCACTTGCTCGGATATAAGTTTGATAATTAACAAAATGAGGATTTGCTCAGATCAAAGACATATAACAAGAGGGCCCTGAGGGCCCTTGGACGCTCACCTGGGGTTTTGGTGTCAATGTTTAAATAAGGACTGAAAATATGATAATCATCGAAGTTTTTCATCATTTCTTTATTAATGTTCATTTCTTTCTCAATTCGTTTATAATATTGCTGCAAGAAATGTTAAGAATACATTGATCTGCTTTCAAGGTTTACACTCAATGATCCAGCTGTATCATTTTGTATCGTTTCTGACTATAGTAACCTCATGTATTGTATTGTGATGTTAGTTGTATCATATCACATATTGCAATATACCGTCATTGTTCGAATATAAGCCGCACTCATGTATAAGCCGCATTGCCCCCAAACGTGATAGAATAGATGAAAATGGCTTAATGAAAAGTATAAGCAGCCAAACCTGTGTATTAGCCGCACCCTCAACTTTTTACTTCCAAATTCTGGGGGAAAAGTGCGGCTTATATTCATAGAATGACGGTATGATTACACCCCTAGCTTTATGTATGCCAAAATATAATTTTATGATCTGACCAATAGGTTTCAAATGTCCCTACCTTTCCATTTGTATTTGAGAATACCAAATCAAGGACTGATATATAATCTGTTGTTGGTTCATCAATTAACATTCTGCATGAAAAGATGTCTTCTAATTTCTTCAGAACTCCGGTATTGCTTTTTGAGCAATCTATATTGAAATCTCCCATTATAACCAATGGCTCTGACAAATTTAAATGTGGAATAAGTTTTTCATTTAGACACGAAACAAGATCTTTATCAGGCATGTTGGGAGACTTGTATAAAAAAAGTACCTGCATTTCAATCAACTCATGTAGGATATTTAGAAGGACAAACTCTAGTGTTTTTGAGCTAAACTTCATTTCTCTAGTTATTAATGTATCATTTTGTACATAAACTGCTAAACCATGAGCTGGTCTTTTTGCCCGAGAGCCACCAACTTGGTCATTGCGAATCAACTGAAACCCATTGATTTCAAAATCAAAACTATCATCATGCTCATGTAACCGTGTTTCAGCTAATCCAAAAACATGAGACAATGTCAAATTTTTATCACATTTCACATCATCAAAGTGCAAATGTAAAGATCTGCAATTATGGAAAGCCAGTTTGAAAAGTGCACTTGAATTAATTGATTGAAATGGACTTAGATCTACTTTAAGTACAGCATCTTGGTGTAGTCTCTGCATTTCTTTTTGCACTTGTTCATCTACATCTAAAGCCTTCTCATTAAAGTTTAAGATCTGAAGTTTTTCCAAAGATCTCACTCTACTCAATGCAACATAATGTAGATGCGTGTCTTGCGCTGTGACAAGTCAACTACAACTCTTTCAAGCGTACTGCCTTGAGCTCTATGGACAGAACGACCAGCTGATGGTTGCAAAGGAAACTGAATCCTCTGAAACGTCTTCCTATTATATACAAATGATCTTTCAATGTCAAAAATTGGTGTCCAGTTGTCATTAATGTTTTCATTATACAGTCCTCTATTCTTAAATTTCATTCTTGTTTCTGTTCCCGCTTTTGAATCATCAAACTGAACCCAAATGATGCTTGGACGGGTTGTTTCCTTTTGTTTATACTCTATGAGTTTGACAACGCATGATGCTCCATTTGCTAATCCATCTTCCGTGTTTGTGTTTACTGTTAAATCATAAATCATGCCCACTACAACTGTAAGAGTGCAATGCAAATTTGCAGTTTTATTGGGATCTGTTGGTAATCTGGTAATGGCTTGTTCTTGTTTTTCTTTAGACAGTTTAGGTGAAACAACAGTATCATGACATCGAACAAGTACTTTGACTGCACTCATACTATTTATTATTGAATCATTGAACATATGCATGAAATAATTTTCTGCAAATAAATGAGGTGCATTCAACTGGTAATTATCCATAGAAGATTTGATCTGACAACCGTTTAATCTGCTTTTATCTTCTTCTGTCATTATGTTCATTCTTAACCTATTTAACAATTCTGCAAACTCAAGATCATCTTTTTGCCTCATGATTTCAGTCAGCTCAAACATGCTAAAATGCTCTTTCCAAAGATTTCTTGATAGAGCTGCAGCTTCATGTGTCATATCATTAAATATCCAATTTCCACTCACAGGTTTCAACTGATAGAGGTCACCGACTGCTATAACACTTACACCTCCAAAAGGTATTTTTGTTCCTTTTAATTCTTGAAGTCTTTGATCAATGAAACTCATCATTGTATTGCTTACCATTGAAATTTCATCTATTATCACCACAGACAAACTTCGATACTTTGAACGAAATGTATTGAGACTGTCACATGTTAATGTCTGATCTGACTGTTTGTATTTTTATCTGAAAGCAGAGAAAATAGTTGAACCATTGATATTAAATGCAGCTTTTCCTGTATAAGCACAAAGAAGAATCCTTGTATTATCAGCATCTTCACCTTCTCGAAGATTTAAAAACCTATACAATGTTTGATACAGTGCTCGAATAACAACACTTTTACCTACTCCAGCTCCACCAGAAAGGAATGCATACAATGGAGAATCTTTTGTTTTAATCCAGTGAATCACATGATCGTAAAATTGCTTTTGTTTGCTATTTAATGAGCGAATAAGCTTCCTATAGTCAGTATCATTAAGAATGTTCTCATTGACATTGATATCTGGTGCAGAAACAGAACAGCCTATTTCACGTCCTATATCATACTCTCTGTGCTCAGACACTCTATCAGGATTGAAATATATAAAAGCTTCAGATTCAACAGCTTCTTCTTCAGCAGTATCACCTTCAACTTGCTGAGTGGCAGGAGCAATTTCATCATAAGCTTCATGTTCAACTTCTGCAAGATTTCTAGCTAAGTCCAGTTCATCAACATGATGTTCATATTCACTACATTTAAAATCTATAACTCTTTTTATAGACAGATAGTGCTCTTTGAATGTTGGATGGCCTCCTAGCAAGTCCGTTTCTTCATTTCTCCAAGGATAAAATAATAGCAGCTTTTCCCTAAAATGATTTTCTTCATCTGTTTTTACATTAAAGCGAACATATCTGATTACTTTGTGATTTTTTCTGCGTTTTATCTTAATTCCATTTCGTAATGTCAAAATAGTTCTTTTATCATCAAACTGTTCACTGCTATCCGTTTTATCTACTATCTCATCATCATTTTCACCATCATCTACTTCAGAAGGCACATTCTGCTCTGGGTAAATCATGTCAAGCTGTGATACAAAATCAGCTAAACACCAACTGTTCAAAGCTTTTGGACGTTTGGAATATCTTTTCAGAACATTATCAGACATAATATCAGTAGAATCACTTGGTAATTCATCAAGAACCGCCTTTGGTTTCAACAACTGAATCCTCTTGTAAGCAGTAGATGTATTGATGAATACTACATCTCTGGTACTTTTTGTCAGTGGCATTTGAAGAACAAGGTAGACAGCTTCTTGTGCACTAACTTCTACACTGTTTGAAAACACATTTCCAATATGGCGTACTTGTCTTTTGATGTCCAAGTTGCCATTTTTTGCTTCTTTTGCAGCTGCATGTAGCAAGTTGCTCATTCCTCTTTGAGATTTACTTATGTAAGACACAATGTACATTGCACATGCATAAGGATCCAGCACAAACTGAATATCAATGTTAGCTTTCCATGCTTTGAGGATATCTTTATTGTACAAATTAACACGAATCTCATTTGGCTTTCGCTTCAAAAACACTTTTGAAGAGTTCAGTGAACTTCTAATGCATTTTATGTAATCTTCTTCACTCATCTGAACAACTGACTTGAGGAACTCTGTGTATGTCATATCATATCCATGTTTTTCTTCATTCATCTTTTTCTGTAATTGTTTGTACAGTTTGAGATATTTCTCTTTGTCAGCTTCAAGTGGATCAAGCACCATTGTACTATGAAGTGGTGGTAACGGGTAGCCAAAACGACAAATTTTGTCTTGTTTTTTTCTGCATGTCCTTGAATGCTTATGAATTTGAAGATCTACCAAATGCTGAATTTCCTCATCATTTGAGCATTGTAAATACTGATCAACATATGCAGATATTTCTTCATTACTGCTGACATTGAATTTTGGTGAATTTTCAATCCATACAATCATATGAATATGAGGTGAGCCTCTCTGTTGAAATTCTACTCTATAAAAATAATCTGTCAACGTTCCAAGAGGACTGTACTCGCTTTTCAAAATTAAATTTAAGAACTCTTGCACCCTGTGGTCAAAATACCTTGAGCAAGTGACTGGATCTCTCTGAATCAACTTTATCTTCTGTTCCCATGTTAGGGTTGCAACGTCATCATCACTGTAATCTACCTGTTCATTTAATTTAGCCAACATTTTTAGTAAATCAGTCCATCTTGTGTCAGCTGAAGAGAGAGACATAAACCAAGTTGGCAGTCCTAGCTGACGTATCATTGCAAAGACGTCTTTTTTCCTCGTTTCTAAATATGCAGGCGAATTTCTGAGTTGTTTAAAAATATAATAACCTTCATCTTTTTTAACAATATTGTCTGTTACACTAGAATCTCTTGCTTCTGCTGCAGTCATGGAATTAGTATCAATCTGACATCTTCTAACTGCAAGGTTGACTTTGTCATTCAATTGTTTCATTTGTATTTTTTTGGTTTTAAAAAATATATTTGGCACACTGTTTGCAGCTCTTCTATCATGGCTTCTTAATTCCCACTTTGCAATATCACTGTAATGAACAGGAATTATTCTTTCATCATTTTCAGGTCGACGTTGTCCACAGTAAATACTTGGGAAACATAAATATTCTGAATCTTTGTCTTGATAGATACTTAAAGGTTGTTGACCTTCTCCTGGTGCAAAAGTGAATGTAGACGTCCTGTTTTCTATATTGGCATCATCCAGTAGTGTATCTGTGCTACCAACATTCTCTTGTTGCACTTCTTCAGCATCAGAATCATACAGTTGATCAACAGCAGGATTAACTGTGTCAGAATTATTCATGTCTGGTACTAGGTCATTTTCACTTAAATTATGATGTGCAAGTACTGTGTCAGCTGAGAAAAACTCCTGTACTGTTTCTTGACAACTTTCTGTTACAGTTTTAATCCAATCCTCATCAATATCTACATTAGCATTCTTATATAATTCACTAGATTTCATCAACCAATGCAAGGCAACAAGTACTCGTAATGGTCTAACATTTTCAGAGAAAGCACATGATTTGAAAGACATTTTCTTTTTCAATTTCACAGCAACAGTAACATTTTCATCAAATGGTCGAGGCAATGCATTTATTACTGGTTGTATATCAACAGGGACATTAACAACATTTCCTTTTACAGATAACTGACGACCCCTTGGCAATTCTCTCATTTGCATAAAAGGTATTCTTAAAGCAATTAAGCGTTCTTCTAATGGAAACAAATCAAGCTCTTTTGGCTTATGCGGCCACTTCATTCCATTTAACACGGACAATTTTGGCACCTTTCCAGAAATAATTGTGCTTTTACAAGTGCAACATATCCATTCCTTATTGTCAACTGATATAAATTTTGTCAAATATTTTGACTGATGCTCATCTGATAAAGATTTTACTTCAGAAACACTTTGTTTAAACCATGTCTGGTGACAACAACTACATACATATAATGGACCTCTTGATATTCTTTTATGGAAAATCTCGATGCATTCATTAATATCTGACCCAAATTTTCTTCGCTTTGCTGATACAAGTTCATTTTCACGTACAAAAGGATTTTCACGTTTGCTTGCTTTCTTCGTAGAATCTGCAAGATTTTCTTTCATCTTGTTGTTTCTATTTGATCTCCATTGCTGTTTTGAAATCCTTTCTATATGTTTCATCATATCTGACTTTCTAGCTTTTCTCTTTGATTTACTTGCACTCAGTCTGTCTTTAACCTTCTGATCATCGTTCTCTCTTGCTTTTCTCTTAGCATCACGCTCTTCTTTTTTAAAGCCAATAGATTTTCTGGCTTTGCTCATTGATTTACCTGTACTTAGTCTGTCTTTAACCTTCTGATCATCGTTCTCTCTTGCTTTTCTCTTAGCATCACGCTCTTCTTTTTTAAAGCCAATAGATTTTCTGGCTTTGCTCATTGATTTACCTGTACTTAGTCTGTCTTTAACCTTCTGATCATCGTTCTCTCTTGCTTTTCTCTTAGCATCATGCTCTTGTTTTTTAAAGCCAATAGATTTTCTGGCTTTGCTCATTGATTTTCTTGTACTTAGGCTGTCCTTAACCTTCTGATCATCGTTCTCTCTTGCTTTTCTCTTAGCATCACGTTCTTGTTTTTTAAAGCCAATAGATTTTCTGGCTTTGCTCATTGATTTTCTTGTACTCAGTCTGTCTTTAACCTTCTGATCATCGTTCTCTCTTGCATTTTTCTTAGCATCACGCTCTTGTTTTTTAACGCCAATAGATTTTCTAGCTTTTCTCTTTGATTTACTTGTACTAAGTCTGTCTTTTACCTTCTGATCATCATCCTCTCTTGCTTGTCTCTTTTCATCTCTTTCTTTTCTTTTGAAGTTATCAGACTTTCTTTGTAATCTTTTATATAGTCTCTGGTAGGTTTTCCTGTCAATTCTTTTACCTGATTCCTTATGTAAGCTGTCTCTCTGCATTTGATCTTGAAAATATTTTTCAAGGAGTGATTCTTCATCATTACATTTTACATCACTACTGACTTCAAGCAATTTCCATCGATTTTCATTTTGTTCGTCACAAACATGTTCTGTTTCAGCAGGTGCCATTTCTCCAATAGCAGAACACTTCTTTTCTTTTCTGCACCTAACAGTTTTCCATTCTGCTTGTGTTTCAGTGTCATTCCTTGTAGATGTTTCAGGTTCTGAAGCTGTAAAATGCAATGGAAGAATCTCAAACTGTGAAGCAAGATCAATATTCATACTTTCATACATTGCATACATATATGTAACAAGGTCCTCTAAACAGGAAAATGACAACAAAATTGATCTTCCATCTGGTGCTGAGAGACCATCTTCACCATGGGAATGCGAGTCAAACATGCAATACCTATCACTGTCAATAAACACAGCTGAACATATTGCACCAATCATTACTAAAGCCTTTTGTGATATCCTAAAAGCTGAATGAAGAGATTGGTGAAGAGTAGGCAAATATGAGCTTCCATACTGCTGAATGGCAATACCATAGATAATATCTGACTTTAACACATACAATTCCCTATCAGAGATACTGACTACAGGTGGTATTTCATCAAAATTCATCAATTTACTTCTAAAAGAACCCTTAGCTTTCATTCCAAGCATGATCTTGTTGTACAGCAAATTCCCATTTACAAGCACTTTCTCCAGTTCCAATGAAGAAGTCATGTTATTTGGATTTATTAAAGCACATAAACAATTTGCAACACACTGAGTTCCACGTGACTCTATGCTAAATCTGTCATCACCTTGATGAAAAGATCCAAATACACATTCCTTGTAACTAAAGGGAGTCTTATGACCAACATCATAGTCTACCTTCAATGAATTCTCTCTTTCTTCTTCATAAATTGGTATAGCAATGTATTTATCATCAGGATGCAAAGATGACAAAACCTCGTGACTGTCAGATTCAGAACTTCCAATAAACATATTCTTAGTTTGAGAGTTCTCGCCTGGACAGTTCTTTTCACTACTGACTTTGAGTTTGATCAAACTAGGCTGAACTAAACACTCTTGCTCTATACTAGATTGTACTTTGGTTAAACTTTGTACAGCCTGTTCGCTGACAGGACTTACTGCCTGAACACAGCCAGGACTTGCTGATGCCTGTACACTGACAGGACTTGTTGCCTGTATTGCCCTTGCCTGTACGCTGACAGGACTTGCTGTTACCACTATGGCCCTTGCCTGTACACAGACAGGACTTGTTGTTGCCACTTCGGCCCTTGCCTGTACACTGACAGGACTTGCTTTTGCCACTATGGCCCTTGCCTGTACACTGACAGGACTTTCGTGTGCCATCTGGGGGATATGGCTTCTAACTACAGCTCTTCGAGCTTCAGACCTCCTCCATGTTTTCTTTCTTGGCATGACTGTTACTTAAATCCACAAGGAAACAATAAATAACACTGAGACTCTATCTTCAAATTGAACAAATATCACTGAGTCACTATCTCCAACATTAATAAATATCACAGAGTCACTATCTCTAAAGTTAACAAAGATCACTGAGTCACTATCTCCAAAATTAATAACAATCACTGAGTCACTATCTCCAGAATATGAATCATTACATATCACTGAGTTTATAACACAGATGGCTAAAAAATGGAAGTGTTCATATAAAAATTATCCTTTGTAAGGAGGCAATAACAGTTTGTTGTCTCTGATAATCAATATGATACCTAGAAAACAAAGAAAAAGATTAGTCATATTGAAAAAGAAAAACCAAAAAACATAATCAATATGTTATAAGAAATGAAAATAAATAAGATACAATATGTATATTTTACGTCAGAAAATTTTATTATATCAGAAGCACATTATTTAAATATGATTCACACTATTTAAATAAGATTCTTCCAAAACATGCCTAACTGAAACTTTGAGCTTTGTTCAAGTAAATCAACATTTAGAAACATTAATTGTCATTTAAATCTGAGCTTGTAAAATTTAGATAAAATTGAAACATAATTATGAAGATAATATAAATAAACTGAAATTGAAGATGTTTAGAAAGTAATGATTTTGAATTTTTATCAAGATAATTTCAAAACAACATTTTTATAAAAGTGAAGAATATCGTGATCAGCAAGGCG
Organism: Corbicula japonica; assembly: GCA_038501625.1. Lineage (NCBI taxonomy): Eukaryota > Metazoa > Mollusca > Bivalvia > Venerida > Cyrenidae > Corbicula > Corbicula japonica. The sequence continues at coordinate 136,753 of JAZAYU010000662.1, read as the reverse complement.
GTCTCTTATCCTGGAAGAGGCCATCCATGTATATGTGAAAGCTGGCAAAAAAATTAAAGTATATTTTCAAAATAGTGTTTACGCAGTAAAAATACATTAAACTCAGATACTATTCTGGTGCAAATTCAGTCAAAACTTTCACATTTCTCACCCTGTACAGTCAGCGAATACTAGTTGTAAACCTAGAAATGATTTGAGCCTGCATCCTCAGAAATTTCAATGTGTTTACCACCTTATTTTGTTTGGGTTGAAAACTAAAGTGTGTCCATAGAACACATATTCCCATAACCCATAAAGATTCTATATTGAAGGATATCATGGATAGACAGACCCACATACTAGCAACCTTAAATTGAAAGCGACACACATACAACCAAGCACATGTGCACACTCACATACAGATGGAAAGACAACAGCAAATCTAGGTACCCCATCCAATTATTGAAAATGTACGCACTTAAAGTTGACAATACTTCAGATTTCAACAGCAACAAATTTTTATCAAATATTTTCATGACTAAGAGAAACTAAGAGAACCCCGGGGCATGGCCAATTTTGGCCCAGGGGACATAATTTGAACAATCTTGGTAGAAATCCACTAGACTATGCTACATACCAAATATCTAAGCTTAAGGCATAAGGTTTCCAGTAAAAAGATTTTTAAAAATTGCCTTTTTTACAAATTGAGGGCCTCCGGGGCGGGGCAAATATTGACCCCAGGGCCAACATTTAAACAATGTTGTTAAAGGGTCTCTTCACAATACTCAGCACCAAATATCTAAGATCTAGTCCTATTAGTTTCGGAGAAAAATGATTTTTCATGTTTTCCTATATAAATCAATGTTAACTAAGAGAACCGTGGGGCACGCCCAATTTTGGCCCAGGGCACATAATTTGAACAGACTTGGTAGATATCCACTAGACAATGCTACATACCAAATATCTAAGCTTTAGGCATTGACGTTTCCAGTAGAAAGATTTTTAAATTTTGCCTTTTTCACATATTAAGGGCCCCCGGGGCGGGGCAAATATTCACCTCAGGGCCAACTTTTAAACAAAGTTGATAAAGGGTCTCTACACAATACTCAGCAGCAAATATCTAAGATCTAGTCCTATTAGTTTTGGAGAAAAATGATTTTCATGTTTTTCCTATATTTTTATATGTAAACCAAGAGAACCCTAGGGCAAAACAGATTTTGGCCCAGGGGACATAATGTTAACAAATTTAATAGACATCCATTAGACAATGCTACTTACCAAATATCTAAGCTGTATGCATTGTGGTTTGTGAGAAGAAGATTTTAAAGATTTCCTTTATAAGTCTATGTAAAATGAAGTGAACCCTGGGGCGGGGCCAATTTTGACCCCAGGGAAATAATTTGAACAATCTTTGTAGAGTTCCACAAGAGGGTGCTATATGCCAAATATCTAAGCTCTAGGCCTTGTAGTTTCAGACAAGAAGATTTTTAAAGTTTTTCCTATATAAGTCTTTGTAAAATGAAGTGACCCCTGTGGCGGGGCCAATTTTGACCCCAGGGAAATAATTTGAACAATCTTTGTAGAGTTCCACTAGAGTGTGCTAAATGCCAAATATCTAAGCTCTAGGCCTTGTGGTTTCAGACAAGAAGATTTTTAAAGTTTTTCCTATATAAGTCTATGTTAAATGAAGTGACCCCTGGGGCGGGGCCAATTTTGACCCCAGGGAAATAATTTGAACAATCTTTGTAGAGTTCCACTAGAGTGTGCTAAATGCCAAATATCTAAGCTCTAGGCCTTGTGGTTTCAGACAAGAAGATTTTTAAAGTTTTTCCTATATTAGTCTATGTAAAATGAAGTGACCCCTGGGGCGGGGCCAACTTTGACCCCAGGGAAATAATTTGAACAATCTTTGTAGAGTTCCACTAGAGTGTGCTAAATACCAAATATCTAAGCTCTAGGCCTTGTGGTTTCAGACAAGAAGATTTTTAAAGTTTTTCCTATATTAGTCTATGTTAAATGAAGTGACCCCTGGGGCGGGGCCAATTTTGACCCCAGGGAAATAATTTGAACAATCTTTGTAGAGTTCCACTAGAGTGTGCTAAATGCCAAATATCTAAGCTCTAGGCCTTGTGGTTTCAGACAAGAAGATTTTTAAAGTTTTTCCTATATTAGTCTATGTAAAATGAAGTGACCCCTGGGGCGGGGCCAATTTTGACCCCAGGGAAATAATTTGAACAATCTTTGTAGAGTTCCACTAGAGTGTGCTAAATGCCAAATATCTAAGCTCTATGCCTTGTGGTTTCAGAGAAGAAGATTTTTAAAATTTTTCCTATATAAGTCTATGTAAAATGAAGTGACCCCTGGGGCGGGGCCAACTTTGACCCCAGGGAAATAATTTGAACAATCTTTGTAGAGTTCCACTAGAGGGTGCTAAATGCCAAATATCTAAGCTCTAGGCCTTGTGGTTTCAGAGAAGAAGACTTTTAAAAATTTTCCTTTAGGTTGCCATGGCAACCAGAGTTCTGCTTGGAATTCCATTTTTTGAACAATTTTGAAAGGGCATCATCTAAGCATTATGCCTGTGAAGTTTTATCAAAATTGGCCAAGCCGTTTCAGAGAAGAAGTCGATTGAAGCAATTGTTGACGACGGACGACGCACGACGGACGACGGACATCAGGCGGTCACAAAAGCTCACCTTGTCACTTCGTGACAGGTGAGCTAAAAATGGAAATGGTGAAGAGAAGCCAAATACAAATTATAGAACTTTTCATTTAGACCAAAAGCAAAGCAAATTAAAATGTTAAGAAACAAACGCAAAACTAACCGACTATATATACACCAGAAGACAAAACCGACAATAAACATTTTGACATGGACAGAGTCTATAATTCTAATTGTTCTTGAATATCTTTTTTGCTATGTCTGTTTCGAGGGTAAAAATACCATATTTACTTTGTTTTTACATGATCTTTCAATCCTAATCCACTTGGTATCAACTAGAATTTTTTTTTCGATCCCAAATATTCTCGACATTTGTGCTGAGAACTTCAAAATTCAAGTGCGGCACACAAATCTATCTAAGCCCCAAGTTAACCACACATAATGTTGAAGTCTACATTATTATGCAATTGCATTAGAAATCGATTAGCGATGCATCGAGAAGGTACCCTATGTATACCTAACCATGAACGACAGTCGTGCACACGAGTTGACCGTGTAAATTCAGAGTATTTTGTTTACATACATGTACCCGACTTAAGTAGATGCTCAATTTTAAGTTTCACTAAAACTCCGTAAACACATTTATTTTACAATAGTTAAAATATTTGTTTAGTTATCAACCAGTCATTAATCAGGTGAATAAAAAATAAAGGAATATAACTGACATACTCCAGAAAACAAAGGACATAACTATTCTTGGTGTTTAGCAAACTTTGTTAGTATAAGTTGCACAGCGCGTCATTTTGCAACATCTGGCTAGTCGAATTTGTATAGACTAGCAATTGGTTTATAGGCATGCCACCATCCAACAAGAAGTACGCTCTTTGAATTGCTTTCCATGCGTTATGCATTGTATAAAATAGCAATTTTCTATGATTAAATAGGTACTTGTTATCTGCAACCATCATAAAAGTAGTCTCTATGCTATATTTGTTTTTGTTTTTTTCTAAATTTGACAATGGTGCTAGAATTTAATTGCAATGCTAAATAAGGTCGTTCTTCTTCACTTTCTTCATTCCAATTAAACATGCATTTACTTTGTGTTTTTCAGTTCTGAACCTACCAGCGTTTATTCTTTGCCTAGTTTCTTTAATAATTACATGCCTGACAACAGGACTCATGCTGAAAATATCATACGGCATTATAATTTCGAATCAACAGCTTACCTGGAAGTTACATTGCGGTAACATATGCAAACTTGCTCGACGTAAATGGGGAAACATGAGGGCTAACAAATTGTGTGCAATATTCTACATTTTTGTTTTGGGGCGTAAGTACATTATATATTGCATCCATATAGTCAGCTGTTTATTTATTATTTTTAATAGTTGACGAACAATTGGGTATTTAAATACGAAATGTGCTTAGCAGGAACAAACACACTCAGGAAACACAACATTAACGCTCAGCCAAAAAAAAGTTAGCAATATTAAAGGCTCAAGTCGGAATTCTAACCGCTACGGCTGCACGTCCTAGCTACAAAACTTTGAGCACACCTACATCCATTCTCCCCAAAATGGTTGCGCGGCTTAGCCGTGATCATGAATATTTGATACCGGTAAACGAATTGTTCTGGTGGCAGAACTGGTAACAGAAGACTATAATATCCCAATATTGCGGAAGAGAAGCATACGTTCATCATATGACCAACGTCGTGAACAGACTTACCAAACAATAAACAAAATAGAGACCTTTCGAGCCAAATGTGCCATTGAACAACCAATTCCAAACTACTGGTATATTTACCACTGTGTGTTTTAGCCAGTTCCAAGTCCGATGAGCACCAACATAACACTACTATTCAGAAAAAAGTGGTAATAACACAACATACATGTACAATAGATAGTTGTATATCAAGAAAAATGTATTAATATTCATTTCATTGATATCGTGTGGCTCTTGCTGAAATATATACATTTTGCATTGGCTGATGCAAACATGTTTTCAAACATTGTACTCAAATATATTTCAGAGTTTCTAGCAGGAGCGGCATTAGTCATACTTTCAAATTTATATGATGATATGGGATGGTCCTGTTTAAGTTTCGTTGTCTTCGCTTTACCAATTTCACTCGTTGCGTTTGCCGTTGCCCTCCTATTTTTGTTCTTGCTGGCCTTATGGTGTATATGTTCTTGCATGGCAGGAAACCTGGTTGCTCCTGAAAACTAATAATAAGGTAAGCAGAAACAATGGCAGAAACATTAACAATTCGATAAAAACTTGCTTTACTCTAAATTTTAAAATTGATGAAATTGGAACTTTGAAAGCCAACAAACACGACAAAATATGAAAATATTTGGTTTAATTAAGACTGGTGATTAGCAGTAATAGAAATGCATATGACTGCTCACGCAGCCTAGCCCGGGGTTGAGCGCAAATCAATATACGAAACATTTCTTACTTGCATAAGCAAGTAACTTGTGTTTGATTTGTAAAATATATAAACATAAATAACAATACATGTACATTATTTAAATGTACAACAGCCACTTTAACAATGTTTAAGGCACACTTATTGTTAAGAATCATTAACATGGACACAATACAACTTAATATTCTCATTTTTAACAAAATATTATAAAGAATTAATGATATCATTTCGGAAAGACATAGCGGACAGGACGCGATTTTGCAGCACAAGAACCATTGTTCTACTCATTTTATTTTTATTTTCTCAAGTCAAGTCAAATCTTTAATTCCGCCATGGAGGAGATCATTTAAATAGAACATCATAATATATAAACAGTTACATTAAGTGCAAAATATTAACAATACATGTATTTATTAAAACAATAATAAATACAACACAAATTCACCGACTCAGTGTTAGCTCGATAACGACGGCTAACTTTAAAGTTAGTAATCTATACATGTTTGTGATCAACAACAGCTTATTATTGTCTAAAGATGAACCTGAGAGTGACGACATAATCCAACAACAAAACTGTTATGATCTATCACACAATTAAGACAAGTTTCACTTTTCACAGTCCGTGCAAGCTGCAACATGAAGCCTTGCCAATATGACTACCATTGGCCCAATAACAAGTCAAATATGAATTAACTTGATTAATAACATTATTATAAAACTTGTTCACGGGCTTGCCAAAGGCTAATTATCTCAATTACAGTTTTCAGGAACTTATAAAATGAATTATGAATACATGTACATGTTATTCTCTTAAACACGGTGAACTCCTATTTTGTATTTTCAGAAATGCTCAAGAAAGGACCCTCCTGGTTGGAGTATGTTATGTGTTGGGGTGCAGTGCTCTTACGTGACACGTATTGAAGCCATATTTGATGATTCAATATGTATTTAATTGACATTGATGATGAAGAGAATCTATCATTGGTATTCGGCGAAGATCAAGGTATCTCAACCCGAGGGTATTGTTTTCTGGAAAGCATTGCCCGAAGGTTGGGATACCGAGATCTTCACCGAATACCAATGATTGATTGTTTTTCTCACTTACTTCTCAGAGATTCAAACAAAATTCTTTAAATTTAAAAAGAAACGCAACAGATTTGGAGAACTATTTCTTTCGCGTAACTTCTAGTAGGAACGGTAAATCAGCCACGAATACACAGTCCTGTCAAAGTTTAACACCCCTAACATGTTCAACAATATTGTTACAAATTAATAAAAGGAAAAGAATCTTTCTTACATGGCATGAATCGGCAGCTGGTTTATTCGTTGATAACGGATCTGCGATTTTTAAGGTTACTGTATCAATCATTTCGTCACACTTCATAATTTAAATAGATTGAATTGTACATAACAGTTGAAATATTCCGATAAAAAAGCAGTATATTTCCTATTTTATTTTCTACATTCATTTTCTTCATAGATTCTGATGTTTAACGAAGCTCGCAACAGCGATATAAGAATGAAACACTCTTTAAAAAGCAGCAAGTTGTAGGGTCTTTTGAATAAAAATAGTAAAAAAGAACAATAACATTTAATTTACAAGAATATTTTGTTTCCAGAACATAAGATAAAATTTCGTTTTTATTTGTTGAAACTTTTGAGCTATAATGGACGCCATACTTAAAATGTCAGTCACATACAGAGTTACCGCGGCACCAGAGTAGACTCCCTTGCGAGTACCTGCCGCACACTATGGAAGCTTGACCCAGATATTTTTTCAAAAGAAGTCAACTTTAGTTTTAGATTTACGTTGGTTAAAGACTTGAAAGATGATAGTTCTTTGAGGTGTAGAAAGAAAAACATATAAGACATTTTAAATATTCTAATTTTGCGGCTAAATTAACGACCGCGGTACCAGCGAAAACTATCCTAGTCTAAATAAATAATGACAGTGCTCAATGAATAATGGTGCGCAATAATACTAACGCGGAGTTAAAGTTAAGGCCATGAAGAATAAGGAAATCTCACACGGCTAAAAAAAGAGATTTTTCTGTCTAGTAAGTGAGAAATAAATATGTCATGGTGTTTTCCTACTTAAACTAAGTTAACGTAAAATATGTTCAACCCGATACTTATATATTCAGTAGAATTTTTTGTGTATTGTTTTCTGACACTCATATATTCGAATTATGTTTATTTGATGGAGATTTATTTTTACAAATTTGCTTATGTGAGTCATGTCGTTCATATTGGTGTATGTATCCCATAAACAATATGAACGACATTAACTATTGATGTAACATAGGCTTTCTAACAATTCTGTATTGTTCTTGATAAAGGACATGCGTGCAACAATTTGAAATTAAAGAGTGATAATTTAATAAGTGTTACAGTTGACTTCCCTTTTGGAAGATTTTATGAATTTGTGGTTTCGCATTTTTATTGCTGTACTTGAGACTGTCAACCGGTACAATCATGTTTAAACCCGTTTGCGCCATTTGCACTCATCATGCCACGGCTTGGACAAGTTTGAATTCAAGTCAACGGTATACGTATCGTCAGCATCGTATGAGTACATTACAGCATGATGGGGCAAGGGCACACAGAGCGGTTGCCATATGTAATTTCTTAGCACAAAACAACACCAATGTGTTAGACTGACCATTCTTGTCTCGAGACATGTCTCCTATCGAACACGTTTAGGATGATATAAGGAGCTTCGACAGGCACTGAGTACGGAATGAAATAATATTGTATAAAACGCACTGAGTCAACATTGTTACTAATATGTGGCATTAAGAGCGAAAGGCGGTAACACGCGGTATTTTAGGCGTGATTTTGTCATTAGGTACCACTTATTGTTCTTGGTACTTTTGGGATGAAAACCAACATGAATGTATTTCAAATTTGGCAAACAACTACAAAGATGAATTAATAATATGTACTAAATGTTTTATTACCTTATTTTAATTATACACTGTCGGATTTTAGGACATTCAATACATTTTACTGCTTTTTTTGTTTTATACTGTGTGTTTGCGGGGTTACAAACACAATTTAAACATGACGGTTGCCTTCATAAGCAAAGCATGCACATTTCCTCTCTATTGTCTTATAACTGCCTATTCACAGTTTAGATTGGAACACTTAAATATTCTAGCCTTGTTTTAAATTAATTGTATCACTACATTGTGTCTATAAATGACTTAAAAGTCGCAAATTTCGCCGACATTACAGTACAGTTTAGGATCTGCACTTATACTGCTTAATGATATGTCGTTCACACTCATACATCCCACCGGCAGGACATTTAACGTGTAGATCTTGAGCTACAAATAGACCCCCTCCATTCTTTGGGAATTTCGAAAGATTTGTTGTTCTCAAAGCCTATAACATTTTACTTTATGCAGTTTTCTTAGTACTTTGGGGAATGTTTATTTTCGTAACACCTGTTTGAATATGTTACCTTTGAGAAACGATGATGTAATTATGAAATACCGAGTATTTAACATTTTAATATATTGTTAACTTAACCTTTTTTCTACTACAGGAAGTTGTTATCTGAATTACTAATGGAATAAAACATCTGCAACTTAAGGTTTGGATCGTAATTTGTCTATTAGATATATTTTAACATCATTATCTTTTATAATTAGATTTGCGAAACATTTCTTATTTTATCGTGTAATCTGTTGGCGATATTTTTACAAAACATATTAGATTAAATAAAAAAATCAATTTCATCAATCTCGTAAAATCATTAACGGGTATCTTAAGGTAAGGCCTTCCTAATGAATACCTATATCCAGAAGAGTATCCAAGGGAGGTAACTATAGTAGTAAATTAGGGTAGATTTCTGTCATGCAAGAGGACCAGGGTTCAAATCCCACTGGAAGCTATTTTTTTGTAAGCCTAGAGCTTAAATAATTGGCATATTTCTTTTTTTCCTGTGTAATTCTGTCATTGAATATAAAATTCTCATGATTTAAACTAAAATAAGCAAAATAATCAAGATTAAAGGGGTTTTCGCTATCAGAATAGTGTTTATTCAAGTCATCAATTTGAAAATTTCTAAAACTGGATGGTAAACTTCTCTGAAATTTTGTTTAAATTTTGTTTAAGGTATATAGTTAAAAAATGGTATATTTTTGTATATTGCACCAATCAGGATTTTGCACAATTTTCATTAATTTAGTCTCGTGAAATATAAAAAAATGCATTTTTTAAATTTACTTGGTCAAAAAATGTCATTTTAAGATAAATTCTGTATTTATATATTATATCTTAAATTGGTTTAGTAAAATATAACATATTTTGGATAAACTGTAAAAAATTAGGGTTGAATTTATCAATAACAAAAAATTTTGTCACCGATTAAAGAATTTGGATACTTTTACGTTTTTTCTCACTTTTTTAAATAAAAAAAGCTAAAAATCTCAAAAACTACACGGTGAAAATCATTAAAATTTTGCATACAAGTCAGTGGTATGAAGCAGTTGATGAAAATATAATCAGATGTTGGATTCTTAATAGTGCCAGTTAGGCAGGCCTTACCTTAACTTTGAGCGTTAATACAGGTAATAACATGTCTATCGGACTGACGTCGTCAAACGTCTAATAACGTTGGTAGGTAATGCGGAGGAGGCACTATCCCAATATTTGTATGTTGACCAGACCTGGGTTCAATTACAATTATAATTCAATTAATTATAAATAACTACCTTTTTTCAAGTATTGAATATAATTAATAATTGAAACAAAAATCAATTACTTTAATTGTAATTAATTAATTAAATGCAAAAAATGCTATATGATTGTCAATTAAATTCAGTTACTCTTCAATTACATTAAGCAAAAAGTAACATATGAAAAAATAGGTTATTGAGCAGTATCTATTGTCACCTGAGGTTATAATTTTCACACTTGCTGGTCATTTAAAGAGGTGTTAATTTGGATATGAACCTGAAATAGTTGTTAGACTATTGATGAATATGAAGCCATACAATTACAAAACTAGTATAAGTAGCCTAAAAGAAGAGAATTTGATTTAATCGAAAGTTGTTACTTTTTTCTTCCATGTTTTATTCCTCTTAGTCTATGTTTTCTAATCATATATTTTGTTTCGATTGCAAGCATATGATAGGCCAGAAACCACAAAGCAATTATTTATAAATTATTTATGTTCTCCCCCATATTGTATGTGAATACCTGGGTGAAGTAAAAGAAAAAGTATATTCTTTTCTGTTCATTAATTCTACCAAGTGGGTAACTAATAAGTAGTCACAATCTAAGGTATAAAACATTACTTGAATATATGCACTTGGCATTTCACATTGGACTGTTATCCACACAACAAAAATTCTATCACATTGAAACACTTTACAGGTATATTATCAAAGGATAATAGACGGAATTTTTAAGCAAAATACTACATTTGTACTACATGTTACTTTAAACTTTGTTCCACAAGCACTATATTCAGTTTCATTCCTCAGAAACCAACATGTGAAAGACACACATCAGGAAAACAGTCAGAACTTTACTAACTCGTGTTTGAAGTTTGTGAAAATTCTGATTCAAACCCTCTCCATTACTGGTCTGTACATGCAGAGAGTTTACCAATGTTGTAAAAGAAAGCTGAAATCTACCTGGCTCTACCTGCATCATCTGCCCACCGGAACAGCTTTTCAATAACAGGGCAAGTGTTTCTGCCTCACTGACTGATGGCAACTTTGAAGCATTAATGTTTTTGGAAGGAAATAAGGACCTACATATCTGCATCAGAAATCTGTCTTTGATCATAATTCTGTTTGTGAATATATTTTTATTTTGAAAATAATTAAAAATAATTAAAAAGCAGTTAATTATTGTCCTTAAAATAATTGTAATTAATTAATTACTTATGGAAAGAGCAAGAAATTATAATTATAATTGAATTAAAGCATTTCTGATTTAATTGTAATTAATTAATCACTTTTCAATATAATTGAACCCAGGTCTGATGTTCACTGGAGGCACTGGCCAATTTTTGATTTGCCGATTGATTTTACTGTTCGATTGGATCGAATATCCGATGAATATGCCGATCATGGCAAAACTTGAATGTTGGTGTTAGTGATAAAGTTTTGAGAAATCTTGCTTCTTGTGACCATACGTTATCATGCTGGAAGATGGCTTCTGTTGAAGAAACGACAGCACAACCACACGGATAGCTGCAAAATTTCCTCAAGATTGCGCTGTGCGTTAAAGTTTCCTCGAATTACGAGGAGCCTCGTCTTGTCATCCAATTTTAAATGGTCTGATTTAATGGGCACAATTGGAACAAAACGTTCATAGACCCGTATCCTGTCTCACTGTTGCCACCGACCAATTCGCGTGGCCAATATAAGTATGTTGATCTGGTGTTAACACATAAAAAATGATGATAATGGAACTTTTAATGCCACCGAACACGACAAATAAAAAAATTGGTTTGAGTGAGCCTGTTCATAGAAAATAATGGAAATGCATATTTCACATTGCATATTATTTTACCTCAATTTCATTTATAATGTTAATCTTCCATAGACCACCGTGACATATAAGTACTGTCAAAAAAAATTTACTGTCGGAAAAATACTGTCACCCGCTACCATAGGTACGGAATGTTCGAAAATTATACTGTACCATTCGAGCATGCGCAATATCTATTTTTACATTTCCGTTGTAAACAGACAACTATAATGTCAAAAAAAGGTGAAATATGCATATCAGGAATTGCCACATTCAGAAAACAACAGCCTCCCCACACAGTCAAGAAGAAGAGAGGGGGAGAGAGCATGGTTAATAAAATAATCAGTTTCAAAAAGGACGCCACTAACAAAAAACAAAAATGAGAACCCGAGGGGTTACCGCCTTGGAACGGTCAGTGGCAAATCAAATTGCCACTGGGGGTTTAAACCAGGTTCTAGGGTGCACCAACCTCACACTTGCCCCAACAGGTTCTCGTATCACAAGACAAGTACAAATTGTCTTGGTGAAATAACTCCAACCCACCCATCAGCAACAAACGTTTTTCTACCATAAACGGGGAGATTTAAAGAGATTAAGTGAGATTGTGGAAAACCCCACCTTTATTGAATAAAGTTGTCTATGGTTTGAATTGTTTTTCGGTATAATAAAATACATGTTACATGTCTGACAGGGTGACAGTAAAATTAACTTTCGATAATACTGTCAACCGAGGCAGTAAAAAAATGTTTTGTATTGTTTCTTTGGATACCAGTTTACATTGTTTCAAATTAAACCTAACGTTGTCTATATCGCTCGTTATCAACAGACGAGAATTATTTAGTTTTGTTAAATGGAAAACAAAATTTCAATTAAGTCACAATTTTGCCAGAAATGTCACAATTTTTGTTTTAATTAAAAAAACTCAACAGTTAAAGCGATATTATTTTCTGTGCCAGCGGTTTAAAACCGTCTTAAAATTTTGAGGGAATTCTGAAGATAAACATAAAGCGCCTTAAACGTATAACAATGAAATGGTCGTTAAAGCTCGAAATTAAACTGTAACAACTTTTAAATGTTTTATGCGCTTCAAAAAAAACAAAGATGAAATTGCCACACAAATGGCCCAAATGAAAAAGATGAAACTCATCACAGTTACCCGTGGACATGTTGCCAGGCAGAATAAACTATCTATCTAAAAGTTCTACGTTTTAAATTTTGCCTAAAGTTCATATTACACTTTAAAACAGTTTTGTTATTTCCAGGAGCCATGAGACAGGTTATTGTAGCAGCGGCATCAGTACTTGGTTCATATGTTTCTGTAGTCATCATTTTTGTGGTTACCTATTACATTGTCATTAGACCTTTATTAGGTAAGTATAATTTCTATAACCTTATTGATTTTCATAAGCACCTTTTATTAAAGGAATTTCTCAAATGTAGTCCGTCAGTGTACAGCCAAATACTGTTTTCCACCAGTCCATTTGCTTTGCAAGATGTGTTCAGTTGCAATTTATTCATCAACAGAAAACGAATATTATGTTTTTGGGAATATATGTATTAATCTACAAGATGGTCTTTGCTAAGCATATTACCATACGCTGGCTGTAGGGATAACATAACTATAATCATTGGTCAGGCCGACAAGTGGTGGGATCGTGTTTCACTAAACAAATTACCATTGGAAGATTACAGTTCTGATCAATTGCCTATTTAAGATTTACCCTTGTTCTCTGCTCAGCCATCTCAGTTACTCGAATGGGCCAAAGTGGCATATGTATTTTACGTTGCGAGGATGGTCTCTTAAATCCTACACATGTCAGTAACAGTACTAGAGAATGCATCTAGTTTTTCGTATGTACCAACTTCTGCAAGATTACCTTTATTTAGTCAAAACTACTTACTGATATCAACGTCGTAGAGACGTCGTCGTGTTTAGATAAAAGTAAAAATACAGATAATATTTTAATGTAATGAGATCTCAGTTGTGTTTATTTATAAAGAAACTCATATTATATGTGTTTTTCGTTACAGTTTTTCCCCTGACCGTTTCAAGGCTGTAAACCCCCGTGTTCTGATTTGCGTTAATTGATTGTGGCGTCGGTTTTGAAATTAATGATTGTATAACCCATGCTATATTTTCCTCTCTTCTTTTTGGCTGTTTGTGTATTTCCATTCCTGATAATTATGCATGTATCCTTTTTGTAAACATAGTTCAAGCAGTAATCATAATAATCAATACTAGTACATATTATATTTTGAATTCTTATAAAAAAGTGATATTTGCATACAGGGATTACCACGCCCAGAAAACTCAGCCTCCCCACGCAGCCAAAATGAAAAAAGCGGAGCTTGTGTTTATAAGAAGATCAATTTCAAATAAAACCACAAACAATTAACGAAAACGAGAACCTTTGGTGTTACTGCCTTGGAACGGTCAGTGGGAAAACAGGTTGTCACTGGAGGCTTTAGCCAGGTTCTAGGATGCACAAACCTCAACCGGTTCTCATATATACAAAAAGGTTCATGTAGGCTTGGTGAAATAACTCGAACATACCCATCAACTAAACAATGTTGCTAGCAAAAGCAAACAAACAAATACAACATAAAAAGCTAAAAGCATTGTTAAGCAAAAGGGTGGATAGTCAATGACCTTACTGACTCCGGAGCCCCTAAAGTCAAATAAGCAAGAACACGATGACGGGTAAAAAAAAACGTATCGAGCGTCTATGTTCTTTTAAAAGATAAACCTTCATTAACTCGTAATACTCTACCAGTTTCGTGAAAACAAAGAGGTAAGCATAAAGATCAATTGTAGATGGGTTAATTACCAGAAACGCAGAACTCTGTAGACACTAAGAAGATTGGTAAATTGTATACAATCTGACAGGGTCGTAATATGTCAATGGTATGTTCTATTAGCGCTTAGTTAGTTTAGATATCTCAAACTTTAAATCTTTTTAATACAGACCACTGCTCAATCAGTTTGATAACTGTTAATCGAAATTACCTAAAATGAGAAAATTCGCAAAAAATATTTGTGTCCATTTTAGAGGAGCTTGTAATATTTTAGTATATAAGTGTAATATTTCGGCATCAAAAAATGGCCATATGGGTATTACGTCGAAAAAACACTTACCAGTCTCTTCATTTTGATGACGTTAAAAGATAACGAGCGGCAAAGTTGTTGCCTGAGTGTGTGTTTTTTATGCTCTGTTAGACATGTATTGTTTATTGTAATTTAATGACATCCAGGCAGCCGAAAAGCCGAGAATTGTTATTAACAATCTATCTTTTTTTTCTTAAGTCGGCGCGCCATTAGCGCGACGACAATATTTGCGCTTACTTAAGGAATATAACCGCAACGGGACAAGGGCATAAGATCAGAAATGTTTGAATATATATTTGTAGTTCTAAGATTTAATAGATGAAATTCGTGTTGTAAAAACGTATTAATACATGTTAAACGAATCGTACCATCGACATTAGTCGTACATTCTTTTGTAAGATTTTTTGTAATAATGAATAACAAGCTCTCCTTGAATAGATAATAAGTTAGGTCATTGATAAGCACGTGATGAGTTTTGAAAGCAACGAAAGCCGTACCTTCCGTACAATCGGTCAGGGATTTTGACTGTTGCACTGCTATTTACCTATTTTTGTAGTGTAGTTGTAGAAAATAATTGATAAGAGTTGTGTTAAAACGTAATTATAAATCTAAAATGAAACTGGTCCTACATTTGTTTTAAATCGTTCATTGTTCTTTTTTAACGTTTAAATCCTACTTGCAACAATGTGTTAAATGCTTTTTAAATTAGCTGATGTCAACCCAAACTTACAATAACGAATCCTATGTTCCAGCTTTTTCTTGCAACATGTCATTTTAGCTGTCTTATCATTTGATATTTTCAGTGACATCTTCTTTCCTTTCCTTTACTTTTTAACTGTTTATTTGCAAGTAATAATAATTCATTACCAATTGATATTTATCAACCTTTGCAGTGTTCTTCATTGATATTATATCTACATTTTGATTCAATGACTACTTACATGAATAAGGTTGCTATTTTGTTAAACCTTATCATGTTTTACCAGTGCTTTCATATTTTACATGTCTTTAAAATCGGTTTACACTTGTGTATTTTATTTATTTATTGTTAATAGGAAAATAACCATTTCTTCCACTTGAACATACTAAGGATTATCCATACTTAACTTTTCTGCTACAGTTTAACCCAACATTTCACTCATACTATTCATATCCACTGTTTGCACTGTTCATCAGAAAAATGCGTCATATACAAGTCATTCACAGGTTAAAAGAAGACAACTTCTTGAATAACATTTATGCTTTTTTGCAATTTCTTTAATCCTATCCTCCATGTCTACGCATTTTAACGCATGAACGATCAGTGTAGAGCCAGATCAGCTGGCATATTTATGCCGTCTTTTCCGGATCTGCACTCGGCGCATTTGTTTCATAATTACCTGTCAAATCAAAAATGCGAACAGTGTTATTTCTGATCAGCCGACACATATGTGTCCGCTGATCTGGATCTACACTGTTGCCACGCATTAAGGTTGTATGTATTGAGGAAAGGGTTGAAAAAAATATTTTATATGCATTCCTTATTCTAAATTTTAGAAATATTATTATTTCAATTACATTTAACATTTTAATTGGTGTGTGCTTGTTTACACTTTCAAAAATTTTAATGTGTTTTACAGTACTGTTGCATGTGTGCCAGTCCATACTTCAATGAATCTGTAATGTGCTCAGCTGATGCTTGCAATACAATTTTATTTGTGCCAGCTTGTGCTTGCAATAACTTGTTTTATTTAGAGAATAATATATGGGTGGTCGGGGACGGATGTTGATAATTGCCCCGCTGAAGAGATAAAATGCCCGAGGGCTTTAGCCCGAGGGCATTTTATCTCTAGCGGGGCAATTATCAACATCCGTCCCCGACCACCCATTAATTGTTCTGTATAATACATATGTCAGTTTTCCCTCGATTACTGTACAGGTGAAATCCGAGGTTTACCTTAACCGCAGGGCAAAGGGAAATAATTATGTTAGAAGTTGTGTCAAAACTAGATAAATGGCTGTCAATAAACAGTCTAGCTTCTTCCTCGGTTAAATGATTGTTTTCTTGAGGCCACTTAGCAATAATTCCATGTAAATCTAGAATTCTAGATTCTCTCCAGCGTACGCTCACCCGTGGCCATTTTGCTGTCGGGAATGCCGTTAATGACGTCATGCAAAACCAAGCGTTGCACGTGCGTCTTTTCCAAGGGCTTTTATCGCATAATTGCCCTCCACGTGCCGAATAATAATATTTTTTCAACGTAAATTTGTTACTATATATAGTAACATATGTATTATTGTACTACTATTACCTTAAAATTTAAGGACAACCTATAAAACGCTACCTTGGGATTTCAATTTTCATATGATCACAGAAAACTGATATTGTCTCCCCTTACTCTTGCCTCTCTCATTTAATCCTAACATTAGAGCAAATATATTTTAACATTTTGTATATAAATTTATCTTGTTTTCCATATGTTATATGTTGCTCTATTCTTCTTGTGTCAGTATTGTGCTACTTGTATATTTATACTGCTCAGATATTTAAAGAAAAAAAAGAGATCACATAAAAATAATAACAATAATATAATAATTGTACTCTTTCACAAGGAACCACTTTTTCATTTTAAACTTCAGTGTTCTCCATTAATGTATTACATTGCACTATAAAAAAAGTTACATTTGTCAGATGAAATTCTGATGGACATTGTAAGCGCTTAAATTTAAAATTCATAAATACACTTCAAAAAGGACCATCATTATTGAATGATTTTATTGAAAAAGGCGGGCTAAAATACGTTTAGATCTAATAAGATCGCACATTTAATACGCTATATGACTTGCTTATAAATCAAAATTGTAAAGAAACATTCAAAAGATTATCACTACGTAATTTTAAAAATAAACATCAGTATATAATGGACCTTAAATGATTTTGAGGTGTATATATGACTGACTCAATACTTTTACATGAAACAACATTTAGTTGGAATATCTGAACGTCGCGGTAAAAACGTTATTTTTTGCGACGCACTGCGTATTTTTAACGAAACATTGCATAAAATCTAGACCGATGACCTATAATTCTATCGTTTTTATTTTTTAATTCGATTTCATATACGTTTAAAAACATTTTTTGAAAGAATGAAAAACTTCTACCACACCGTTTTCGAGAAAAATTAGCTTACGTTTAGATCGCTCTCCAATCTTTTAGCGTAAAATGTCGACTTTTCAATGTTTGACGTCGTTTTAAATGTCCGTGAAGAAAACCTTTACTTGAATTTTATAACGGAAACATAGGCAATTAGTTTCTCTATCGAAAACACTTTTTGCAAAAGATTTAACGCCATTGTTTGCAAAGTTATTCACGTTACAGTGGAACGCTTGAGTTTAAAGACAGCTACCGCCAGGTGGCGCGTCTGATTCGAAAGGGCGCGACGTCATTCCCAAAATTCGGTAACCAGGCAACAGGAAAATGATTTTTACGACTTTATGCAAAGTTTCAAGTGTCTATTTTAATTTTCATTTTTTGACGTCGTTTTTCGGCCATGGGCCCGAACTACCTGAATCAACATTTGTCATTTATAGTACAGAAACGCCATTGCATAAAATGTTATAGTCAAGTGGTAATGAGCTTTGAGTGATTATAACAAACAATTTAATGTGTAACTGTGTTGTCTTTCTTTCAAATATGCAAGTGGTTTAAAGAAATATAAACAAACACGAAACTCGAAATCGTTCGCGAGAAAATATTGGCGAAATAAAATGTCAGTGTTAACACGAAACGGAGTTTTTACTATAAGTTATCATTGTCTATATTTGCTTCAGGATAGTGAATGTTCTGTTTAAAGAAAGAACATTTCAATACAACTGTAGTTGTGAAAAAAACGTTTCGAAGAACAGTGCATTTGTTGTTGTTTTTCTATTTCGTAACAAAACGTAAAAGTTTACCTGTATGAACCGAAAGAGAATGAGTAGCTTATAGGCCCCACATAACCTTTAAATGATGGATTTTAGCCCAAAACTTACCTTAAGTGTTTCATGTATACACAAACTTAGGCAAAAATAGGATTATGAAAGTTTTATGGTCAAATAACTGATGTCAGTATGTTTCTATCAAAAGTCATAAAAACAACGGGCATGTGATAATTTTAAAATAAAACGATACCCTTTATAAATTCCAACATATTATACATGGTTTGAACTAACCCAGGAAACATTTGACGTCGAAAAGACGTTGGATAGACGTCGGACCTCGACGTCGGATCAACGTTGGATTTTGGTTGGAAATGAAAGTTTTTTAGACGTCATTTCCCGACGTCGGATTGACGTCGGGTTCCGACCAAAATCCAACCACATTCCGACCAGAATCCGACCGAAATCCGACCAAAATCGAACCTCTTCCCTTTTCCTTTTACTACTTTCAGTGTAATAACACTATTTGAAAAATACCATCAAGGTGTTTTATTTTAATTCATCACTAAACCTCTCTTGTAAACGTAATGTGATTTACGTATTTCATGAAAACAACTCCACGTGTCTTATACATGTAGTGGGCATGCATTTCAACAAGATTTAAGCAAAACTAGAATTTAACAACAAACTACGAATACGAAAAAAACTTACTTGCTTAAGCCTTCTTCTCTGGCAAATATAAAATATATTTTTCGCTTCTGTGTTTGTTTGGCGACTGTCTTTGTTCTTTGTTTCTTTGTTTAAAATGGCGCAGATTGTTTACATTTAGATTCGAATGCACAGGTTTCGATAATATCCCTTCCATTGAACAGCAAACCATTCAAATTAAGATTTTTTTTTCATATTTGTTTTAATTAAAAATTATGTATATGTGTAGAAAATTTGGGAAAAAAGTTATTCGAAAATAATTATTCCTAGTTAGTTAAGAAGTCAAATATATCTGACCAAAATCAGACGTCTATCCGACGTCATTTTGCGACGTCTAAACGACGTCGCATTTTTGACGTCGGATTAACGTTGGATTTAGGTCGCCGACGTCGCGACCAAAATCCAACCTAAATCCAACGTCGTTTTGACGTCGGGTGTTTACTGGGAACATGTATTAACTTATATGAGTACTAGAACAAATGTGTTTGTTCACCGTTATTGTTTTGACACAGCAAATCTTTTATTTAAAGCATTCATAACAAAGTGCCCATAACAATAGCACTTTTCCATTATCTAGTTGTATTATTTTCAGAAATTTCTAATTAAAGCAAATTATAGATGATCTGTTCTGTTTTCTCTTGTTTGCTGCTTTGAAATTCATTTTTAAATATACGGATATTTTGTACAGTTGTGAATTTATTAACATTGTTACAACTATGCAGTTAAACTATCTTAAAGGCAAAGCACAAAACAGTATGATAATATTATATGATGTATAACAAACGTGTGTTTCATAGTTTAAGACATAAACATATATTTAATCGTTTAACATCTACAGTTAATTACATCTCTTTGTTTGCACAACGGTGGCAGAGGTTTAAGAGTTTATGAATGTTTAAAGGCAAATCTAGTAAAAAAACCTTAACGTTCGATCTGTTTCTTTTATCCCTGTCATCATGTTATTGCTAATTCGACTCTCGGGGGCTCTGGTCTCAATAATGACATTGAGTACACACCGTTTTGCTTGACAATACTATAAATTACTTATGTTTTATATGCCAATGCTTTTGTGCTTTTGCGTGCAAAATTTTCGAGATTGTGGCTGGGATGGAGCTTATATACACCATACAACTTGTACATGATTATTGAAATGATAACATGTTGGTGGAGTTGTGAGATTGGTGCACCCTCCAACCTGGTTTAAACTCCCCCTGTGACAAATTGTTTTGCCACTGAACGTTCCAGGCGATAACCTCTTTGGTTCTTATTATTGTTAGTTATTTGTGGTGTCTATTTTGATCATTTTATAACCCATGCTCTCTTTTACTCTCTACTTTTTGGCTGTGTGGGGAGGCTGTGTCTTCTGAATGTTGTCATTTCTGAAATACAGAGAAGAGAATAGGTTTGTATTTTTAAATAACATACACATATATGCATAATTCTTGCAATTTATCTAAAAGGTAGAATATGAATTCAATGCTTCATGTTTATACTAGATCGGTGATCAGTTTAAAATGTGAGTCGCCCGTGCGGTACATTGTCAGAATAAATACAAGTACAAAAAGAGACATAACTCATTCAAAAGTGATATTGACCTTAAGATTAACCAAAAATATGAAAATATAAGAGGAGAATTTGTTTTTTCAATTGGATGAACCCTAATAACTAGATACTAAACAGACAAATAAGTGATAAAAGGTTCATCTTAATTATAAAGTGTTTTCATAAAACTTAATGTATCTAGTGTGCCCCAACATTAAAAGAAAAAAGTGAAAAGCTTTACTAGTATTCCACACTTGCAACAATGTCTGGGGAAATCTCGCTTACGTTCATACAAAAATAAATGTTTACAATCAGCACTAAACAATTTTATTCATTTACATAAATTCCTCATTTTGTCGTACAATACGATTTTATGGTTAAGTTTTGTGAATTGGCATATTCAAATATAGATAGATTGACCTTAAACTGGAATTGAATGTCTATTTGCTTCAGAGCTCAAAATCTTAGTTCGGAAAAAGAAATGGAAAAGGGCGAAAGAATTAGTTGTGAAAAAAGGCGACACATTAACAACATTAAGACAAAAGATTGGAGAATCCACAGACGGACAGCTGTTCTACTTAGGCACTCAAGAGCTTCGTGACGACAGCACAGTAATGGAAATAGGCATATGTAACGGCGATATGTTATTTCTTCTTGAAAAAAACTGTACGTTCTCTAACAAAACATATATTATTTAATAAACCGCTTTCCCGTTGAAAATGACAATTATACTACTCTATAGTTACCCCTTTTATGAAATTGTCACACTTTTAAAAGAAAATACTTCGGTCATTCCTGAATTATTCCCGGTTTCAAAATTCCTTTTCAGAGAGTGCATTTATCAATCCAATAAGACCTGAACAAGGAAGGAGGATGTTATACCTGCAAAAACATTGTGTCTGTATATCGTTTTCGTCCAGACATAAGTCCAAATTCGGAACAGCAGTAATTATGAACCGTTTATTATTTGACGTGAACGTTCTTTTCAACAACATATTGCATCATTTACAATCTAACATTGTGACAGTTCAAACATGCCAGTTTTTATTAAAAAAGAACATTATTTCTACATATTTCAGTTTATCCATCATACTGGAGTAAAGGAAAAGATGAGTTTCGAATTATTGACATCACTGCTAAAGCAAAATTCATAAAATATCTGGTATACTCTATCTGGAAGCCGAACAGAATTGGTAAAGGAGTCGATGCTCATGATGTTGGAGAGTACATTTTTATGAAAATAACGAAGGTGGAGCGTGTTGAGAATTTGGAACTCTTTCGAATTTATCATGGGAAAAGACAAAGTCAGTTAAGAAAAGAAAGAAAAATACAACGCATAAAAAAAATTGCAGAGATCGATAAAAAAGGCATTGAAACAACAACAATCATCCACGAAATTCCCGATCTCGAAAGTTCACCTCTTGAATCCGATATATTTAATAACATAAATGAACATTATTTGTTTCACGGGACTAGGTTTGAATCTTGCTATCCTATCTGCAAGGAGGGCTTAAAAAAGGAGTGTTGTACACGGGGTTTTTTTGGAAAAGGTATCTACACAGCAGAAGATATTTCAAAAGCTGATCAATACACAGGTTTGCATTGATCTTGTCATTTTCACTGGTGTCTGTTTGTCTTGTTTCCCTACATTTTTAGTGTTGTTTTTTTTACGTTAAACATACTATCTTTTTTGTCATAATATCACTTGCTATTAGCTTTTTAAATTTTATTTGTTTGTGTGCTTTTGCATGCAACATTGTCAAGTTGATGGGCGGGTTGGAGTTACTGCTTGAGCTTGTTCGTTCATTTGACAACCTGTTGGCAAGTAAGAGATTGGTGTGACCAGTCGCCATTTCAGCCAATCAGATCCTTTAGATTTGAGACTGATCTCAAATCATAGTTTTATGTACTATTTGACAAAATTTTTGTGTTTGAATTGAAAAGAAAAACACTTAATTTTGGGGACCGGATCCTATTCGGTATTATCTATTATACATTAGAGTTGCCATTGGGATCCCGTCTTAATACAAAATAAAGCATTAGCACGTGTTTGTGTGAATATCAGACTCAACAAGTCTCTGCTATTATTAAATACTTGTTTTTAATATACATGGAATATTATAACAGCATGCATTTTGTAGGTTCGTATTTTTCGAGTTGGGTATGTAAACAATATCACGCGAGACCGAAGGTCGAGCTTGATGTGGTTTAAATACGCAACGAGAAATAACACGAACGTACAGACTGAATACTGTCATAATGTTCCTTTTATAATATACCCTTCTCGCTTTAAACAAATTTAAATAAACTAAACACAATTTTAGTCAACAACGTGGTTTACATAATAGTAAAAATAAAAATAGCAACGCGATAGTAAATTTATGAATGGCGTAAAAATTTATGAATGGTGTAAACTTGCGACGGATATTTCCTATTTTGGAATTCGCTATGTGCCGGAAAATTACGACTAAGCTGCAAAAAAAGAATTGGAATACGACATTGTTCAATACAGAATTTCAAATTGAATGAGTTATATCAATTTAGCGGATTAAAGCTGCGCTATGCTAAAATCATTCTTGGGTATATGATAAAAAATAGAAAAAAGTTGTCCGAAAATACACATTTTTACTGAATTATATTGCGAATTTTGAGTTTTTTTTAATACATTGGTGGGCTCTCTGAACTCTCTTATAAGTCGGGTTTTCCAGAAGATATCCAGTTGAAATTTCAACAGTGTATTACAAATACACAACACAATTAAATTATGCCATAATCATTACATTTGGAAACTCAAGTTTTCCTTATAGGTTGCATCACACCAAATAACTCGGTATTCCGCCGTTGTCCATTCGAATGAAGTCCGTTTTAATATATGATAGTTTTTCTCTTCATCTGGGGACCTTTTAACCCTTAGAAAAAGGCCTGGTTGTGACTTGTTTGCAGGTAAAACATGTCGGGAAAAGAAAACAATTTTATGCCTATATCTTGTTTGATAGAGACGGACAATTGCCGGAACTACGGATGTATATTTGTGGCACCGTATTTACGATACCGCGTTTAAAATAGGTTTGGTTAATTTTTCCTGAGTGTTTTAAATACTATAAAGATGAAATGTAGATCTTCACACCAATATATGGTTGTCTAGGAATTAAGATGTTAATACATCAATAAAACATAAATAATTATCTCTAAAACAAGCACATGGATCAATGAACGTCAAATGAAACTATCACTGCATAATAAGATTTACGATCTGAATTCTGATAGGTCTGTTGGACAGTAGCTCTGCTAACCGTACAAGATAATCTCTCTCCCGAACGAACTCCTCCACAATAACGGGCCTCCATAACACATGTGGCTTGTCGTCATGAATCTGAACTACGTCACCCGCTTTGAAAGTCTGTGGATTGAACGCGCGGCTGCGTGTTGTTGGTAACGTGCCCGAAGTGCAGTTTAGTATTTTCGTTTCCATCTATGTTGAAGCTGGGTGATATCTTTCTTCAGTAGGGTGGTAATTGGTTTAAGGTCTTGGTGTCGTCCTATGGGAATTGGATTTACTTTGGTTCAACCCCCAGTGGCATATTGTTTTGAAATTCATTCCAGGTGGGATTTAGTTTATTTGTCAGTGTTGAGTAACTCTTCCAAACGTCTTTCCAAAGATCATTATATTGTACATTATTGTTTTTGATAACAAAGTTACCTCCAAACTTTGCAAATGATGAAGAAACAGGAGAAATAATTGTTATTTTGAAGAATTGCGACTAACCCTCCTAAGCCAAGTAATCTTCAGTGCTGACAAGGCTTTCAGTCATTCTTATTACCCCATGTTCCATAGTTTTGTTATTACGTTTCGTTTTATCTTATCTGGGGCTCCATTCCATAGGAATTTAAAAAAAACAAGTTTTGAATGTTTTTGATAGTTTCAATGTTGGGGTTTAGAAGTACAATCATAAAACTAATGTTAAAAGACAATATTTTACCTAATGGTGAGATTATTCTTTTATACCAAGCTAGAATAATACCTTTGGTTACTTCAATTGTCGAAATGTAATTCATTTCAACAATATTATTTAGATTAACAGAAGAAGTTTACCTCAAGTAATTAATTTTTTACGCATTTTATGGTGTTCAAACGTAATCATTGTACATCGTGAAATAACTTTCATAACGTTACGACAGACGTTATATGGCGTGTAACTGTTACAAGGTTTTTCGGTCTTGCGCACCTAGGCATTATTGTCTATATTTTTACCGATCAATTATGTGCAAATGTGTCACTACTCTCTGTCTGTTTACAAAACCTTTCATTCATGTACAGACACAGAACTGTTTTGATCATGACTCTTTAAAAACAAGAAATTAATTTATATTTACCCTTACCACCATGTTTTACCCTAGCATTTAACTGTACGGTCATCTTGCGCACCTGAGAGAAATGACGTCACAGTAGTGAAAATTTTTAAAATACAAAAATGTATCAGGTGTCTCTGACGAACCATTCTCATATTGTTTTTTATATATATTCTTATTATTTGGTACGAGAAAAAACTTCTACGCTTAAGTAAAAAAAAATGCGCGGATTATGTCATTGACATCTTTTGACAGATTGGTAGGAACAGTCAGAAATGTGGTCTGATTTCACTAAGTTTTACAATTAAAATGGAATGGTATTAATTATGATGATGTCAATATCTGGGACATGAATACATTTTCAACATGTTTACTTTTAAGATGTTCTTAACATAGGACAAAAAAATCATTTGTTGAGAAATTTTCAAACACTTCCGGGGATGTCAGTAGACTACTGCGCAAGATGACCAGACGCGCAAGATTACCGGACTGCGACTGTAATATATATGAAATATTATATCAGTATACAAACTGAAGGTTTGTATTTGTCAAGTTTGGTATGAAAACAATATCTCGCGAGATCGAAGGTTCCTTTTCTTACTTATCCTATATTTAATTCCCAATTAAATGAGCAATAAAGCAATAATGAAGTGAATGTTGATGTATTACTAAGCAATTGCGTCTAAATGAAACATAAATCTCTACGTCATATTTATAAGTTGTGAAGTAATCGAACAAATGTTTACATTTTCAAGCGCCATGATCGATTCAGATACAGGAATATTTAAGTTAAAAATCTTTGAAAAAAATAAAAACAACATTTGAACTACCAGAATATGCTCAATCTCACTAAAGTCCGATCTAACAAACTGTTAGATCTGATGACGGCCCGCAGACACCGTACATAAGCTATAGCGGTTTTCCCCGATTACTATTTTTAGAAATTGTCAACACAGGAAGCATGATTTATAACGTTCACAAAATAATCTGAAGATGGCATTACATTAGTATGGAAGCATATTTGTGGCACAAATATGCTTCCATATATGGAAGCATATTTGCGCCACAACTTAACCATATAAAATAACGTGAAAAAATGGAGGATTTCGCAAAAAAAAGGGTTTTTTTCGCGAAAACATCCATATTTTCACGACAAAAAAAGTTATGTTAACACGAATTTATTTCTGTTAGTGCTCTAAACTGCCACAACATAAAGATAAAGTTTTCATGTAAATAATGGAGGATTTCACGAAAACACATAACTTTTCACGAAAAGTTTCACAAACAGAGTAACTGTATCTGTGGTGGATGTACTTGGTTGTGTAAGATACACCTAAGAATGCGTCATCCTTGTCCGACCTTCACTTTGACATGACAAACAATTTATTATATACCCATGAAAGATTTAAGCATAGTGCAGCTCGTCCTATTATTATTTCCAAATTGGACAGTGTCGTTTCCCGATTCTGTTTTTTGTTGCTTCCTGAAGTTTTTCGAAAATGAGTGATTTCAAACCGAGATATTTTCGCAAATTTTGATTTGTTGACTTAAATGACACTCTTCCTTTAAAAAAATCACTGAATCCGATGACCATTACAAATAAAAAAATATGAACTCGTCACATTATATAAAAGAAAGTAAAATTAGTAGTCATTGCGGACATAATTAGTACAAGCAAACGATTAGGAGCAAAATTTGTTAATACCGTTCATATATCCCGATTTGAATTTCGATATGCAAAAACACTTTGCATTTTCTCTTTAAAGCCTTACCCTAAATAAACATTAGACGTAAAGAAGCTCATTGCTGCGGTAAAAGAATGAAACACTTTCAAATCCTAGTCGTTACATATCAAATACCACAGTAAACACTTCTAACATATTCTCAATCTGATTAAAATCATCTCCTGAAAACCGCTACGCTATCAGAATCTGACGAAAAAGTTGAAATATGCATATCAGGAATCGCCACATTCAGAAAAAACAGCCTCCCCACACAGTCAAGAAGAAGAGAGGGAGAGAGCATGGTTAATAAAATGATCAGTTTCAAAAGAGACACCACTAACAATTAACAAAAATGAGAACCCGAGGGGTTACCGCCTTGGAACGGTCAGTGGCAAATCAAATTGCCACTGGGGGTTTAAACCAGGTTCTAGGGTGCACCAACCTCACACTTGCCCCAACAGGTTCTCATATCACAAAACAAATACAAGTTGTCTTGGTGAAACAACTCCAACCCACTTATTGGCTCAACAATGTTGCATGCAAAAGCACACAAACATATAAAACATAAGAATTTCATAGCATTGCAAAGCCAAAGGGCGGGTACTCAATGATCTTACCGAGACCAGAGCTCCTGGAGTAAAATCAGCAAGAACACGATGACAGGGATAAAAGAAACAATTCGAGCTTCTAGGTTCTTTTAAGAAAAGATTTCCCCATAAACCTTCATAAACTCTTAAACCCCTGCCACCGTCGTGCGACCAAAGAGGTAAGCATAATGATCAACTGTAGAAGGGTTAATCACCAGGCATGCAGAGCGCTGTAAAATATCATGTTGGTAACCTTTCTTTTTAAATTTACAGATGGTTTTTACGAATAACCGGGAGAAATTAACATTGCCCTTTATCTTCTTAAGTTTATAAATTAAATCTCCGTAAAAAACTGGCTGTGAAATACCTTGTTGCAATAGTGATTTTAAACTGCACCCGTATTTATGAATTAGATCTGGGTATCGACGATAAAACTTGCAAAATGTTTTCCTTAATTTGTGATACCGATAACCTTGTAGAGTAACTAAAACGTGTTAAACTTTAAAATTAAATCCGGGGACATCTCAATTTGGACCATAAAGGGATATAAATAACAAAATTCAAATCGTGTATTTTACCTTCCATTATTAAGATATTATCATTCAAATCAACATTAATATTGACAAGGATGGCAACGCCCCGTGACTGGCTACTAAAGGTGCTAAAGAAACACACATGTCTCCACTGATTTCTTGTTATTTTAAGTTCTTTTTTGTCAGTGAAATGAGTATCTTGTAAAAATATAATATGTTTTTACTAATTAAAGACATCTTTGCTCTTTATATTATCACCAAGACCTTGAACATTCAAAGATGCTAACTTCATGACATTTAAATAATAACAATAGTGTAGAACCAATATAGTCTGTGATTCCCCTGTCATTGTGGACAATAAACCGATTTATACTTCATAGCTGACGGTCCCAGCTCTCTTCATCATTCTGAAAATATTATTGCAAGTATTTCCCCAAACGTAGCTTGAGAGTCAAAATGAAGGAGAATATCAAAGAAAATCAAGATTGCTAAACACTTTTAAAACTTATGAAACATTTTCTTTAACTTCAACATTTGTGTAATGTTGTTTAAACTATTATATGTGTAATGTTGTTTAATCTATTATAATTTCATTCTATTTAACCTATAAGTTTAAGACATGGGGAAGATATTCGATGTATTGTTATTTAGTGTGTTCCTTACAAAAAAAAAACAGTGCCCAAACCATTTGACATATAAATGTTTATATACATATTGAGGTTCTATAACTGTGCGAGAGCTGTATCTATAAACCCCTGCAATACATAGCAAGTGTATGAAAAGCACTAAGCATCTACAAAATATGTTCGATATTAAATTGAATACACTGTCGACAAAAATAGTTCACAGGATAACGTTTATGAAAGAAGGTTCTAGCTGGTTTCGAATAGCTTTATAGTGTGTCGCAGTACACATGCTTGTTTTGTTTTTGGATACTTGTTTATTTAAGCCAACTGCCTTACTGTGCATAAATATATATTTAGGAGAGAAATAGTGAGGTTGAGGGGTCATAGGAATATAATCCGTCCAAGTGGGCAGAGCTTAAAAGAGGTATCATTCAATGAATGACATTTAATACAGAATTTATACGTTTATAAATCTCAACGTTATTTTGTAATATTTTTGTTTTTCAGATGACGTGGGTATACATAATAAAATAATATTTCTTTGTCGAGTAGATCTTGGAGAGATGTTTATACTACGAGAACCTGATGAAAAAATTATCGAACCTCCCTGCCGCGAATGCCTGGAATTTAATTGTACAAAACATAAATACCGCTTTGATTCGTGTGTCGGTTCCAGATCTCACCGTTTCCGTGAGTTTATTTTGTACCAAAACAATAGGGTATATCCTGAGTATATAATAACATTCGAACGTCAGAACAACGATCAAGAAATGGTTAAACATCTTTCTAAAATTAATCGAACAGTCAACATGGTCAACAAAGATCATGATTCATGAAAAATAGAAAAAGTACAACTGAAGTTGATTAACATAGATTGTGAACAAGGCGGTGACGCTGTAATTCGCCTTCGTATCAGAACAAAACAAACAGTTTATTAGTGTTGTGTTTTTTATTTGGAATGTTAATAACATGCACATGTATTTGTGCAAAGTGTTATTAAACTTCATTTTGCAGTAACAGATTTTGATTTTTTTCTGGATGAAAGTGAAATGACGACTGTAGTTGGACTTCACGGCTGTTATGCGTCTTTGACATATACTGTTGTATATGCACAAATATCGCTTACGTAGGATATGAACTTGGGATGCAACATTTTCATGAGTTAAACATTGTTAAAGAACTTTGAAAATTTCGTTTTCTTGAAAGAAAGAAGTTGTGTAATGAAAATGCGCATATAATATTTAGTAGTCGAATTTCAATTAACGAGAATATTATTCCGCACCTTGTCTCAAATTAACATTTATAATCATGTTGCGTGGGCGGGGGGGGGGGGGTACATATACAGTTTGTCAACCAGTTCCGGTTAATTTATACATTCGTTGTAAAAATATACTAGAAAGCATTAATCTGAACATTGTTTGAAGTTTGATAATAGTCAAGATATCTTACCTTGAATATGCTGAATTAGTTTAAGTCTCCACATTTGTTTACTTTTACACATGTAATTTATTGATAGACTAATAAAATCAGTTCCGGTTAAATTAATCTCACTGTGTAACTCGTAGACATATCTCAAAGTGAGTTTTGACTGTCTAATTCGACAGCTGTATAAAGGCTTTGACAGACCTATTACATTTTTACACGTTTTTCTGTAAAAGGGTGCAAAAAATCTGACAATAAGGTGACATAGATATAAAATCACACTTATGCTCTAAGTTATTTACATTTTTACATTATTAACAAACGTAATTAAGCACTCGTGACATCACAAATTCCACACCAGAGTCTTCAGGTATTGCACTACGTGCATCTAATTAAACGTTATAGTAATCATTTCATGGGATAGAAATTATAATCACATGGTAGCACAACGCCTTCCCATATTCATGTGGAACTAGCCATGGTGGGTAGCTAGGTACTGGTGACCAACTAACTTCTGAGAACACTATACCCCCATTGTTAAGGAAATCTCTGAGGTAAGGTGCCAACGACATTGAGACATGACCAACAAGCCACATTATCTAGCTTTAAGTGACTCATTTCATCAGTTACCATTACTAGTTTATCCTTTGAACAGAATTTCAAATCTGGAATCCACACTAATTACCATTTCTGAATTGCTGATGGTTGAAACGCTTGCTTCTCAAAATCCGGCACAAACACAGTGAAAATATTTATGCACAAGATCTTGCTTATAATGATAGAGCAACGAGAAAAAACAATAAAGTTTGGTTTTTGTGATGGATGTCACGCTTAACATCACAGCGTTGAACAATTTTGCTCACAACGTCTGCAATAGTCTTTGTTGATGCGGCGCTTGACCGCAAGTAAACAATAGATCAATGGTTTAAAGGCCCAATAAACTTGTCAAAACGTTGTTTTTTCATTGTGAAAATAAATTAACCACGTTGACCCTTTTCAAAAGAAAGTATAAATGACCAAATATTTATGTTCTCAAACAATCCCCAATCATTGAGACCCGGTCCGAATTAAAACGTCACAGTTTTTTGTAGCCCACAAAATTACTAACCAAAGTTTACAATCACTCGGCGAAAAGTTATCGGTTTTTTTCGTACGTGGGCCGTAAGAACGCAAAACGCGGTGACGTCATTCACATAAAAGTTGTAAACACAAAATCATGCAAACATGGAAAGAAAAAGACGAGGAAAAATAGAGATTCTTTAAGTTTTAACTTCATTACAAGGTAAACAAAGAAAGATGTAAATGTTATACGACCCATCCCGGTAACGGCTTTTAGTGGGGAATACGTCATCAATTTATGCACTTCTGCATAATTAGCGACCGTCGCCTGCCGAGAGTTGCCGAAAATCAGCTCGGAAAGATTCGCTGTTTGTTTTGTAAACAAGATAAACGATCCGCAAAACATGCTGCAAATCAATGAATCAATACCCTTTTCTTATTGTAATGTTTATTTTTTGTGTTATTATGCATACAGGTGAAATCTAAAATGTTTAGGTTAATAAAAAATATGCTGTTTGACAAGTTTATTGGGCCTTTAAGTAAGTAAATGTTCAGTTTAAATGCTATTCATTACGACTAAACAAGTATTTTACTCGTTGTACTGCAACATGGAATAGGAAATATAAAAGTTAACTGGAACTGGTTCATAACTGAAACTGGTTGACAAACTGTATGTCTGAAATATTTTTTTCTATACTAGCTGTTCGAGACAAGTAAATTCAAATCAGTTTATTTCATTTTCATTTGTTGTTTTGCACGAGATTTGTAAAATTGTGTTTAACCTTGAATTTCCTGGTCGCGTCAATAAATGACAACAGTAATGTATTTCTTCATAATTTGAAGTTCTTTAAAAAGACACAAAATAATTATTTTTTCAGATTCATACTACTCATGTAGGCATTTTAAATAATGTTTTGCGTTGTTTAGATTTTGTGTTTGGATGTAAATAGAATTTACGGAAATTTTAGGTCTAGCTTTTTATTTACTGTTCTAACATTTCATAACGTATGTTAAATGATGATAAAATTGATAAATATACACTGATAAAATTTATTTGTACTAATATTTATTAAACTGCACTTTATTCCATTAGGGAAAATTGTTAGATTTTTTTTTATTTTTAACATTGCAATGACGACTGTCATTTTATGTATTTTATGAAGAAAGTTATTAACTTAAAGGCCAAAGATTGTTGATATTCTGACTAAACTGAGTAAAGAAATGAAAAACCATTAGGTTGTGCTTAGAGTTTTGAAGGGTTAAATAAAGCTAGCGGGTATTCGTTTGATTATGCATGTAATTGGTTGTTGTTGTTTTAATCAAGTATCATATTTACATTTGTATTGTTATATGCAGCAATAAATTTGTTCTTTAAACTGTTTTCATTTTGTGATGAAAATTATTTGTTCCCAGCATGGCTACATCAAAAATCACTGAAACTTGAACTGTGCTTATCATTTTGACCAGTGACGTTAATGATCGTACTTGTTTGTTACGAGTTTCTTTGACTAAAACGTGTCCTTCCATCTTCAATCAAGTAAACAACCAAAATGTTTTCCAAACACTGATAAACACACTTAAATACATATAGTGATACAATCCTGTAGTGAAAATACTAATTTTCAATGGGCTACACCAAAGCAAGAATAATTGAAAACTGTACCAGTTTTTATCTCTACAATAACTAAGTTAAACAATATTTTCAATGCATTTCAATATATAGTGAAAGATTTTCAGACACAACAATTTTCAAACTGCTATTTTAAATTATCAATATCGACTTGCAATAATGTAAAGTTTAACTACACTATGAGAATTATCTGCAATATGTACTCTTATAAAGATGTACTGTATTAACATTAAAACAGAACATTTTTAGACAAAAAGGTGAAATATGCATATCAGGAATTGCCACATTCAGAAAAAAACAGCCTCCCCACACAGTCAAGAAGAAGAGAGGGGGAGAGAGCATGGTTAATAAAATAATCAGTTTCAAAAAGGACGCCACTAACAAAAAACAAAAATGAGAACCCGAGGGGTTACCGCCTTGGAACGGTCAGTGGCAAATCAAATTGCCACTGGGGGTTTAAACCAGGTTCTAGGGTGCACCAACCTCACACTTGCCCCAACAGGTTCTCGTATCACAAGACAAGTACAAATTGTCTTGGTGAAATAACTCCAACCCACCCATCAGCTCAACAATGTTGTATGCAAAAGCATACAAACATAAAAACATAAGAAGCTAATAGCATTGCAAAGCCAAAGGGCGGGTACTCAATGATCTTTCCGAGACCAGAGCATCTGGAGTAAAATCAGCAAGAACACGATGACAGGGATAAAAGAAACAAATCGAGCTTCTAGGTTCTTTTAAGAAAAGATTTCCCCATTAACCTTCATAAACTCTTAAACCCCTGCCACCGTCGTGCAATCAAAGAGGTAAGCATAATGATCAACTGTAGAAGGGTTAATCACTAGGCCTGCAGAGCGCTGTAAAATATCATGTTGGTAACCTTTCTTTTTAAATTTACAGATGGTTTTTACGAATAACCGGGAGAAATTAACACTGCCTTTTATCTTTTTAAGTTTATAAATTAAATCTCCATAAAAAACTGGTTGTGAAATACCTTGTTGCAAAAGTGATTTTAAACTGCATTTGTATTTATGAATTAAATCTGGGTATCGGCGATAAAACTTGCAAAAGGTTTTCCTTAATTTGTGATACCGATAACCTTGTTTTAAAAGTTTTTCTGTAATGCAAAGATTACGTTCATTGAAATCATTAACATTGTTGCAAGCTCTTGAAAAGCGAACAAGCTGTGAGATATAAACCCCATAAGATGTTGCACGGGGAACATCGCCGTCTAAAAACGGAAAATTTACTATATTAAAATTAAAATCATCTCTTTTATCATAAATTTTAGTAGTGACATAACCATTTTCAATGGACAGATTTAGATCGAGAAAGTTTGCTTGCTTTTCTGAAGTGTTCGCTTTGTTAAGTTGTAGTTCTTTAGGATAAATCTTATTAACAAGTAATGGAAAATGGTTATTGTCTATATTTAATAAATCATCAAGGTACCTCGAGGTGTTGTTAAAAGCTGTAATTATATCATCTTGATGTTCAGTAGAAAGAGATAACATAAAGTCTCTTTCATAACAGTATAAAAACAAATCAGCAACAAGGGGTGCACAATTAGTACCCATTGGGATGCCTATTACTTGTTTATAAATAGAGGTACCGAATCTAACATAAATATTATCTAGTAAGAAAGTTAGCGACTCTATAAGGTCTTGACAAGTCCATAAGGTACCAAATAATTAAACACAGTCATAAAATGTGATGTTTTGATATTTTGCTTTAATATGTATTTGCTACATGTTTTATATTTACAAACATGATACATGTAACACTTATATTCGCAAAATATTACACTATGTATTTGCTGGAAAAATCTGGAACATTTATGTAATGCCTAAGAGTAAAAACTAAAATTGTATTCGAGCATTCCGGACAACCATTGAACTTGTTTTATCACGTGTGTGTTCAATGTAAATCATGCTTCAGAACATTTTGCTCTACACTTGTCGCTAATTGGTCAGAAAAAAAATCTAACAAAAATAAAAGTGAACAGTGTAGGTCCTGATGACAAGATCAGATGTGCCACTGATATGGATCTGAACTGTTTGCCCATGGATAACATCTACTTTATATGAAGTAAAAGATTGATTTTTCACCACCAAAATTATGTTCAGAAGGCATAACTGACAATTACATGAGGTTATAAATCTGTGCAGTAGTATTATTCTCCCTTGATAAGCTTTACACGGTTCAATTTACCACAGTGAAATGTCGCAGTTTTCCCTAGTATGAAATACCTAAAATACCTATTAAAAATATAAAACTGGCGCAAAATGAAATGATACATTAGTGTTATGTATTAGTCTAACCTCAGACATTTGGCTCCTTCCTTTAGCTAACCTCATGAAGTGAAGATAATGTTAATTTAGCAAAGTCATGAAAACATGTGAATATGAGGGAAAACGGGGCAAAATACTGTCAAGATTTATGAAACTGGTCCTGATAATTGCTATTGTTATGTCAAACAACTACCGGTATGTTTAAATTCAAAGCTCTACCTTAAATGGTTACTGAGCAAAAGAGAGCTTTAACAAAAGATTTAATAAAATATTGGCGCCCACCAAACCCGCCATTCAGCTACAAACAATCTAATAACCAGGGTTTTTAAAAGTAAATCAACAGTCTTTCATCAAATCACATAAATTAAATCTTGAAACTAAGATCTTCACTCAACTTTCTGTGAGTAAATGAAGGTAATTTATTAAAATCTTCGATAAATTGAAAGATAATCTTCCTATTGTCATGGAAATGTACTGAATACCAGTAAATATTGTTAAAAAATTCAAATTTTTATATTTCAAGTTTAAATTCAGATGTCTGAGTATTTAACGACTCAAACAGATTCCAACGATTATGAAACTGAGATTGGAGACCAGTCTCTTATCTCAAGCATCTGATTGGCTGAAATGAAGACTAATCTCTGTTTCAGCCAATCAGATGCTTGAGATTTTAGACTGGTCTCCAATCTGTTGGGGCCAGATTTATTTAGTACAGATCTACTAAAATAGGGTTTCAAAAATTTTCGGATCAGAATATAGAGACAGTGAATTTTCAAAACTGCATTTCAAATACAAAATAATGAATAGGTTGTTCTTACCAACGAATCAGTAAAACAAGTGTATGGTCAGCATTTTAAACATACCAATGTGAGTTGAGTTTAAAAACCAACTAGTATATTTCATGGTATTTGGGCGTGGTTCATTTATTTCAAGGTAGGTCATAACATACTAGGACTTTTTCTATGAATATTGTAGAGGGTCTTATCAGCTGTTAGAATAATTTATCAATTTGTCACCCTTGTAAAATAATAACTTTGTAAATCAGACAGAACACTCGAAAGGAAAAGTTAACTTTTTAACAATTTACTGCAAAGATACACCTATATCACCACGTAAGGTTTTTTTTTTGTAACAAGGTATCTAGTAGTGTAGATCCAGACCTGCGGCATATATTGTCAACTGAGCAAAGGTAAAGACATTTAAAGTATGGTTATTACGTAATTTCTGCTAGAGGGTAAAATTACCAGAGCGTGCATTGTGCAGAACAGATTCTTGGACTCCAAAAGACATTTTTAAAATGGCAGACATAAAGTCAAACTAATATTGCTGCAGCTTTTATGTGTTTCTTTATCGTATATCTTTTACTGAAAAGTGATCATCTTTTGGCAAATAGTTTACAGCAGTTTTCTTTTTTCCTTTAAAAGAAATACCTATGGCATGAAATAGTTATCACATGAAATAGATCGGAAGGGGAACTTTGAAAGCCACCGAACACGACAAATATGAAAATACTGCAGACTCGGTTTGATTGAGCCTGTTCATGGGCAGTAATGGGAATGCATATTACTACCCACGCCGCCTAGCCCCGGGTTGAGCGCAACTCATTTATTACACCATTAAATAGTACAATTTCGATCCATCCCAAACGATGGTATGCATATGGCGGTGAACATGAGAGTCTACTCAAGCAATGATTTGCTAGCAACATGCTGAAATTATTTGATTTTTTTATTTGATTTTTCTTCATTTTAAACTTTCTCTTTTCAGAATTTCCATCAAAAAGTGTCTTCTACTTTCAGCTGTATTTCAATCGGTAACTACATTTCTTATTTATGATAAAAAGTCATCCGCAACAGATGATTAATTATGTTCTTAATTGCCACAGATAGAATCATCATCGTTTTTTGACTTTGCCATTTCCAAATTTCTAACACTACTACACCAAGCACTGTATTTTGGAACTGAAAAGAAATGATAAAAAGTAATTTCAAGATACTGAAACAACCATCGTTTGATATAAACACAACACGCCCGCTAGAAAAACAATTTTCAACTACAACACAATAATTCAAAATTATGCTATTAACCTGCCGGTCATGTCGTTACAGGGGATCTAAATGTTATCAAAGACTATAGGATCCGGAATTAAATTTCTAAAGGTCCGAAATATAGAATTCGATCGGAGTCTCTAAACTCTTTTTGCACTAAATGGTGCAAACGAGAACATGCTGAGCCTAATGCTCTTTCTAATTGGAAAAAAAAACAACAAAAATTCATAGTATATGACACTCGTATATCCTTCTATAGAAACATAGGTTTATTACCACCACGTATACGTTTTACTTTCGTCATTGAAAAAGCGAAATTCAAGACATTCACAACAGATTTGTTTCAACACCTGCTGATAAGACTTCAAATAATGTAATTATAGGTCACGTAAACACTATATTAATCTTCAAACTGAAGAGTTTTATAGCTCTAAAGCTTATACACTGACTTCTTCATCTGAGAGTGATATTGTTACTGCACATACTCTTCAAATTACAAAATTTAGAATCATTGCTGAGCCGAAACAAGACAAAGTACCTATTTTGTATTGATAAACTAAAATGCACAAAACACATTGTAAAGCAAGATTTATTGCAAACGGTAGTTCTTTCACAACTGTTAAATTATCCATGCTCTTAACATCGTGTCTTACAGCTATAAAAGAACATGTA
This sequence comes from Corbicula japonica, assembly GCA_038501625.1. Lineage (NCBI taxonomy): Eukaryota > Metazoa > Mollusca > Bivalvia > Venerida > Cyrenidae > Corbicula > Corbicula japonica. Next base: position 98,997 of record JAZAYU010000662.1, on the reverse strand, counting down.
ATTTGGTATTGCGAAAAAGTTTTTGAAACCGTTGGCAAAAATTTGTTTTGTCTTAAAAAAAATTCAAATTACGTTTTAAAGAAGCTTAAATCAATTAATTTTCAGGCGTTTTATATTCATGTGAATCAAAGAACATAAAACAACAGGAGATTTGCAGAATGGCATAAACCCTTCGCAAAGATAAAGTTTTGGGTATAAAAATGATGAAGGTGACCACGTAAGGAATGTTATTTTATTAAAATTTCCATTTTAGTTAGGTTAACTTTTATCTTGTAGTTATAATTCAATCTTAATATAATATTTTTTTTGTTTTGGTCTCGTTTAAGAAATTGATCATATATTATAAGCACACGCTCACATTTCATCCTCTGTAGGTTTTGACTCTGTGTGGAAGCTTTCTTTTCTTAATGTAGCTATTTTTGATATGCATATTTCACGTTTTTTTTTCCTTCAAAGCGAAATAAAAAAATAAATAATACATTTTGTTCATTATCTGATAAACTAAAACATTTGCCTTGTTTTATATATTAAAAAAACAACACAAGAGATTTTTTTAACATATCTTTGCCCCCAAAACGCCAAATGGATAGTAAAATTTTGTCTCCTATTGATCACCCAAATAATTATCTAGTTATTCGCAAGACAATAGTTTTGTAGTGAAGGTCACTGTGACATTGACCATTGATCTACTGACCTGAAAATGGATATGATTCATGTAAATGTGATGACAAACCTCGGTACCGAATTGGAGGATCAAAGGCTCAATCCTTATGTAGTTATTGGTAAGTGAACTTTTTCTGTAAAAGGTTGCTGTGACATTTACCTTTGTCCTACGAAACAGAAAATCAAATGGGGCCATCTACAGGTGATGACCAACATCCCTTCCAAGTTTGAGGATCAAATGTGAAAGCATTATCTAGCAACTGACTGGACAAGGTTTTTGTGTTAAATGTCACTGTGACCTTGACCTTCGACCTACTGACCTGGAAATCAAAAGGGATCTTTTGCTGGTCATGACCAACCTCCATACCTCCATACCATATATGGACTTTATGTCAAAAAAGTAAAATATGCATATCAGAATCGCCACACTCTTAAAACACAGCCTCCTACCGAGTCCAGAGCCCCTGGAGTCCAATCAGCAATAAAAAAACGATGACAGGGATAAAAAAAATCCAGCTTCTAGTTTTTTAAGAAAAGATTTCCCCCACTAACCTTCATAAACTCTTAAACATGCATTGTCTAGTTATTGGTAGGACAATTTTTTTTGTATTCAAGGCCACTGTGACCTTGACCTTTTACCTACTGACCTCTAAATGGGAGTCATATACTCATCATGACCAACCTTCACACCAAACATGAAGACTGTATGTGAAAGTGATGTCTAGTTATTGATCGGACAAGATGTGGGCTACCGACCGACATGGGCAAAGCATTATATCCCCGCCTCTTCGAAGGGCGCATAAAAAGTGAAATACGCATATCAGGAAAGGCCACAGACACAGCAGACACAGACTCCCCCACACAGCCAAAAAGTAGAGAGGAGAAGAGATCCTGGTTATACAATAAGCAGTTTTAAAACAGACGCCACAAACAATTAACGAAAGAGGAAAATATTATCCTCAATAGAAATATAACGGATTGCATATGCATTAATTTATTTGAATTTATTTCTAAAATTTTTATGTCTATATTTGATCCATTAACATTAAAATTTTGGATTACAAATTAAATCACTATTGACACTAACTGAAATATTAAAGCTATCTATGAAATCATCTTTCTTTTTGAAAATATGCTTAGAAGGCCATGAGGACAATATGAACAAATAAATAGACAGCGAACAGTGAAAACAATAATACATATATGCATATACAATAGCATCAAAATAATAATGGAGAAGGTTCGTATATTAACATATTTTAACAAGCATTAACATGCAAAATTAGTTTTAAAAATATTGAAATATGTTGAAACTTGTAACATCATAATATATTTTGTAACACTACAATCATAAGTATTTACAAAGAAAGAAAAGTTGTTGATAATTGTATATTAAAATATATAAACCCATGCTCAAAGAAGATATCGACCAACATGATTGAAAGTTTTTCATATTCCTAAACAAAATAAAATAAATGTAACAAAAAGTAACATGCGTTAAGTATGCTTAACAATCTGGTTATGTAGGATTCAGGAACATTGACTGCTGACACAAAAAATGTGATAAATTCTTGCTTATTACTTCAATAAAAGAATATTGCGTTGTAAAAGAGTAACATATTATAAGGTTACTGTTAAATTATAACTTTTGCAGTGCTTTGCCCGTTTAATGAATACATGCTCTTTTAAGCTGCGAATGATTACAAACTTTTGTTTACCCTTGAAATGGAACTTTGAAAGCCACCGAACACGATATATGAAAATATTGCAGGCTCGTTTTGATTGATTCTGTTCATGGGAAGTAATGAAAATGCATATTACTGCCCACGTCGCCTAGCCCCCCGAGCGCAAATAAGTATTTACACCAATAAACAGTACAGATTCGATCCATCGAAAAATATCTGTTATGCAAAGTTTTTAAAAAATCTGCATGCAACTGCATATGTTTTGAACTGATCATCACTACCATGGTTTTGAATATTGATATCCAGTTAAAAGTTCTCATCTTAACAACGTTCAATTAAAAATGTCATACTTCATTTTAGTTCAATTATAGAACAATGACATGGCGCACAATGTTAATGAATATATGTTATTGTTATATATGCAATATATTTATGATTATTATAAACTAAAATGTGAAAGCAAAAGCAAAATGTTATTGTCATTTCATTTCTAAACCAAACGTGTTTTATTCTATGAAGTAATTGACTAATATACGAGTATCTTGGTCTGCCTATTAAGACTTTATTTTCGTGATTAGATGAGATCAGGACTAAGACCTTTCGCTTCAAATGTCATATTGTAGGCTGTTTGTAAAATGTACGAGTTTTTCTCCGTCTAGAAAATATCAGAAAAACGCTTCTAACGTTTTGTTAATGACAAGTATAGTTATCAAAAATCAACAAATACCGACGTAAGTCAAGGGGTATTGATAATCTACGGCAAAGTTGAGATATTGATTTGACATGTGTTTGTTGATACCATGTCTTTTTAATATCAAAAGTTCACGCTATAAAATCAGAGTGTTCTGACACGTATATTGGATAGTAAAACATAAAAGGTAATGTATTAATGTTAAACAGATTTTGTGAAGTGGTCATGTTTCAATATAACTTAATTGTTACCTTGACACGGACGTCAACGTACCGCACCTATCAAAATTGAATATTTACATGTATATAATGCCTTTAAAAACATTTGAGGCATTGTTTAATACGGGGAAAGCAGCCGAAGGCGACCCGCGAAGCGTACATGTATAAAATAACAAAATCAAACAAAAATCAAATCTATTTCTGATGACTTACTCTATGGTCCATCAAGATTTGAAAGTTGTAAATTTTAGCGGCAAGGAGGCCGCCATTATTCCAGACTGGTTCTCTAAGTTCTCTAAACTTCGCCGTCTGTTTTAAAATGAAAAACCAATAACCCGTCACAATTTAACCGAAGATCACCGAAACATTGATTTCAGTCTGAAAAGCGGTATCCGCACTATCGCGGTAGTCTGTTGAAAGATAGAACCAGGCACTGCGTTGGCAATACAAAAATAATTTTTACTTAATCGAAAATTCTCAAAAGCGTTACTCACAGTCATTTTCATGTGTAATTAGTGATTTTTGAATAAAATAAAAGAAAAATATCCAGTTTTCCAATAAAATATAAATTAAATGGTTACTTATTCACAATTGAATGTTATAAGCCTGTTGTTTTTTTTCATTTTCAACTTTTAATAGGTAACAAGAAATAGCCTGTTTAAGAAGCATTTATTTTAAGTTTTGTGTAAATCATTTAGAATACTTTTTAGTGTCAAAAGTTATTAAAAGCACTAACCATGCTTTTGACATTTCAAAGTATCATGTGCTTTGCTAAATGAACACAGTGACAGTCTGAACCAAAAACTTCGGTTAGGTTAAATTAAAATAATAAACATTCAAAAACAGAGAAAAATGCAGATATCATTTGTTCATTTGACCATACAACTGAACATTTACATTCAAAGATTGTAAAAAAATCATTGTGCAGAAAGCAGTAAATGTGGAACTGTGTCAACAACAAGTCAACAACAAAAATGTAGTACTAATGAAACTCAATATAATTACACAAAAGTTATTCCAGTATGTGCGAACCACACACACAATACAAGAAATTTTAATGAAAACAATGTGATCAACGGAATTAAATACAAACACTCTGGAATGTGTTAATACATACTAATCTGCAACAAAATATACATAAGCAATATACATAGAGACACACACTAACAAACACAACACAATAATGCAAACAAATCTCAAACAAAATAACAAAACAAAACAAATTGTAGCCAATCAGGTAATGTTTTTACAACTTGGAAAAATTTACAAATAGTTATGGCACTGTTGATATAGCTGGCACTCATTACAAATCTTTGCATGTCCCTGGAGATTGCAGTTGTTTTTTTTTCAACTGCATTAGTTTTGCATTGAACATGTTTTATTTTCCAAAATCTACATATGAAAAGGTACACTGGTTTATGGACAATATGTCTCATTGTCGATATGCCCCAGACAACAGCTTAGAGAGGCAGAATTAAGACCTGAATTGCCCAGTGTTAAGACAATACAACCCACATTTAAAAAAGCTAGACTGTATATCTTTTACGAAAATGACAATGTTCAAAATCAAACATCATAAACTACAGTTAGTACATGCTACATGAGCACTGTCTATTTTGCTTTTTTGATGAATTTGTAAATAAATAAAAAAAACATGCTGTTTTAATTACAGTTTTGTTACCAATTAAAAAAGACAGCGTCTTTTCTTTCAAAAAGATCAAAGATTACACGAGGACCACTGTTCTTTGTTCTAAATGCTCGTGAAAGTAAAGCCTGAATTGGTTTTATAAATTTGCAAGTATTCTCTATGGTTAATAGCTATTCAAAAAAATATTGGTTTGATGGGCCATAAACTAATAAAGTATTTCTTGTTTTGATTTCATACATCTGATACAGTCTCTACAGGGTCATGTTGTCCGCTGTCCTAGACCTAAACCTCTGAAAATCCTTGGCTGCATTGCCTGGGCCGTATAGCTAATTGTTCATAATTAACTTAATTTCGAACAGTGCAACACATCTTAGTTATATTTATTTTGTATGTTAGGTATTAAAAACTAGCTTTCCCCGTTATAGGTAGCACCTATTGTTATATTAAAATTCCTGTGAACGAAAGTGTCGTACCCGAAACTGTAAGTGCAATTCATCACAAAACATGTGTATTACACAAGAAATGATGATGTCACGGTTTACTACACGAAGCTTTGTTAAAAGTGAAACTGGATGAGATTTTGAATGGCGAAAAATGCAAAATTTATTCAAAAGCAGCTTTCAAATTGACGGAATCGGTTGATGCGATGTTGAAATAGGATTATCTGCTAAAAGTATAAAGCAATGGACTGATTTTTCCAGGTGAGGCGTGTTTTATTAACAAATTAAATGGTGCACCTGTCCATATTGATTTATTGATAATATGCTCGGTGTACATGTGTGAAAACAATAACAAAAAATTCTTTCTTGCATTCCAGCATTATTTAGCCTATCATGATTTCAATCAACACCTCGAATTGAAAACATTATCACTATTTTATTTAATTTTTAAAAGAACTTAGAAGACAGACCACTGACACCTGTTCAGGTGTAGACCACTAACTTACTAACACCTGTTCAGGTGTAGACCACTGACATCTGTTGATGTGTAGACCACTGACACATGTTGAGGTGTAGACCACTCACACCTGTTGAGGTGTAGACCACTGACACCTGTTGAGGTGTAGACCACTGACACATGTTAAGATGTAGACCAATGACACCTGATCCAGATGTAAACCACTGACACATGTTAAGGTGTAGACCAATGACACCTGATCCAGATGTAAACCACTGCACCTGTTAAGGTGTAAACCACTGACATTTGTTCAGATGTAAACCACTTACACCTGTTCAGGTGTAAACCACTGCCATTTGTTCAGATGTAAACCACTGACACCTGTTCAGGTGTAAACCACTGACATTTGTTCAGGTGTAAACCACTGACACCTGTTCAGATGTAAAACACTGACACCTGTTCAGGTGAAAACCACTGACACCTGTTCAGATGTTGACCACTGACACTTGTTCAGGTGTAAAACACTGACACTTGTTGAGATGTAAACCACTGACACCTGTTCAGATGTTGACCACTGACACTTGTTCAGGTGTAAACCACTGACATTTGTTCAGGTGTAAACCACTGACACTTGTTCAGATGTAAACCAATGACACCAGTTCAGATGTTGCCCATTGACACCTGTTCAGGTGTAAACCACTGACACCTGGTGTAGACCACTGACACCGGTTCAGGTGTCAACCACTGACACCTTTTGAGGTGTAGACCACTGACACTTGTTTAGGTGTAAACCACTGACACCTGTTCAGGTGTAGACCACTGACACCTGTTGAGGTGAAGACCACTGACACTAGTTCAGGTGTAGACCACTGACACTTGTTCAGGTGTAAACCACTGACACCTGTTCAGGTGTAAACCACTGACACCTGTTCAGGTGTAGACCACTGACACCTGTTCAGGTGTAGACCAATGAAACCTGTTCAGATGTTGACCACTGACACCTGTTCAGGAGTATCAGTAGACATATTTAGGCCAATCAATCAAGTTCTTGTTTCAATTTGAACTATTTCAGCTGATAACTGGCAATCTGTAGGTTCTAGCATGAGATAAAACTACAGTAAATTTTGTACCAGTTGCCTCGGTAGCTCAATTGGTAGTGTTGGTATGGTAAGCCGCAGAGTCAGAGGTTCAAATCCTGGTCCAGGCTTCTCTTCCCAAATCTCAAGCTTATTTATACAATAATCTGGCTTTATTTTGGTCAGTGGAGTTACCTTCAGCACAGGTAAGCCAGACTTCCTGAATGTTGAAAAAAAGTTGGAAAAAAGTGTCAGACAAGAAGGGAAACATGTTAAAAAGGAGTTAGCAAGTCTAAGGAGTTCAAATATTTGTCTGACACTCGGTCTGATAACATAAGAAATCACTTACGACCGAGCCACATTTCACCAGACAGGTCCTTTGGTCTGGCAACTTTTGTGAAAGCAGTTTATTTTATCATATTGTTGCATGGCTGATACTATGTACATGTGTTAAGGGAGGTTAGCTTCATTTTAGGAAGGTTCTTTGCACTTAAAAACATGATAACAACTCATTGTCCTTCCTACACAGTGTAGACCCCTGCACCAATAACGACATTAAAGTCTTCAATGGATGATTCTGTAGTGACTGTAGCCGGGCCCAAGATCATAAAACAAAAGCTGGAAACCAGACTCAAATCTCAAGCATCTGATTGGCTGAAATGGCGACTGGTCTCCAATCTCAGTTTTATGATCTTGGGCCCTGACAGGGAGATTCATAGGGGGATACTTGTAGGGAAGGAGTGCCTGTTTGCATTGACTGAGCAATAAGGCATAAGGAATCTGTTGATGTTCTCTGGTTGGTGCTTAAGTTGGGATAAGCATTGGTGTATCAGGAATTTCCAGCAGCTGGTTGCTTTTGCAAAAATGTAAAAAATGTAATCATGGCTGTCTTACTCTGCTGACGTCTGGTTTCCAGGTCTTCCAACTTTGGTACTTGTATCATTGTGGTGGAACTGCTGGTGCACTAGTATTCTGTGTAATATAACCATGCAGGACCTGTATGAACTCTGTGGATGTTAGCATGTAAATGCATTCCATGCAATGGAAGCTTGTACGAGTTGTAATCTTGCCAAGTAGAACCTCGTAACAAGTAACCTTTACGTTATCATTATAACATAACAGGAGCCGCCCGCTGAAAAATTGTGATGACTGATTCACATTCTTTGTACATAAATCAACATTTATCAATTATATCTGTTACGGTATTGAAACATTTGAGAGCTTTAGTTTTCAATAATTTTATTGTTGAACAAGTCTTCATTAATATATTTTGTTTCAGATTTAAAACAGAATGTCAACATCATACAGAGAACGGGTGATGTCATCGTCACGTTATCGCCGCCAAACAATTGGCATAGTGCCGTGTAACACATAGTGTTCCAAACTCCGCTAGAAGTTCCATGACTCCTAGGCCAAGCTCTGCTCTGGATAGAAGATGGGTAAGATCTAGTTTTCATGCCGGTGACATGATATAAGTTTTACTTAGATCTTTTTCTACACAATGGGAGAATCTTTAGATATTGAACAGATCAAGAACAAATATAGAAGTTAATAAAGGACTTCAGAAGCAGATTCCAACCTTTCAGTCTTCATCAATAAATTAATTTTAGGGGGCCTCACTGTCACGCCTTTAACAGAAATGACCTTTTTGTACATACATTTGGACAGCTGTATTATTCTCATCTATAGGGAAGGAAATTATGTGGTTAATATTTGCTGGGGTTTGATTTTGCGCAGGGCTCCAAGGGTTGTCATCGCCGGGGGTGGCAATGTTGGATAAACTCCCATTGCTTAAAAAGTGCTCCCAATGGCTTGCGTAAAATATAGCCTCTGACTACCAAGTCCAGCTCCTGGCCTGCACGCGTGGCTTGTAACTATCCCGGCGGACCTGCTACTACTAACAGGAGAAGGGGCGAAGGCGGACCTGTGGTGCCATAACCACTGCTTCGGGTAGATGGAGCTCGTTAGCCAGGGAAGGCAGTCTATCTAGGAGAAGGAAAACTCTTATTCCAAACCAAGGGAGACAACCCTTCCAAAAACACCACTGCCTTGTGGTCAGTCGTTGGGTCGACAAAGGCTTTGGGAGAGGTAACCCTAATCAACCTAGAGAGTTAAAATCGGAGATGCTGGGCCATTGGCATCACGTAACTACGCTATGACTACACGATCATATGGTATTCATCGATGTGGTGCTGGATCTTTGGAATCCCTCCAGGGAGATACAGTGCCGGGCTCTGAGTCTCGACAGAGTCCACCCAAAGCTACTGGGGGTCACTCCTTCTATCATACCAAGAGGAGAACAAAGGGCTACAACAAGCCAAGGAGGAGGAAAGTCCAACAGCAACACTTCAAAGTGATGCAGTGGAACGCAGAAGGAGTCTTCAACAAAAAGACTGAACAGCACTTCCCTCATGAGAATGACATCAATGTCTGTTGCATTCAGGAAACACACCTGCAACCAGCGAAATCCTTTAAGGTCAGAGGATACCAGTGCTTCCGAAGCGACAGGGCTGGTAGAAAGAAAGGAGGCATCATGACATTAGTCAGGAATAACATCAATGCTATCCAGACTTAAACGCATATGGATGACTCGGAATTCCAAGTACTGAGCCTCAGAAAGAATGACTTCGAACTGACTCTTGTGAACATGCACTCTCCAAACGACAAAGCTCTATCCCAAGACCATATTCCAACAGAGGCAACAAACTTCATGGTTGTTGGAGACTTCAATAGTCACTCACAAAGCTGGGGATATGACCACTTGGACAGCCGTGGAGAGGAAGTAGAGACCTGGCAGGATGACAACAGGCTGAACCTCATCAATCAGCCGGATGATCCCCCAACTTTTTACTCCAGATGGCACACAACATCACCGCCTGACCTTGCATTCTGTACTGACGACATACATGGACATGTCCAGAGGGAAGTCTCTGAACAGCTCGGAGGCAGTGATCATCGCCTAGTCCACCTCATATTGGACCACACTGTCTCTACGTCATCTAGCCTACCCAGATGGAACTACAAGAAGGCCGATTTGTCCCTTTTCCAGTCTGTGAGTGATGAACTCTGCAAAGACATCAGAGTTGAAGGCAGAGACATAAACAACATAGTCAGAAACTTCAATCAATGTATCCTCAAGTCAGCACAGCAGTCCATCCCTAGAGGTGCGAGGAAAGACTACAAGCCATACTGGAGTGAGCAGTTAGAAGAGCTGCAAACCAAGCTGTCAGAAGCCAGACTGGAAGCCGAAAACAATCCCTCAACCTACAGCATGCCAAGGACAAATTCCTCAGGCATAAGCTAGAATCCCAAAGAAAGAGCTGGAGAAACAAGACAGCTTCACTTAACATCGAGAGAGATGGCCGTAAGTTGTGGAGGTTAATGAAACAACTGAACGACGACCAAGACAAAGCGAGAGGCCCAGTCACCTTGGAAGAGGAAGGAGAGCTGTTAATGGGCAAACAAGCGGCAAATGTCTTTGCCCAAAACTACAGAGATGTCAGTGACATCCCCATAAACAGAGAACGACAGAGAGAAGCCAGAAGAGAACAAAGGGACAGGAAAACAGCTAAGGGTACGTCAGAGTGTATGGACTTGCGCCTGACACTACACGAGCTACAGACAGCTCTCAGACAGCTGAAGACCAAAAAATCTCCAGGTCCAGACGGTATCACCAACGAGATGCTGTCACACTTGGGCAATTCAGCAATGTGCAAACTCCTGGACATCTACAACTACAGCTAGAAACAAGGGCATCTACCTCAGATCTGGAGAGAGGCGACAATGATCCCTATACTCAAGAAAAGGAAGGACCCAAAGAAGGCAGCCAGCTACAGTCCGATCAGACTCACCAGCGGTGTAGTAAAGACAATGGAGAGGATTGTGAATGCACGCCTGAAGTGGTACCTGGAGACCAACGACCTGCTGGCATCTGAACAGGCTGGTTTCCGGCAATTTCGTTCCACAGAAGACCAGACTACATACCTAGCACAGGAAGTCGAAGATGCCTTTCAAGAAAACAAGGTGGTCCTTACAGCATGGATCGACCTACAGAGAGCATTCGACAAAGTCTGGACAGAAGGGCTACAAGTGAAGCTTATGAGGAATGGAATTGGTGGGGCCATGCTGCAATGGATCAACTCGTATCTATCAACAGAAGAGCCAGAGTCAGCCTGAGCAAAGCCAACAGTAGGAAATTCCTGCTACGCAATGGTGTCCTACAGGGTGAAGTCCTGTCCCCGACACTCTTCCTGGTCTTCATCAATGACCTGGCGTCTGAACTGCCAAAGGGAGTTTATGCTGCTCTCTATGCTGATGACCTGGTGCTATGATGCAAAGAAGAACACGCCTCTACAGCCACGTACAGAATGCAAGGAGCTATGGTCACTCTTTCAGCATGGGCCGAAGACTGGTGCGTTACGATCAACAAGGAGAAATCGTCTACCACACTGTTCACCTTGTCAACAAAACAGAAAGCTGGGAAGGTTATGCTGGCTGGAACACTACTGAAGGAGGAAGACGAAGCCACATACCTTGGGGTCACGTTTGATAAGCGACAGACTTGGAAACCACACATCAACCGTGTAGAAGGGACGGCACAAAGAAAACTAGCCATGATGCGCAAACTTGCTGGAACAACCTGGGGTGCGAATGCGCAAATATTGAAGACCATCTATCCGGGCACAGTACGACCCATAATGGAATATAGCTCAGCCACATGGTCCACAACAGCCAAGACGAACCAGCAAGCCCTCGACAAAGTACAAAATCAGGCATTGCGCATTATCACAGGGGCCACCAAGTCTACACCAACTGCCTTCATGGAGAAACTGACTGGAATCCAACCACTTCATGAAAGAAGACAAACCAAAGTCCTTCTCCAGGCAAACAAGTACAAGTCGCTCCCAGATCACCCCATGAGGAACAGGCTTGAGGGATTCACCAAGAACCGCCTTAAGCGCTCCAGCTTTGTACATGAAGCAAAGAAGCTGAATAGAGAGTATGCCTCTGAACTAAACATACAGACAATTCCCTTGGGCCGAGCAGACATCACCAACCCTACAGCCAATGACCTGTCTGCAGTGAACGTGTCACTTGCTATTCCTGGACTTGACATGGGCAAACAAGAAAATGAGACCATCCGTAGAAGTCTGACACTTGCGACTATCTACGCAGACTATCCTTTAGACACATGGACCCATGTATATACAGATGGGTCAGCCACTAGAGCTATTAAGGATGGAGGCGCTGGTATTCATATCATTCCCGTCAGGCCAGAAATCGCCCCATTAAATTGCCACTGGGAAGCACTGTAGAACTACAAAGCAGAGACTGAAGCGCTCATGAAGCAGTTTCTCTGATTGAAGACTCAGCAGAAGAGGTAACCTCTGTAGTCTTCCTCACAGACGCAAGATCAGTTCTGGAGGCTCTGCAAAGCAACAATGTTCCTGCACTAGCACAAGCCGTGAACAAGCTTGGGCCTTCCCGCAATGTTGCCCTTCAGTGAATACCATCTCAGTGTGGAGTGCCCGGAAAAGAGGAGGCTGACAAGCTGGCTAGGTTAGGAGCCCAGTTAGAGCAACCAGATAACCAGGTGACATACAAGGAGAAAGCCACCATCATTAAGGCTCTCACAGACAGAAAGCAGATGCCTACCACATGTTAAACAGCCCAGAGCAGGTGGTGATGGTGAGGCTACGCTCAGGGCATAACAGACTGAATGCACACATGTGTAGGAAGTATAAATTGGTGCCATCCCCAATATGTCCCTGCGGAGAAGAGGACCAGACTGCAGAGCACATCCTCCAACGATGTAAACGATACGACCAGGAGCGAGAAGCAACGTGGCCACAAGGTGCAACAATCCAGCAGAAACTGTATGGAGATGTTGACGACCTACGGAGGACTACAACTTTCATCGCGGATGCTGGAGTGGTCGTGTAGAGCGAACGCCAAGAAGAAGAAGAAGAAGAAGATTTTGCGCAGACTGCCTAGCGCTAAAATTAAACCCACCTGAAAACAGTTTATTTTGGAGGATCATGCAAATAAATTAGGCAGAATAATGGTGTCAGATAAAATGTCAGATGTATAACCAGTGAACTGACGCTTAGGCAAAGGGCACAGTGACAGTGAGTGATGTAAATGTCTGACATATTTGTACTGGCTGAACTCTTTCCAGGAAGTGTATGAAATGCAGACTATTTCAGGGACAAGATCATAAAACTGAGTTTTGAGATCAGTCTCAAATCTCAAGGATCTGATTGGCTGAAATGGCCAATCAGATGCTTGAGATTTGAGACTGATCTCCAGATTTAGTTTTATGATCTCGGGCACAGGGCAGCTGCTTTGATGGCACTGTCTTCTTTTATTGCCAGCAGTCTCGAACCATTAAATATACTTAAAGGAATTAGAAATGCAACTTCTTTAAACACAAAATATATTTCATGTTTAAAGAAGTTGTGTTTTTTATTTCTTTAAGTATATAATTAAAATCATAAAGCATAAATGGTAAAATTCTTAAACAGAAGTGTTTGACTGTACATCATTCAACTTTGATAATGTTCACACTTATAACAAAGATAATATAGGTATTACATCATTGATATAGACTTTTCTGATTTGAGCTGTCCTGAATTATTTTAATTATTTCTTATCTCCATTCAATATTTTTAATTAAAGCAACAAAAACCTTCAGTGATCTCCCTGAGTGCTATCTTATTTTCCATCAGTTTTCACTGGGTTGCAATTGATTATCTAATAAACAATAGCCAGGTGGTGCATATAAAAGTTATGAACAGTGCATTGTCATAAAATGTCTTAGACTAAATCACAACAGGGGGCCTGACATATTTGGAATTCATTAATTTTGTTATAAAAAAGGAACAATAAAATGCTCAGTTCAATATATTTCCATACTTCTTATTTTCATAAAGCCGTAAGTTGCTGTGCACATTTTATCATTCACTTATCTTATTGGCAAAATCTCTAAAATATGTTTAAAATTATCTTATTTAAGATTATAAAACAGCTGAACAGCATTATAATAATATGAGATAACACGGAATGGCTCACAGTGAGATTTGGCTGAAATATGTCTTCCATCCAATAAGTGAGCTAGAATTTCAAAAATGCTGCACCTGTTGCCTGTTAAAAGTACACACTTAATCAAATAATCATTAAGTGTGTGTTAAGTTCTGTTTTGACATCATATTTATAATTTCAGATAAAATTGTGGCAAACACTAAGTTAGGCCAGGGAAAAAAATTATTAGATTCTCAATCGGATTTTGGGAAAAAAGGTGCGGGTGGACATATTTTTATTTTTTTATTTTTATTAACGAAATACCTGAGAATAGAAGTTATTTAAACTAACTTTAAATTTTGAGAAAATGGCATTTATACGCGAAGCGGGTCGCCTTCGGGCTTTTCCCGCCTATAGACAATGCGTACATGTTTAAAATAACAAAATCAAACAAAATATGTCAAAAATTCAATAGATTTATGATGTCTTACTCTATAGTCAATCAAGATTTGTGAGATCTGACTCTGTGGGCCGCCATTGTTGTTGTTGTTGTTGTTTTTTCCAGACTGGTTTCTCATTCTCTCAAATTCACCGTCCGATTTAAAACAGAAAACCAATAACCCGTCACAATATAAGGGGAGGTCACTGATTAGTCTGAAAAGCGGTATCCGCGCTATCGCGGAAGTCTGTTGGAAGATAGAACCAAGCGCTGTGTTGGCAATATAAAAATAATTTGTACTTACGAGAGAATTCTCAAAAGCGTTACTCAAGTCATTTTCATGTGTTATAAGATATTTTTAATAAAAATGAAATGTCAATATCCTGTTTTCCAACAAAATATAAACAAAATGATTAATTATTTACAATTGAATGTTATTAGGGACATTTTAACCCTAAATGTATCACATGTTCTTTTTTTTTCATTTTTCAATTTTTAATATTAAATAGACAACAAGAAATAGTCTGTTTTCAAAAGTATGCACTTAAAATTTTGTGTAAATCATTAAGGATACTTTTTACTGTCAAGATTATTAAAGCATTTCATACGCTTAAACATTTCAAAATATCATGTGATTTGCTAAATGAACACAGTGACAGTCTAAACCCAAAACTTCAGTTAGGTTAAAAAAATTAACATTCAAAAACAGAGAAAAACACAGATAACATTTGTTCATTTGACCATATAACTGACCATTTACATTCAAAGATTGTCAATAAAATTCATCTTCATTTTACAGGAAGCAGAAAATGTGGAACTGTTTCTACAATAAGTCAACAAAAAATGTAATGAAACTGACCATAATTACACAAGAACTATTTCAGTATTTGCGACTACACACACATTAAAAAAATTATAATGAAAAAAATGTAATCAACTGAATTAAATACAAACACTCTAGAATGTGTTAATACATTCCGATCTGCAACAAAATATACATAAACTATTAACCTAGAAACACGCACTTACAAACGCAACACAATCGTGTAAAAAATCTCAAACAAATTAACAAAACAAAACATATTGTAGCCAATCAGGTAATGTTTTTACAAATTGGATAAATTTACAGCGAGTTTCAGAACTGTTGATATAGCTGGCACTCATTACAAATCTTTGCATGTCACTGGAGATGGCATATGTTATTTCCCAATGTTTTTCAAGTTTTGCACTTAACATGTTTTATTTTCCAAAATCTACAATGTGAAATCCTAGGTACAATGCTTAATGGACACTACGATTCATTGTCAATATGCCCCAGAAAACAGCTTAGATTTGCAGACCTTAGACCTGGATGGGCAAAGTTTACGCCCAGAATGGTGGACAATACTGCCCAGTGTTAAGACAATACAACACACCTTTTAAAATAAAGCTAGACTGTTTATCTTTCAGCAAAATGACCTAATGTTCACAAAAAACATCATAAACTACAGTTTGTACAAACTACATTATAGCATGAGCACAGTGATGTTTTCCTTTTGCTTTTTCTGATGAATCGGTAAATAAATGTATGTAAAAAAACCTTGTTTTAATTTTAGTTTTGTTACCAATTAAAAACAACAGTGTTTTCATTCAAAAAGATCAAAGATTACGTGATACCCACTGTTCCTTGTTTTAAATGCGCGTGAAATAAGTGCGACAGTAAAGCCTGAATTGTTCTATAAATTTGCAATTATCCTCTTTGGCAATACTTCTTGGTAGCTTTTCAAAAAAAACACAAAAATTATTGGTTTGATGGGCCATAAAGTATTCCTTGTTTTGATTTCATATCTGATACAGTCTCTATGGCCCATAGAGTATGGGTCATGTATTCCTCTCGTTCTGTAGACCTAAACAGCAGAAAATCCTTGGCTGCATCGCCTGGGCCGTATCGTTGATTGGTCATAATGTCGTAATTACGTACAGTGCAACACATGTTAGTTATATTTATTTTGTATTTTAGGTATAAAAAACAAGCTTTCCCCGTAATAGGTAGCACCTATAGTTATATTATATTGTTTATAAAGAAGTGTTTGTGGTTACAATCCAATTTTTCAGCACAACAGCAATTTTAACAAATCTTTCTGCGCCATAATTTGCTCCCTCGAGACCTAAGCCAACATTTAATTAAACTAAATATAATTATTCAGCTTTTATCAACAAAAGCTAGATCTGAGTTTCAATAAGATCAACTTGTAATGGAAAGACGCTCAATAGGTTATACATTTTGCGAAACAATATAATTCATTCGTGAAAAACTCATCAATTTGATTAGTGTTGCTATTGCTTTTGGTAAATACTCGTCGTTAACAACGACAGTTTTAGTTCTGATTGCGGCTAGATGGCTAAATTAACATGCACGATTTACATTATGAAACGGTGGATAATTGTAAGTCAGTAACAACATTTTTTTAACTACGATAATAAAGAAACAGCGAAGAGAGGAACGGTTTCGAAATTTCGCAATATCTTCGTAAATTACTGATACTCAACATGTAACGCGCAGTTTGGGAAATTTAGGTTACTCATGGGAAATAATTTGCTTGTCAATGTTAAAATGAATAGCATGTTTGCGTACCCGATCTAGGAAATAAAAACACACCAATTACTCATTGTGTTATATTTTTAAATGATAACTTTCAAGCAGTGTAATGTTGGACTGTGTACTTTCTTTCAAAGGTGTTATTTACTCAAAAATATGTAGAACTATTAATAAACAGAAGAATACCTTAAAGGGAGAAGTGCAGGGCCGAGCAGGTGTCCTCGGTAAAATCGTAAACAGATCGATCTATGTAACACTTACGTGTACTTTTCACTAAACTCTACATTTCAAACCCTCCAAAAGGAAGTTTTCGGTTAATTTCACCGTTTTACAGGACCTGAAAACAATCCGCTGAAGAAATCCTTATACAAAAATCCAGTCTATATTTAGCGATCATGGGAATGTCACGCTTACTATTCGTGGTGGCCCAGGCATTTTGAAACAAATGGCGACGTCGATAGTCGGCAATGTACACCGAATGCGTATTTTGGTTGAAGTGACCACGTGACAATTCCAAAAACCACCGCGGCTTTACGCGGGAAATACAAAAATAGCTAACCTATGCGCGTCGCATAGGATAGAAAACACCATTTATATATCTTTTTTTAATATAAAATATTGGTTTGAAATATTTCGGTTGTGAATCAATATTTAAGCTCAAATAATGATATTCAACTGTTTAATAACCCTTTTCGCAAATCTGTTCCATTCATCAATCCTGCACATGATCATCTCCCTTTAATGGCACATTGTTGTTGAACTAAAGCGAAAAAACTAATATAATCAGATATTTGGAAGTCAAAGAAAAAACCCTGTTAGTATTTATGAAAGTGAACTGTTATTAAAGCTTTTACGTAAGTAGCTAATAACATGCATTCATTCATCATCAACCTTCAATCCTCTTTGCGCCATCTTGTTCTTGAGGAAATAGTAAGGGATCTCCACTTGGATCTGTCTGATGAAGTCCTTGAAGCTGTTTTAAGGTCAAACCCCTGCTCTTTGCTTTAAACAGTGAACCACTTATTTTACAATATATTCTTAAAGTTAAAATTCTGTTAAAATTCACATGTAAACAAAATCTGCCTTCAATTTTCTCTTTATACAGGGTTGACCGGAAAAAGATAACTGATTCATTTGCGTTTCCATTTCGATTTTTTTCGCTTTGAAGGTTGCGCTTCAAGAGTTTATTTCGTTTTAAGCGTTTCTTGAGGTTCTACATGTTTCGTTTCTCAGAAAACTTAGTTGAGCAGTTTCTTAAGGTATTGAAATCGAAAGTGAGAGAAGTATAAATAGAAATTATCAGCTAAACGAATTCACTGTGATAAATGTAAGATTACCAACAAAACATTTTGGACTTTGAATTGAGATATTTAACTTTGAAAGGTATTTTATATATGTATAATTGTATTACGTGCAACCAATTCATGATTATTTTTAATAAATTCAAATTTTTTAACTAAAAAACGAAAAAAAACCTAATATAATCAGATATTTGGAAGATACAGAAAAAACCTGTTAGTATTAATGAAAGTGAACTGTCAGAAAAGCTATTCAAATTTTTGAACTAAAAAACGAAAAAAAACCTAATATAATCAGATAGCTGGAAGATACAGAAAAAACCTGTTAGTATTTATGAAAGTGAACTGTTAGAAAAGCTACTTATAACGTAAGTAGCTATCAACACTCACTCACTCACTCACTCACTCACTCACTCATTCATTCATTCATTCATTCATTCATTCATTCATTCATTCATTCATTCATTCATTTATTCCTCTTTGCGCCATCTTGAGCTTGAGGCAATAGTAAGGGATCTCCACTTTGCTCTGTCTGATTCTGTCCCTGGAGCTGTTTCGAGCCTCAAACCCCTGTTTTTCAGCTCTTTACTATAAACAGTGAATCACACAGACCACTTTAAAATTGGGTAGTTGGGGCATAACTGCTTGTAAATGGAAGTAATGCGTCTAGTTAAAAATGAAGCAGGTTATCTAGTGACATTTGTATTTTCTGATCCATATCAATCATTTTAGAAATATTAAAGATAATTCATATGCATAAACTCAGAATAAAAAAACTGGCAAAACTGGACATTTCTGTGACACCTGAAATATATTTCAAGGTTTAGTGTAAATGAAGTCCGTAAAGATGTTGGACATATATCTTAAGTAACAGATCAATATTTAATATTCTTCATAAGTACTTATAATAAAATTGTTTATGCTGAAAGGGACAAACCTGTGAATTATTTTTGGATTAATCATGTTAATTAAGTATCTTGTTGAAGTACGTCATGATTGGGGAGATTTATTTTCAATTTCATGTCATACACTCATATAATGTTAAAGTGATGGACCAACTGATTATAAATCTGAACGCCAACTCTAAGGGAAGAAGTTAAATAACCTAAAAGATATAATTGTACATGTGGATCTTGGTGGAAGTAATAATGGTGAAAATGTACTTTACGTTTAAAGTTGAGGTCTGTAATAGTTTCAAAGTTAAGTCAAGTGCATAAAAACTTAAACAGAAACTCAGAGTCCAAAATTGCCATAATTTACAAGTATTTGTTTCAGAGATATATACTCAACAACAAATGTTTTGCAATTTTTGCATTTTTTAACAGTTAAAAACAACGAAAGTTAACAAGTGATACAAAACCATCCTAATATGAAAGAACTATTGTCCCAGCATATAGCCTTTATGCAAATTGAAGCTTTTATCAATAATGATTGAAAAAGAATGACGAAAATGATTGGATATAGGCTGTAATTTTTTCACAAATCCGCAGATTTTTTCCCAAATGAGTGAGAAGTGTCACCCCATTGATATGCCTATGCTGATTTGTGAGAAAATTACAGCCTATATATAGGATGGTTTTGTATCACTTGTTAACTTTCGTTGTTTTTAACTTTTTAAAAAATGCAAAGTTGCAAAACATTTTTTGTTGAGTATAGACGATTCTATTTTTTAGTACAGTACGAATAATCTCCCCTGAAAAATACTCTTCAATCACCCCGTCCGCCATTACGGAAATGAAAACAAATAAAGTAGCCTATGTAATAGTAATGCCTTAAAGGATGAATTTCACTATTTATTTCTTTGAGATTTTTTTTCAATCAGAAACAGAAAATATATTCCAGTAGATTATACTAGACACCCTTAAACATTAAAATTTTCATCACTTATGAATAGCAAGGATATAATTTCTTTCAGTCTTTACTCTTATCTAGTAACCAGTTTTTGCAAGAAGGTAATACTGACTTTCAGATCAACGATCTGAATTTGGATGTGGTTTAGTGCCCTATTTATACTCATTTCTTGTTTTCTTTTACATGTATGCTTATGTATAATTATGTACATGGATTTCACTTGTTTGTTCACATGATGTTACTATGTGTTTCCTCTCATAGGCCCTGATGTGAAATATAAAGTTGAAAGTTTTACTTTGGTCAAAGACGATATAATTGAGTGAGGCCAGTTTGATGAGACATTAACATTGATATGTGTGTTATTTTGTGTACGTCTATAAAAAAAAAATGTACTCTCTTAATTATAAACAACACGAGTGGATTCATTTATTTTCTAAATCAAAAGTTACCACTTCTAGTACAAAAAAATATCTAGCTCTACAAATTAAGAATTAAATGGTGTTACAGTTAACAAGATATGGTTCTATATTTCCTCATTTGTCTCATAACGTATTTCTCTTGTTCCTAATATTTATGTTTTTGGAACAGCTTTAGCCTACAAATTAAATGGGCAATTAGTGTAAATTCAGATCAGTACCGCACCTAATTTGTATCTACACTTTTAACTTCTTTTTAAAACATTATTAATAAAAAGAACACTGGTACTGGTTGTACATCCTGATCAGAATATATGGATATGCCGGTCGATCTGGATCTGCACATTGGACGTGCCCGATCTTATAGAATGAAACTTGATCTACACTGATCATCTGTACTGGCTAATTTCAACTTTCATGAAGTTGTCTACAGCATTGGCTTTACCCTTTACTTCACAGTTTCGACATTTACTGTTCAGATTACATGACAGTTATTATAAATAACTTTCTTTGAAAAGGGTTAGAGCACTGAATCAAAACCAAAGCTGAAATTAATTAAATAAATATTGTATTTCTGTTTACATACTAATTTATCATAAAACATGATTGAACAATAATTCAGCTCATCTGTTTTAAGTTAAACTGAGTTACAACATTTTTCCCATCTGTGACCAGTGTAGACCCTGGTTCTAAAGTATATATCCTTGGTCTACAGTGTTCACTTTTCATTATCACTATCACCATGAACAATTTATTAATCGAAATCAATGGACATTGAATGAATGAACAATTTCATTGCTTTTCCATCACTGAGCTTTGGTGGATTTACAAGTCAGTTCAAAATTAAACTCTACCCCATATTCAAAGTTGCATTTAAAACACAATTTTTCCAATAAAACTTCTCAAGAAACTGCTTGATATCTTTCATTGTTAGGCACGAATTTCGACTTTTGATTTAGGATTTTTGTATAGAGTTGTCAAGGACTCTCGGGAATTTTCACTTCTGTAATGGCGGACAGTCACGTGACATAAAAAATGGCGGCGGTCAAATTAATGGTAATAGAATCATCTATATATGTCTTGCTGGTTATGATTTAGATTATGATGACGAGTATATATTCCAAGTTTCTGTTTGACAGCTATGATAGTTTCAGAGATATAGTGCATATTTTGAATAACGCTAAATCTAATTGGAAATAGGTAAAACGTCAAAAGAATTAATTTTGTTGAAGAGTTTGGGTCTTTAAGGTAAATGTGTAGAATTTGATGGCAAATATATATTTAAGGATTCGAGTTGATATCTCAAGTAGTTTCAAGCTTATGATTCAAGGGCATATTTTGGTACACGAAACTTTTAGTAGGAATAGTACATAGCTTGAAAAATATTTTAGAAGAGTTATGAGTCTAATTGCTTATGATGTAAATTTGATGATAAATGTATATTCTGAGTTTCAACTTGATATCTCAAGTAGTTTAAGAATATGCATACTCTTTAACGGATGCAGCAAAGAGTTATATAGGCTCCATATTCATCCAATAGTCAGCTAAACAGTCACTACTAGTTGATATACGGAAAATATAATGTACGCATTTTTGTATTATTATGAAAAGATCAGTCATTAAGAATTGAAAATTAGTCAAGCTTTTTTGTGAAATAGGTTTTAATTTTTACATATCATTAACGATCATTAAAAAATACGTAACTGTATGCATGCAATTATGTATGTTTATTGCAAAGGCTGGATCCTATATGTCAATTGTCAATTTTCAAAAAAAAACATTTAAAGTATTTTGTTTCCCCATGTATTTTTTGTCAGATAAATTTGAGTTAAAATGTTTGAGTATATTTTATTCTTTATCACTTTGACGAGATTTTTTGAATAGGTTTAATAAAACTATGTTATCACTACGTGAATATTTGCAGATTGGTTTACCGCCAGCAAAGAAAACTTGCCCAACAGTAAGTACCCTAACCGTCTTATCAGCATTGATTGTCATTTTTATATTTATTAGGATTTTTTTGTTTGAATAGTGATAAAATCAACACGTCCTTATATTTCAATAAGGTAAAAATTAAACTTGCGATAATAATTAAGCCTTGTGGTGATAGTTACGGCCTTCAGGTAAAATGACGTTCAGTGACTAAACGACGTAAAAGATTGACAGGTCTCGTAAGAAGCTTTGCGCAAGACATTTTACTTGCATTTGCAAAGTACATATTGTGAATAAAACAACCAACTTTTGGTTCGCAGGTGCGCAGTATTCATTGCGCAAAATACAGTCAAACTGTTTTCAACGTCCAGTCAGAGAAACATAAAAAATTGTTTTTAAGACAGGTGGTCCTTGTTGAGAGGTGAATAGTTCTTGTATGTTGTGTTCATGGGAGAAATAAAATATTTAACCATTGATTATAGGTTGTCTTGAGCATAGGTTGAACTGTATACACATTTATGTATTAAGTATGCAGATTACCTGACATTTGTTAATTATCTAAAACATACTGTAGTATTCAGAACAAATTTAAGAGGAATTCAGTACTAACTGGTGCTGTATAATGTATTCTTCCATAATGGCAGACAATGTTTGTATTCTAATTAAATGGTGATTGTACGTTCACTAGATCAACAGTATTGCTGCAAATAAAAAATAACAATTATACTTTCTTGTTTCTAGTTGTCCGAATGCTTGATGATCACATGGATTAGTGTATAATTGACATTAATTTGATTTCACTAACGAAACCTAATGTTAAAAAAAAACTTACAATCGCCAGTACCTAATTGACATTAAATGTACTTAAATTTTACTCACGAAACCTTATTTGAAAAACTCTAACAATCGCCATTATGTTAGACGCAAGTTGAAAAGTTTATTGTTAGACATATTTATCAGTATTATACTGCAAAGAAATTTCTTTGAATTTGATCGGATAATTTGCCGTTGATGTATATTCGTATTTACGGATCGGCTTAGATATGAGCGCACGTGTTTTAATTTCCCTCTCTGACCTCCCACTTTTTGTCGTCCGCCATTTTGTTTTGAATTTTCGTAAAAATGCATAATTTGAAGCCGATTTTGTAAATTATAAAGCTTAGGGATTTCCAAAATTGTAACAGAAAATATTTGTGTTGTTTTTACGTTGAAAACGATCAGATTATTCTCAAATTTTGCAAATAAATATCAAATCGATTTAAGGATTGAATCGATAGTTGATGGTTTCCATTTGGGTATGGAAAACAGTTGGGTTCTTCACGCGTACTTTAAAATATCCAACTGTTTTTCATACCGAAATATAAGCCATCAAATATTGATTCAATCCTTATATTTACACTAATTAAAAATCTCATTAATACAGAAATAATTAGAATAATTCGTAATATTACGGCTTTTTCGAATGGCTGTTGGAACAGCTACGTTGACGACAAAGTGAATAACGGCACGCTTTTTCGCAGCAATTCGTAGCAAAACGTGCGTGTAAGGCGACGTCACGTCAAAACATCGTGCAACATCCAATACGTCTCTACTGTAGCCACGCCTTTTAAATAATACGTCACACTGTTTACCATCAGAACTTATGATTCGTTAGATTAATAAGACTTCATCGTAGAGGATGAAGTTAAAGTGTAAATACAGTACAATGTTTACACTTCAACTTCATGCTCTACGATATTCTGAATCCACGCTGAATAATTTAAGGTAAGACCTGTGTAATAGGCACTATTAAGAATCCAACATCTGATTATATTTTCATCAACTGCTTCATACCACTGACTTGTATGCAAAATTTTAATGATTTTCACCGTGTAGTTTTTGAGATTTTTAGCTTTTTTATTTAAAAAAGTGAGAAAAAACGTGAAAGTATCCAAATTCTTTAATCAGTGACAAAATTTTTTGTTATTAATAAATTCAACCTTAATTTTTTTACAGTTTATCCAAAATATGTTACATTTTACTAAACCAATTTAAGATATAATATATAAATACAGAATTTATCTTAAAATGACATTTTTTGACCAAATAAATTTAAAAAATGCATTTTTTTATATTTCACGAGACTAAATTAATGAAAATTGTGCAAAATCCTGATTGGTGCAATATACCAAACTTTACCATTTTCAAACTATATACCTTAAACAAAATTTAAACAAAATTTCAGAGAAGTTTACCGTCCAGTTTTAGAAATTTTCTAATTGATGACTTGAATAAACACTATTCTGATAGCGAAAACCCCTTTAATCTCGATTATTTTGCTTATTTTAGTTTAAATCATGAGAAATTTATATTCAATGACAGAATTACACAGGAGAAAAAGAAATATGCCAATTATTTAAGCTCTAGGCTTACAAAAAAAATAGCTTCCAGTGGGATTTGAACCCTGGTCCTCTTGCATGACAGAAATCTACCCTAATTTACTACTATAGTTACCTCCCTTTGATACTCTTCTGGATATAGGTATTCATTACACAGGTCTTACCTTAAATAATTACATCGGTGTATTTATAAAATGGGTTAAGTGCGCTAATAATTTTTAACGAGAAAATCGCACGCTGAAACAAATAAGATTTGCGCAATCCGTGATATAACGTGGATTTGTGACGCTTTTTGGTACGGACTTCGATCTTAGTGTTTGGAATAATTTTGCAGCAACCGCCATAACCAAAGGGCACAAATATACAAACAAAATGGTAAGTCTGTCATAATTGTGATGTATAGATGAAATCGAAATTATTGCTATTTGGGTAAAGAGTTTACACATATATTAGTTCAAATGGTTACCTTTTAGGCATACAAAGATTTGGCTTACCAGTTCTTTCCAGAAACCCAATATGATTGTATTCGCTACAGGTCTCCACTTGGCAAAATGGGATTATCAATTGATTCAAACTTATAGCTCAGTATTTATATGAGCCCGCAAGCATACGTATTAAACACTATTGAATAGCCTGCTATTTAAGAAAGGACCGCTTAAAGTCAACATCTAGAAGAACCCCACTAACATTGAATGTATGTTAGACTGTAGTAAATAGAGATATTGTCATTAACGCCCCCCCCCCCCCATTTTAGGTATAGGCTTATCGCTGTTCAAATGTTATTTAGTCCTGGATATTGAGTCATCACATCGCTCTTGTTAAAAGGCCAATAAGCAGGATCGGTCGCCATGTCTCGCCTCCATTCAGACAATTACCTACAATAGCCACAAAAGAGTATTCCGCAGATTTGCCAGCACACTCTTTTTAAGAAGGCATAAGAATACATTAAAATATGTTAAAGCCTGAAAATTACTCTAAGAGTGTGCACTTACAAAATAAACTTAATAAGAACCACTGGAGTAAGTCAATATGGCTGTCGCTTCTTCCCACGCGGTCAAGACAAATACTAAATCACTAATTAATGCATTTTCAACATTGTTGAGCCGATTAGTGGGTTGGAGTTGTTTCACCAAGACAACTTGTATTTGTTTTGTGATATGAGAACCTGTTGGGGCAAGTGTGAGGTTGGTGCACCCTAGAACCTGGTTTAAACCCCCAGTGGCTATTTGATTTGCCACTGACCGTTCCAAGGCGGTAACCCCTCTGGTTCTCATTTTTGTTTATTGTTAGTGGTGTCTTTTTTGAAACTGATCATTTTATTAACCATGCTCTCTCCCTCTATCTTTTCTTGACTGTGTGGGGAGGCTGTTTTTTCTGAATGTGGCGATTCCTGATATGCATATTTCACCTTTTTATGACTGGTTCAAGACGTATTGTGTATCATTAAAACACAGTTTTTTACGGTATAAGTACATACACAATCACCAAATGTATTTAATACTGATAAAATTTTACTCACAGAATTTCCACCACGGCGTACTCGTCCTCTTCCACTACTTGATTCCGCTTGCTTGTTGATTTTCATGTTCCTCCTAAAATCAAACTCAAAGTTTCACATTTATTCCGAAAAATTTATACATTTTCCTTATCATGACATAATTATCCATGGTATTATTTCTAGGTTATCTGAGATCATTTCTGGTATGTTTATTAAATTGTTTTATTCTATAATGAAATAAACATAAAAAATTGTTACGTAGGTACCTCAATGGTTGAGCTATTCCGAATCAAACGTTAATAGTTTTTCACAAAAATACATTCCTTTGAATCTTCTTAAGTTTTTTTTTACTTCGTTTATTGGATTACATAATTATTTGTTAAATGTTATTATTATTTCTAACTTTACTCGTGCGGTATCGTTTCGGGTCTGTTAACGATTTAATTCACATCTTTTTCTTTTTCGAAATTGATCATTCATAACCCATGGTCTCTTTTCCTCTCTACTTTTAGGCTGTGTGTGGAGGCTATGTCTTATTGATGTGGCACTTCCTGATATGCATATTTATGAAGAATAAGTTATTGAATGATTTTGTGACAAGACGGTTTCATGAAATTTGCTACCTCAAAGGAATAAAACTTGTCCCAATCCTGAAATCAAAGATTATTTTTGTACCATACCATCAGTATTAACAGTTTTGTTTCCGCATTTAAAAGTTCTACCGCATTAAATTATTATTAACTTTTACATTTTTATATTTCAATTGTATTTTATATTTCAATTTTGAACTTTAAAGTTTGTTTGTAATACTTCGTGAAACAGTGTTTTGATAGGAACTTTCAACCAAGTTTTAACTCTTCTTCAAAAAAACTTTTTCAAACTATAATTTTTTTTCCATCCAAGCGATTCCAACAAGATTAAATGAGATAATGAAACATTTTCATATCTGTTAATATGCAAACATCGTCTTTACCTTATCACTGTGCTACAACTTTTTGTTAATAATAGTTATCTAGTTTAATTTTTTATCTGGCTTGCCGTCTCTTACGAATGTAAATTATTTAAATATTTAATTTTTTTCTTTTTTCACAATTTAAAGAAAAAAAAGAACTGTTAGAGTTACAGTTAATATTCAAAATATATATAAATGTTTTTGTTGTTGTTTTTTTAAATAAACGCTTTAGACGACATTTTTTTTCAAAGTTTCTGCCATCCTTGTGAAACGTTATATTAAACCTCTATGTAACTCAATATTTTAAATCATAATTTTCCATCAAAATCACTGTGCTTTTACGGAGATAAATAAAATGATAAAAGTAACTATTATTAATTCACATATTTTATGGAAAACAATTATAGATCCTGGGGGTGTTTCTCTGCCTTCAGTGCTGTTATCAATAATAAAGCCCTTTCAGGGTCGTTGTACACTATACAAATATTTGTGTACATTTTGAATTGCTTACTCAGGGCTAGTTGGCAGTTGTACACTTACATTACTACTGATGAAAGCATTCAATAATTATGTTGATACTTGTCGTGTTCGGCTGGTTTCAATGTTCCTTGTTCATCTATTCAAATGCACAGCTTATTGTCATCCTGCTATCCTGAAGAAAGCCCTTGGTGTCTTGATGGTCAGAATTTCAATGTAGTGTGCTATAAAAATAAATAGTTTTGTCTTCTATTTTCAGAGCAGAGAAAATGAATGAGATGTTAACAGTCATATTTAATTCATGTATGCTTGCGACGACACTTTATCAGGTAGCATTCACAAAATGTGTTAATTAACTCTTTAAATAAGAAAACAGATGCATAAGTAAAAAGGGATCTTAGTAAGAAAACTTTTAACCAAGAAAAATGTAAAATAATTGAAGATTCTCCCGGACCAGTAAACCACGATTTTCCATGAAATAGAAAGTAATTGAGTGTTTATCGTTCTTAACGATTTTCATTACAGATACTGGGGTTTATCACACCTTCCTGGATGTGTAAGTGGCCAGATAACGTAACTGAAATCTGCGACCACAAAGGATTATTCTATAACTGTACCGACGGCGGGTGTAATCCAAATGGTATATTTGTGTCTCATTTTGAAATAACATTTAAACAAAATCTTTTATCATTTTGTCTTTCGGCTCGTCTTATAATGTACATGCCAAAGAAGAAATCTTCAAACAAAAATTGAATAATAATTTGCTTCGATCAAGAACAAGTTAAATGAAAGTGACAATTGTTAAGAATACTCCTATACACACAATAACAAACCGTTTCACTTAGACCAGCGAAAAGCAAAGTAAAATAAAATGTTAAGAATCAATGGCAAAACAACCGACAACAAACGCAACAGATGACACTATTATAACACGGAACAATACTTATTAAGGGGGCACTAACATTGCAAACGGTGAAAACTTGCTAAAATTTCAAAAATGATTTTGGGGAAAATGCTTATTGCCACCTAGATTTAAGTGAAGAAATGTATTTGTACTAAATTAATGTTTTCAATCTCAGTTTATTCTAATTCATGTGTTATTATCAAGCGCATACTAAAACAAAAGAAAAATTGTTTGTATGAGAACTTTGAAATTCATGGACAATATACCGAAAACAACTCGCACATGAAATAAGTTAATGTTGTGCTGCTTCATTGTATGCGTTACAGTTAGATATATAGATATACATCGAATGTGTGTTGTTGTTTTTTTTTCAGTCCTGGACAATTCAGCGTTTGTTATATGTCTAATTTCTTTAATAATTTCATGCCTGACAACAGCATTCATGCTGAAAATTTCCTATGGTAAAATATCTTCGGGTCGTAAGCTTAACTGGAATTTAGAATGCAGTAACGTACGCAAGCTTGCAAAATGTAAATGGAAAAAACTGAAAGCCGAAAGGATGTGTGTTGCATTCCACATTTTCATTGTTGGACGTAAGTGCATTATATTTTGCAACTATAAATTAGCATTCATAATTTATTCATATTAAATGAAATACGAAAAAAATTACAATTAAGTACGCATATCTTAAAAAGTCACATTATGAAAACACAACCTTCCCTCTCAGCCAACGGAGAAGCCAGAAATTATATTGGCTTAAACCGGGAATCTAACCTCGCAAAGCTCTCCAAGCACACTACCAATCGAACAAGCCGAAATGGTGCGAATACACCTGATAAACGTGACCATCGCCCTTTGAAACCTCTGAAAGATATTTTCTGATAACAAAACTGCCTTTTTGCACGGAGAGTTTCCGTACGGACCTCACAGTGCAAAAGAGAAAGCATGAATCCATTGTGTTGCCATATCAAACATCAAACGAAATAGAATCCTTCGGGAAAGTGCGCCATTGCACAATCTATTCTACTGAAGGAAAAAAGTTTAGCAAGTTTTTCACACATATTATTTTTTCTTTTTGAGCTTTCGAATGAAGACGTTTTTATATGTAAATGATGTGCTTATTGATGCTCTTTACACATCTATTGTGTTTGTTCGAAAACCGTGTATTTTATCGGCGAAGCGTAAGAAAATCAAAAATCACGTGCAATGTAAGCACTGCAATTTCGGTAGTGTGTAGAGTCAAGTAATGTACCTCATTGTTTTGAGCTGTTACCACAAACAAAATAACCAGTTTGAAACTCGAAGAAATTCCAATGGAGCGTCGCCCAGGAATGACGTTTAAAGAACGTAAAAGAGCTGTAGGTATGCTCGACGCTGGTATGACGGCAAGAGCTGCCGCTCGGCATTTCAATCGCCATGAATCTACAATTAGTCGCCTTAGAAACCGTCTGAGGGAGACAGGACGAGTCAACGACAGACCCAGATCAGGCAGACCACGGAAAACAACGCCACACGAAGACCATCACATCAAGACGCTTTCTCGACGTAACCGGTTTATGTCCAGTGGGAAGATAGCCCGAGATCTCATGAATACTACTGGGACTAGGTAGTGCCTCAGAACTGTAGATACTGAACTCCTTGTGATTTTTGACGCCTTACCCCTAACGTCTTTCAGGCTGTACAGTGAGCTAAGGCAACAGGGGTTTGACAATTTATTGTTACAAACCAATTGAAAACTAAATGCTTTATCCAATTATGTACTTGGGTTAAGTCAAATTGGTATAATTTCAATAAACCAGTGAAATATTTCCAAACTTGCTAAACTTTTTTCTCTCAGTATATATATTATATAAAGGTGAAATATGCATATCAGGAATCGCCACATTAATATACATATGTATATTATATGAGTTTATGCAGCATTTCAATGTAAAAAGCACCAACCTTCTAGTAGCATCGCCAGTTTCTATTATGAAATCTGTTTCAACATGTTACCTTAATGACTCGTCTCTAATCCGTTTTAATTACGTACTGAACCGTGTACAATCAACATGCAACAAGTGATGGTGCATGTAAGAAATTATACAAAACATTTGAAAACAGGACAAAGGCACGGTGTTGCAAATATCTTTTATTTGTGAATGAAATTTCTAAAAATATTGGGTCAGAATTCAACTGTTGCATTCTGTTTAAACTGAAATTAGTTCCGGATATCGGATATTAACCTTATAAAATTAAGTTAAATTGTCATTTTTGATACCGAAGCATATGGTGTTGCGAGCATGAATCTTTGAAAGCTACAAAATGTAACAATGCGAACACACTGTGATTTGCCTAGTAAAAATATTCTCGTTGAATTACTTTTACTGTTATGAAAGAGACTTTATGTTATCACTTTCTACCGAACATCAAGATGATATTATTACATCTTTTAATAACACCTTGATGATTTATTAAATATAGATAATAACCATTTTCCATCACTTGTTAATAAGATTTATCCTAAAGAACTACATCTTAATAAAGCAAACACTTTAGAAAAGCAAGCAAACTTTCTTGATCTAAACCTGTCCATTGAAAATAGTTACGTCACTTCTAAAATGTATGAATAAAAAAATGATTTTAATTTTAATATAGTAAATTTTCCGTTTTTAAACGGCGATGTTCCTCGAGCAAAATCTTACGGGGTTTATATCTCACAGCTTGTTCGCTTTTCAAGAGCTTGCACGATGTGAATGATTTCAATGAACGTTATCTGTGCATTTCAGAAAAACTTTTAAAACAGGGTTATCGGATCACAAATTAAGGAAAACCTTTTGCAAGTTTTATTGCCGGTATAGCGTAATTTTAACACGGCCGTAATAATAACACGTTTTCTAAGGTTTTGATGGTCTCATTTAAAACTTAATTGTTTTATTACGGGAAAGTAAATTTGCACGAAAATTCGTCTATGACAACATTAAATATTGATTAAATGTTTGCAAAATTCTATTGCATTCGAAATAATTGTTCCTATGAAATATCTGGTTGTCAAATTCGGGAATATCCGCGATTTTGCGTTCAAAAATGGGCTTCGTAAAAAAACCTACCACGCATTGTTTGAGAAATAAATTCATAAAACAAAATGCGGAAAACTATAAAAACAAATCATTCTTCATAGTAATTCAGTGCTGATGCAAAATCATTCCTTTTAAACATATGTATAAAGCTTAAAAATTGTCACATATTTTTCCGTAATGGCGTCATTTCCGTCCGTTCGGTATAATAACTGGAAGTTACATCGTTTAGACTTATTTAACATTCATTTACACTAAAAGGTCTTTTGGTTAAACAAATTAAAGTATAGGTATCAAAATATTACTACTAAATAAGATAAAAATAGGTGTCTGATGCCACTCAACAGTTTTCATAACGGTCATTTACACCTGCGGACATCGAAAGAAAATTCACCTCCGGGATTTTATTGTTTGTTTTCTTATTTTCCTTTTTATTTTTAATCTGCTAATTTTACTCTGCTTAACTGTAAGAAGAACATTTAAATCAGAGATATGTTGATTTAAAACTATAAAATGTCAATATTTTTAATAATAACAATTTACACAAAAAATGTTAAAGGTGGATAAACATGAATTTTCATAAATCATGAATTCATCAGAAACATGTTCAAATCTAGAAAAATCAAGAAAGATTGCAAGAATATTGCAATTGTACTTGTTGTTAAAATAAAACAAAAAATATCTGATAAAAAAGTTTTAAACTGTTATCTCGGTTGTTCATATATGTAAATATTTAATCGTCAGCTTTAGCTATAGTGTTGACCATGAGCAATGCAAGTTACAAGTTTATATTCAATGATGTTTTCGATAATGGGGCTGATATAAGATTTCTAGAATTGGGGATTGTTTGCAGTAGTTTAGGCTGGTTGCATGATAATTTCCAACTTTCGGACCAATATCCGCATTAAAATTAAATATTGCTACCCACAATAGGGTCAGAGCAACCTGCTGAACCTCTTCAGGATCCACCGCTGAGACACAATAGGGTGTACATGCTTTAACAAAATCCCCTGGCACTTTAACAAACCAAGTTTTAACATTTAGCAATCATATGCTTGCTGATATTCATCCATTTGGGAGTGGGTGAGAACTATTGTCATTAGAGACATTTAAGAAGTATTTCTGAATTCTAGGGATCCAACTCATAACTTCATGACTGCCATGTCATGCCAAGGATTTTTTCACCACCATTGTGTTACCATAATTATGTAAAATTGCACTGAACAGAGCATGTACAACATTTAATGGTTATACATTAAACTATAGTTTATGGTAAACCACAGAAGTGTGCTTGGAAATATGATTTTAAAATTTATCCTCAGGGATTCATCTAGCTGCTGAATCTCTAGGGTTTTTTTGTTTGTTTTTTTTCATTTTTATAGGGACCCGGATTTGGATTCTGTCAATCAATGGCCAACACAAACCTAATTCCGGGGAAAAAATGATACTTCAGTTAATATTGTAGTGGTCAAAATAGGCATTTGGGAAATTGTAAGAGTCAAAGGGTCATCTCCCAGGTCAAATGGAACATCTGATTCTAAAATAGAAAATAATTTTTTGGTCCCAGAGGTCATTCACATGTTTAACCCTGTATAGATACACCTTTATTGCCAGGGCGAACATTTTAGATCAGATCAGCCGGCACATCCGTGCCATCTGATCAGGATCTAAACTGTTCGCTTATTGATTCATTAGGTTATTTCTGACCAAAATGCAACCAGTGCAGATCCTGATCAGACGGCACGGATGTGCCGGCTGATCTGGATCTACACTGGTCGCACACGCGTAAAAATGCGTATATATCCAGGAAAGGGTTAAGTTAATATATTTGCTTTTCCACTAGCCTAACTGCATGGACAGTGTCAGCAAATCAGTGATAAAATAAGTAATTTTTCATTTTAACTTTATTCTGATTAATTTTAGAGGATCAAGTGTGAACAGTTTTTTTTTAAATTCTGTTGCCTATCACTGAATGCAGTTAATAACCCAACAATACTGCTTTGTGAGAGTATACATAAAAAGATGTGTTGCAATCATTTTCAGTGATTCCTATGATGGGTATCTTCTTAATATTTAATTCAGTTATCTACAAATGCATAGAATCACATTAAAACCACCAGAATTTTATGAATACTATACCTCTTCAACAAACAGTGTAATGAGCCAGTGTCATAGGCAGGATTTCCATAATGGAGCTTGTTAAATGGGCAGTCTTATGGTAGTTACATGATAATTTCTTACTTTAAGTCCTAAATTCTTTGGGAAAATTAATTATAAAATATTGCTGCCAACAAGAAGGTTGGTGCAACCCCACTGAACACCCTCTGGATCTGCCCTTGAATTTGCCACATAAAAATCTAGACTTGATGCCAAATATGTTTAATTTAAAATATCAATACATTTTATATTCAAAACTGTATCCTACATCAACATATATTAAACAGAGACTGAACCATATTAAATAAGAAGAGTGGTCTAGGGGTAAAGTGTTTTACTCAAGATCCTGCGGGTTTAATGCTACCATCAATGAGATATGTCTGCAGTTTCCCCAATCCACATTGGGCGCAAGTATTGGTTTGCAACCCAGGAAGCAATCATCGAGCATAATCAACGTTAAAAAATAAGTTTAAAACTAAACCATATTAAACTTTGGTAAAAATAATCTACATTTGATTTTAAGCATATGTTGAAAGTTTCAAGTCATTATTTAGAAAACTGTTAAAGAAGACACTTGACAGCTTCAACATAAAAATTTTATAATGGACTCAGCAATATAAAAATTATGTCATGATCACCTAGAATACATGTTTGAAGTTTCAAGTAAATGTCTTTAATACTGTAGAAGAAACCCCCTTTCTACAAATAATGAACTGGGCAAAATGAAAAATATTTTTAATGTCACCAACATGTTTACACTTGATGTAGAACATAGGTTGAACCTTTATTTCCATGGGATTTGGCTGTTTTCCAATGGCCAAACGGTGTAGACCCATGTGTATCAAACACCTGAGTCAGTTAAAATGCAAAATGCACTTTAACTTAAATTCCACTGAAACCATTATTTACAACTATTGAATTACAGTACACATTGCATAGATTAACTCTGTAAGTGGAAAATATCTTCATCAACGATGCAAATTTCAGTTTTCATAACATCATTAGTACACAATGTTAATTAACCCCGACAGACTTAATAATTATCACTGATTGTTCAACCCTTCACTTCATGGGATAAAGCTGATATCCCATGAGCAAACAGTGTAGATCCAGATCATCTCACACAACTGTGCCATCTGAGCATGATCTACAATATTCACTTTTCATTCATGAGATTATTTCTTACCAAGAAGCAAACAGTGTAGATCCTGGTCAGAATTGGCACATTTGATCTAGATCTACAATGTTTGCACATGTGATATGAAATTTACAAGGTTTTAGATTGTGATAAAATGGAATAAGAAGGAACATCTTAACAGATCCTGGCAAAAACATTAACCATTTCTTATGGGTGCTATAACTGTAAGTGCTGAGATCTGGGATAAGATCATTCCTAATCACTAAGATTTCTAAACTATTGAGAGAACAGGGCACCATTGCTAGGGGGATGCTGTGTGGCCAGTGATTAATGTATTTGGCTGACAATCACAGGTTTCTTACTGCTCAGGGTATACGTCCTCCTGAAGTCAGAATCTTTTGTTACAAGAGCTATCAGCTTTTAAGATAATTCTTCCTTGGTCTATAATGCTGGAGGAATCTTGATTCTTCTTTAACCAGAATAACCTGGAATTCCACACCAAGATTTTCACTTGTAGGAGGCATGACAGATCCAATGTCATTAATCTTAGTATGGAAACCAAGCTCAGACCTCAGGTTGCGCACTGGGCTGAAGGTTATAAAGCTGAGTTTGGAAACCAGTCTCAAATCTCAAGCATCTGATTGGCTATAATGGCGACTGGTTGCCATTTCAGCCAATAAGATGCTTGAGATTTGAGACTGGTTTCCATGCTCAGTTTTATAACCTTGGGCACTGGTTAATTTTGAGATTTTACCAGTCAGATTGCTGAGATCTGAGACTAGTCTTCCATGCTAAGTTTTATATCTAAAATCAATTAAATCAATGGGATGGCAATTCCTCATCAGCTTAGCTTAGGTGGGACTATACACTTTTGTACATCTTCCAAACAATTTGGAAAAAACTGTTGTTTTATCATTTAATCCCCTTTTTAGTTTTTAGCACAGATACATTTGTCACATTTATGACCAGTATAGACCCTAGTCATCCTGTATATTTGTAGAGTCTAATCAGTTTACACTAATCAATATTCAGTTAAAAATTTTCAGTAAAATGCTATTATGAACAATAATTATTTAATGTACTTGGTTTGGACTGATAATTCAATTTGTATTGAATTGCACCAGTTGTTTTCATTTGCATTTGCATTCTACTTATTAGAATGAGAAATGTGCAGAATGATTTAAAATTTAAGGCATTAGACGGAACATTTCAGTAACTTTTTGTTAGTTGTGTTGTGTACATTGATATTAATCATACTTGACACATTCTAGGATGTTATACTCATTGAAATAGTTTGATTCATATTTTATAATTGCACCTCTTTTCTCAATAATTAATAGCCTTCCTAAATGTATCTCAGGCTTTTTCTATTAATTATCTTAAAAGTTAAGGTCATTTTTCATTGAACTAAAGTCATAAGCCTGATTTCATAAAAAAAATCAAATTTTTTCATGACCAATTCATTATACCCACATGTGTAAAATATATATTGAACAATTACCACCTACCTCCAAAAAATGTATCATTTTATTTTTAATTGTTTTTTATATGTTATGGTTACATTTCCTCCCATTTACCTATTTTAAATTTTAAGTGTAAATCCTGATCAGCTGGCACACCTGTGAATTTTCATTGTATACATTTTATTTCCTTAAACCAACATTTTAAACAATCTGTAAACCATCAGATGTAGTTTTACTTAAATTAAAAAAAATACTCTATTGTCCAAGAAAGCTTTAATTAAACCAAACTTTTTGTGCAAGTTGATATAATAATATTATAGCAAATAACTATAGGTGCCCTTTCCAATTGTTATTTCTTTATCTCTGCAGATACCTGATAAGTATCAGAATACACAGGTACAGTATGGTCCTTATCAGTGCCCTGCTGTGTTTATTTGTCACAGCAAGTATCCAAATACTGGTAATTCACCTGAGTGGTGTCAACAGCATTTTGAAAATGTACTGACAGATTTAATTCACAAACTATTTTCTTTCTTTTAGAAGATTATGCTCATAAGACTTTAGTGTGAAATTCAATAAAAAAATCTACAATATAAGAAAAGGTAATTTTAACATTTTTATCACTGAGAATTTGTTGTATAATGTACCAATTTCTATAACTGCTTAATATGTTTTATCTATTCAAACTGGGAAATAAATTTTATCAAGCAATAAACACATTTGTAAATCTGCTATTGCAATGTATTTCTCCCAACAATATAGTGTTTGAATGGGCTATTTTTAATGAAACAAC
The DNA here is from genome assembly GCA_038501625.1 of Corbicula japonica. NCBI lineage: Eukaryota > Metazoa > Mollusca > Bivalvia > Venerida > Cyrenidae > Corbicula > Corbicula japonica. The sequence goes on along the minus strand of JAZAYU010000662.1, from coordinate 61,769 downwards.
AGTTACTGCCATTTTTTGAAGTCTAGATAATCATTACATTAATGCATCTTAGTTTTTTAATTAAAATATGGCTCTATACAGGAATTTATGAATAAAGAATTCTGGAAATAAAGTGCCCAACTTAAATGTCCAAAACTATAGTGAATTGAACAAATCATTGCTGAGGAATTTAAGCATTAATGTCAATGGTAAGTGTAACTGATAACTAGACAGTCACACAAGAAAAGTTTTACAAATCTCATATTGTTTCTTTTTTCTATTTATGAGTAACTATTACTGGTCTATTGTATTTGTTATAAGTAGGGATAAAACAAGGATCGATTATAATCCAAAATCGATCGTTTCTAGGCGAGATTTTCGATAATTGAGTACGAAGTTTAATAATCAATCATTGGTTTGCTGTTCTTTAAGAGGATCACAAGGGAGATCACTGTATCAGAGCAAAAACAGTGTTGGATGTAATTATGACAGTGGGATGTAATTATGACAGTGTTGTTTTGGTTTTAAATAAGCTTTTGATTATTCTCCCTCTAAGTTATTCATGAAAAAGACTCCTGTACCTGCAGCCTACACCCTATGCTAATATCAGATACGGTTACAAACTATATGTTTTTTGTGAAAAACGCATGTCTCCCCCCTGCGCCCCCCCCCCCCCCATGACCTTTCAGTTTACTAAGATTTCACAATATAAAACCAACATGCTTCCATTTAGATGATATTTAATTGTGCATAGCAGAATACTGTTATCATAGTAAACATGTATAATATTAATATAAGTAGTTTTTTCTTTACTATAAAACTATGATTATTTTCCAGGTGTATCTGTGAATTCATCACACAAGCTAAAAGTTCTTAAATTTTTAACAAAGCATTCACACCATGGCGCCTTCCTAGTAGCACAAATCTGGATGGGTTTCAGTCGGGTTGTATTCCCTTAACAGTTTAGACTGTGCATGCATGTATCTATTGTCAATTTTTTCCATTCAAATCTAACTCTGCTGCACGCACACTAGTCCCTGTGAGTAAGCCATCCTGGGTTGGGTATTGGTCTGATTGTAGAGATTTTCATATCCTGTGACATTAGGTGTTTCGAATGCAGTGCCAAGTCCAGCTCCCCAACAGTAGCAGGTTCAGCAACCAGTCTGTAATAGACAATTAAATAAACTAAATACTATGAAATTCAAATGAAACATTTTGATAAAATGTGTAAGTCAGGTGACCTATGGTACATACAGTACTGAAAATTATGAAATTGACAATTTTTCCGATTCCGATCCGGTCCGCTTCCGATCCTAATGTCATCTATAACCGATCCGATTCCATTCCCATTGCGGTCCAATTCCAATTCGATTGCACTCCAATTTTTTTCACTCCAGACAATGCGCTCCAAACGATCTTTACGCTCAAACCGATTCTTCCGATTCCGATCTTTTCGCTCCCCATTTTCGTTGGTCATTAACTATAACGCCGGACAATGCGCTCCAAACGATCTTGACGCTCAAACCGATTCTTCTGATTCCGATCTTTTCGCTCCCACTTTTCATTGGTCATTACTTATAACGCATCTCGCGCTGAATTTACATTTCTGTGACATTTTTCTTATTTGCAGTTTTGTTTAATTTTATTGTTTAAACATGGTGGTTACTAACAAAGTAAATTGATCATTTAGATCTAATTTAAAAATGACGCCTTTCTAAATTTTAAATCAGTTTAATGTAAGCGTTTATTACATTGCAGTTTTAAAATATTAGCGTAAATTACACCCGATTCATGCGGGATTCATGTTAAATTGAGATGAGGAACCCAGCTGGTTTGGGGCAAATCAAGTCAGTAAATGCCTTTGGTGCGTATGCATCAATAAGCAGTCAATAAAACTTTTTAGCCTAAATTTACGCTATAGGAAGTAGCATAACATGCAGAATATGCCGTTGAAGAGCTAAACAATCTTTCAGCATAAATGTACGCTGATTGAAGTTTTGAAAGACTTAATAAGAATATTCGTTCCGTTTTGCGTTATTTATGCTGTAGCATAGATGTAAAACTTGTGAAACATCGATAATAAACTTCTTTAAATGTGAATATCGTGTTTATTTCTTTGTTTTTCACCGCTGAAATCAAAAGGGAAAATAGTTTAATTTTCTTTTTTTTTCGGACAGCGTTTATAGTTTATATTTCATACTGGACTTAATAAATATTTATGTTCAAATATGTTTAAAAGCATTCAATACATTTCAGTTGTGAATCTCCTTACTTAATAAAATAATGCTTTACGTAAGCCATACTGTAGCACGGGTGGATGTACATGTTCGTTATTTCTTCCCTTGTGTAAGAAAAAATATTACGTATTTTCGCTTAAAGGGGAATTTTTACAAAAAGGTTCGGAACTAAATTTCAATAATATCACGCGCGTGAATGGCAAACACACCATTTAATATTATATGTTTTCAGTTTTATTTGCACAATTATCGTTAAATAAGTTTTTTATTACTAGTGTTTGATTGCAGAAAACTCAATTAAATTATTGTCAAAAAAATGCTTTGTTTCAAGTCGTGAAAAGAATCGGAAGAAGTGATTTGGATCGCTACTATAGTCGTGTGGGGTAAGTCTGCGCATTGCCCAACTCTGCACACCTGATTTGTATATATTTACAAAAACACCGATGTCAAAAGAAATGGCTGCAAACTGTGGTTTTAGTCAAGTACAACGATTCTTGAAAATTCTGATAGGTACATCTTGCTAGAACGTGTCTTGTAAGTAAATAGCTATTATAAAGTACCAAAATCATCAAATAAATTTGCTAATAGTACCCCCTCATTCCAAAACTTCCTAATTTTGACAGTTGTGATCCAAACAGGGTTGGCACCAATCGACCGCCTCTGGTTTAAACCGGCGGTTTTAACCGGTTAAAACCGTCCCGGTCAATACTCCTCAAGTGGTCAATACTGGTCAATTGAACTTTTTTTCAAGATTTTCATAAAAGAAAGGAAGAAAAAACTATTAAAGTTTTATTTAATTTCTACTTAAGTTACTTTAGAACTAACTTCACTTGAACATGCTTTGCACTTAAAAAATGTCTTATTTCCCTCAACATTGAGATCATAAAATCCCCAAACAAGTCAGTTTTGGCTTCTGGTGAGTTTTTAGACAAAGTTAGAATTCTTTTAATTTTAATGTTTTATCAACTATCAACAAAGATAAGCAATTATAAGCAAAGGCAACTTGCACCATCAGTAGGTGTTACACTCTTGCCAACTAACACTTGTGACAGTGGATGGTCAAGAGATGGAGGGGTGTTGTGTCATACTTCTATTGTTTATTGAACTTGGGGACATGTCAATTAGGATGCCAATTTGTTTATTTAAGGATTATCCTATAACCATAAAGTAGTTATTATACTCCTGCCAATTAACACATGTGTTTGACAATGGATGGTCAGGAGACTAAGGGGTACTTCCTTTGACCTCACAGATATTTGCACAAGTAAACTGTGAACCAAGTCATACCGTTTCATATAATGTATATATTGTACCGAGCACTTGGGCAAAGCTTACAGTTTGTTCTTCACCGAATCCAATACATTAATTCATAAAACATAACAAACATTATATAACATGAAACTTTTAACAAACTACGTTTATTGATATCAGTCTGTTACTTATCATAAATACCTATATGTCATGCTGTTTATATATACCGTAATGTTTCTACATACTTAAGAAAATATGTCTGTAAGTTGAATGCCCAAAGCTGAATGACCATATATTTTCAAACAATACACATGAGAATTCGTGCATTAAACCAATGAACAAATCAACCTTTGATTAAGTTGAAAAGATCTTACCCAATCAAAGAAAATTTTTTCCACCTAATGTGCTTTGCTCGACCGGCAAAAATACATTTCCATTGCTTATTGAACATAGGAACAAACCAATTAAGACGTTGAGTTCATTTAAGGATTATCCAATATTAATCCATAAATGAAGTCTATTTAGGCCCTTACAGAGACTATTGTAATAGCCTAAAGGATTTTAAATGATTCTAAGAACATTTTAGACAGTTTGGTTGTGAATAAAATTGAATTGACCAGTAATGACCACTATTGACCAGTATTAGCCACTATTGACCAGTATTAACCACTATTGACCAGTATTGACCACCGGCCCGGTCAATACTCAATTGACCGGTCAATAAGCCAACCCTGGATCCAAATAAATGGTTGCTATTTATTTTGACCTTTCACTCAATATTCTTTTCAAAAGTTTTATAGCTTGAGAGAGCGGTACTTTTTAATATAAACAGAAAATTGACAGTCAACATAGGCATGCGCAGAGTTGGGCAACGTTTTCGACATCATGTAAACATGGGTGTGGCTTCAGTATGACATCATTTTAAAGCCTCATAAGCAAATTCGTGCACATAAATGATAACTAACCAACTCCTGAATGGATACAGTTTCTTTCCGGCAGGTACTTGTCTTTAGCTACTGAACGTGTTATACACCACAGTTAAGCTTTTATGATAGGTGCGCAGACTTGCCCCACACCACTGTATAACTGAAAAATTATAAATAGAAGCGATCCGATCCGGTCAAAACGCTCCAGTCTTTTCACTGCAAGCGATCCCAACGCTCAAAGCGATTCCGATCCGGTCAAAACTCTCCGGTCTTTTCACTCCAAGAGATCCAAACGTTCAAAGCAATTCCGATCCGGTCAAAATGCTCCGGTCTTTTCACTCCAAGCGATCCAAACGCTCAAAGCGATTCGCTTCGATTCCATTCTGTTTCCAATTCGATTGCGATTCCATTGTGCTCCTAACGGGATCGGTTTGCGGTCCGCTTCCGATCCGATTGTCAATTTCATGATTTTCAGTACATTTCAAAATTTGTCATTTGTTTGTGGATATTCCATGTCGCGGAAACTGAACAAACTTTGATATTCTCCCTGTTTCATACGTGTATGTGATGTTAAAGCTACCTTAATTGCACAACATGTAATTAAATAATAAAAATAAATTGTATCACGATACTCACCGCTTTTGAATCTTCAATCAATCACATCAGAAATAATTATTTAATTCCGTAAATTGCGTTCTGTTGACAGCTATGACGTCATAATCGTCTAAAAGCCTGTTGTTACGTTCCAGACGGATATTTCAGCTCACAGTTGTTAAACCACCGATACCGACATAATTTCTTGCACTGATAAAAAAAAATCAAAAATGCAAAACACAGATCCAAAAGCCTTTTTGACGAAGCTGAAGATGAACACTGACAAACATAAAATATAGGTATAATTATATATATTGTTGGAAAAATTTACATTATAACATATTTCTTCATTCTTCTTGACTGTGTGGGGAGGCTGTTTTTTCTGTATGGGGCAATTCCTGATATGCATATTTCACCTTTTTGCAATCTTAAAACTACCTAAATAATACCAGTAATAAATGTCAAAACACCTTTTAATGATACGTGTCAGCTTTTACCATAAAAAAATAATAACATGATTGAAATTCAATATAACTACCATTGATACCAATTCTGTTATAACACTATATAAATCACTGTAACCGATGTACGTACTTTCCTTATTAAGGCAGTTATTGAACAATAAAAAATAGCTACGCATCTGCAATGTTAAAAGTACATGTATGGTAAATAGCGGGCATGTTGAAGCTTCATTTTGACACCAACAAATCGATTTTTAACAACAAACTTAATGCACCAGTGTGATTATCACGCCGTATTGAAACCTTATGGATATACGATATTGTCCTTATTTTTACTTTTTTTTTTAACTAAATAAAAGAATAGCTTCGCATTTGCAATTTAAATAGCACTAATAATTAAAGGCGGGCATGTTTAAGCTTCAGTTAAACAACAACATATCGAAGTTTGGTACAAAACTGAATGTACTTGTGTGATTCTCGCGCGATATGTAAACCGTGCGAATTTCACGGCGCGGGGAAATAACGTTATCACTCATCAACCGTTTTTACACACATGTTTATTCCAGATATGTTTCAATCGTATTACCACATGCGAGAAGATGATTGAAATCCAATATAGTTACCATTACTACTATTTCGTTTATAAAACTCTAACTCCCTGTAAACGATGTTCGTATTTTCCTTATTAAGGCAGTTATTGAACAACAAAAATAGCTACGCACCTGCAATGTTAAAAGTGCATGTATGGTTGATAGCGGGCTTGTTAAAGCTTTATTTTGACACCAACAAATCGATGTTTAATAACAAACTTAATGCAACAGTGTGATTCTCATGCTGTATTAAAACCGTGTGAATATAATATATTTCCTTATTTTTGACTCAATAAAAGAATAGCTACGCACTTGCAATATAATGAGCACTTATAAAATAAAAAAGCGGACATGTTTAAGCATCAATTTAAAATCAACATATCGAATTTTGATACGAAACTGCATGCACTAGTGTGATTCTCACGGGGAATGTTAACCGTGTGAATATTACGGCCTAGAGAAATAAAGTTATTACTCGTCATAAATAGGCTTATTCTACACACGTGTATGTTTCAGATATGTTTAAATCCTATTAAAAATAATAAAAGGTGACTGAAATTCAATATAGTTATTATTGCTACCATTTCTGTAATAACAATTTAACTATCTGTAACCGACGTTCGTATTTTCCTTATTAAGACCGTTTTTTTTTTAACAAAATAAAATAGCTTCGCACCTGCAATGTCAAAAGCGCATGCATGGATGATAGCAGGTTTGATGAAGCTTCATTTTGGCACCTACAAATCGATGTTTTACAACAAACTAAATGCAACAGTGTGATTCTCACGCCGTATTAAACCGTGTGACATAATATATTTCCTTAGTTTTGGCAGTTTTTCAACTAAATAAAAGTAAGCTATGCACTTGCAATTTAATGAGCACTTATAAAATAAAAAAGCGGACATGTTTAAGCTTCAATTTGACATCAACATGTCGAATTTTGATACGAAACTGAATGCACTAGTGTGATTCTCACGGGGTATGTAAACCGTGTGAATATTACGGCCTAGAGAAATAAAGTTATTACTCATCATAAATAGACTTATTCAACATACGTGTATGTTCCAGATATGTTTAAATCCTATTAAAAAATAATAAAAGGTGACTGAAATTCAATATAGTTATCATTGCTACAATTTCTGTAATAACACTTCAACTATCTGTAACCGACGTTCGTATTTTTCTTATTAAGACCGTTTTTTTTTAACAAAATAGAAAATGCTTCGCTCCTACAATGTCAAAAGCGCATGCATGGATGATAGCGGGATTGTTGAAGCTTCATTTTGACAACAAACTAAATGCAACAGTGTGATTCTCACGCCGTATTAAACCGTGTGAAAATAATATATTTCGTTATTTTCGGCAGGTTTTCAACTAAAGAAAAGAATAGCTGCGCACTTGCAATATAATGAGCACTGATAAAATAAAAGGCGGACATGTTTAAGAGTCAATTTGACATCAACATGTCGAATTTTGATACGAAACTGCATGCACTAGTGTGATTCTCACTGGGTATAACCGTGTGAAAATTACGGCCCAGAGAAATAAAGTTATTAATCATCAAATGTATAGGCTTCATTTACACACTTGTATTCTCGAGATATGTTTAAATCCTATTAAAAATAATAAGAAATGATGCTTGTAATTCAATATAGTTATCATTGCTTCCATTTCTGTAATAACACTAACTGTCTGTAACCGACGTTCGTATTTTCCTTATTAAGGTCGTTTTTGAACCAATTAGAAATAGCTACGCACCTGAAATGTTAAAAGTGCATATATGGTTGATAGCGGGCTTGTTAAAGCTTCATTTTGACACCAACAAATCGATGTTTAACAACAAACTAAATGCAACAGTGTGATTCTCACGCCGTATTAAAACCGTGTGAAAAATATATTTCCTTATTTTTGGCAGTTTTTCAACTAAATAAATTAGCTACGCACTTGTAATATAATGAGCACTTATAAAATAAAAAGCGGACATGTTTAAGCTTCAATTTGACTTCAACATATCGAAGTTTGATACGAAACTGAATGCACTAGTCTGATTCTCACGCGGTATGTAAACCGTGTGAATAGTACGGCCCAGAGAAATAAAGTTATTACTCATCAAATATAGGCCTCTTCTACACACTTGTATTCTCGAGATATGTTTAAATCCTATTCAAAATAAGAAAAGATGATTTGAATTTAATATAGTTACCACTGCTACCATTTCTGTTATAACACTATATCTCACTGTAACAGCATTACATATTTTCCTAATATTTACAGGTTTTTAACAATATAAAAATAGCTACGCACCTGCAATATTTGAAGTACATGTGTGGTTGATGGCGGCCATGTTACACCTTCATTTTGACACCAACAAATCGATGTTTAATAACAAACTTTATGCCCTAGTGTGATTCTCACGCCGCATATAAACCGTGTGAAAATAATATATTTTTCTTATTTTTATCTGTTTTTCAACTAAATAAAAGAATAGCTACGCACTAGCAATATCAATGGCATTTATACCATTAAAAGCGGACATGTTTAAGCTTTAATTTGACACCAATATATTGAATTTTGATACAAAACTGAATGCACAAGTGTGATTCTCACGCAGTATATCAACCGTGTGAATATTACGGCACCCGCGTAATAATCACACGCGTGGTAATATTACCACGCGTGTGAAAATTACGCGACACCGGTACCCAGATCTTATTCATAAATACAGGTGCAGTTTAAAATCACTTTTGCAACAAAGGTATTTCACAGCCGGTTTTTTATGGAGATTTAATTTACAAACTTAAGAAGATAAAAAGCAATGTTAATTTCTCCTAGTTATTCATAAAAACCATCTGTAAATTTAAAAAGAAAGGTTACAAACATGATATTTTACAGCGCTCTGCAGGCGTGGTGATTAACCCATCTACAGTTGATCATTATGCTTACCTCTTTGATTGCACGACGGTGGCAGGGGTTTAAGAGTTTATGAAGGTTTATGGGGAAATCTTTTCTTCAAAGAACCTAGAAGCTCGATTCGTTTCTTTTATCCCTGACATCGTGTTCTTGCTGATTTTACTCTTGGTGCTCTGGTTTCGGTAAGATCATTGAGTACCTACCCTTTGGCTTTGCAATGCTATAAGCTTCTTATTTTATATATGTTTGTGTGCTTTTGCATGCAACATTGATGAGCCGATGGTTGGGTTGAGTTATTTCACCAAGACAGCTTGTACTTGTTTTGTGATACGAGAACCTGTTGGGGCAAGTGTGAGGTTGGTGCACCCTAGAACCTGGTTTAAACCCCCAGTGGCAAATTATTTTCCACTGACCGTTCCAAGGCGGTAACCCCTCGGGTTCTCACTTTCGTTAATTGTTTGTGGCGTCCATGTTGAAACTGATTGTAAAACCATGCTCTATTTTCCTCTCTACCTTTTGGCTGTGTGGGGAGGCTGTGTCTGCTGGATGTAGCCATTCCTGATATGCATATTTCACTTTTTTTATTTAAAAAAAAGTACATCATTTGAAAAATAAACGTTATTAAAAATATAAAACAACAAATTGTACGAATATGTTTAAAAATATCCATTGATGCGCATATTAATTGATGATAATTCTTATAATCCAAAAATATTCCCTCTCAATATGACAAGATAATATTCACCATCTTCATGGCCATTTTTAAATGTATTGTTCTACATGAATCTCATTCATGGTTTTCAAAACAGAAATCAGCCATCGAAGGGACCTTCATATTTATCAAATTAAAAGTTCTACACGTTATTTTTATCATAAAATCGTGTTAATGCTTTTGAATATTTTTTCTTTGTAATTGTTATTTTTTATTCTTTTCATATAAATTATCTTATCCTGCTAGGGAACCATATATATATATCAATTTTCAAAATAATTTCAACCTGATACTTAATATTAACGGTTAATAAAAGTACATTTAAACCTTCAACTCAGGGATTGAGTCTTATTTACTGGATATTATATTGCTTCTCAACAACTAATCTTGCTTAAAGCTCAACTTTAAATTTATACTGATGTTTTTCCCTCTTTTTGTTTCGGATGATGCAATATTTTTAAACATTTTCTCAAATTTATTTTCAGAGCTGCTATCAGGAGCAGGCTTCATCATACTAGGACTTTTGTATGACGATATGGGTTGGTCCGGTCTAAGTTTTTTCGTGTTTGCTGTACCACTTACGATCATTTGTTTTGGCATTGTCGTTATATGTTTTTATTTGGTGGGATTATTATGTGCATATGTTTTAATCTGCAAATGCGACAACCGGTCAGTTGCTCCCCAAAACTGAGCTATTAGGTAAGCAAAGCAATGGCAATACTTTTTACTTCGTTTGCTTATAAATTTAGTCTGCAGTTTAATTTGAGATTCACAATTCACTTTCATTTAACGTGTGATAGAAAATTTGTTTTACCAAACTTATTTTTATTTAAATAGATTTGGGATTGAAAGCCACCGAACACGACAAATATGAAAATATTGCAGACTCGGTTTTATTGAGCCTGTTCTGGGCACTAATGGAAATGCAAATCACTACCCACGCCGCCTACCGGGTTGAGCGCAACTCAATATTGACACTTATAAACAGTACAATTTTGATCTATTCCAAATGATGGTATGCATATGGCGGTGAACATTTTTATCAAATTGTATATCACAGTAGCGTTGTTTGTGCCGTGTGGCGGCTCTAAAAAGGCTCCCGGTACATTCAATAAGTGCTGTTATCAGTTACATCATTTGAAGGTCGTTTATTACGATATTTTATACGATACTTATGCACTATGTTAACAGTACCTCTGAAATTTCTTTTGTTTTAGTATTTCGGTCGTTAGTTGTTAGATGGATGTTTTCAATATCCCAGCCAATAAAAATTTATATTGTTTAATCACCAAAAGGGTTTACTTCCTGATTTTAAATGTTGCCTTTGGCGTTGTCTGTGATAAGCAAGATTTATATTCTCAGATCCCCTTTCAAAATTCTATTCTGTTTAGTTCCTCCCATTGTTTTCTCGATAAGGTCAAACCCAATATTTTATCTGGGGACCATACATCGCTGAACTTGAAATGTTATTGATCTGAAAATATCACAATGAAGGTTCCGTGTTTACCGCAATATGCACAGCATCGTTTGAGATGGATCTAAAAGCAATTTAAGGCTAATCAGAGAGGGCTAACACTAGTCTAGCGTCATTTGTGACATGTGGCGGTTGTGAAAAGTCGCCATGTAAATTCAATCAGAACTGCCCATGGATGCTCAATAAAACTAAGGTTGCAATATCTTGATATCTTTCATGTACTGTGGCTTCCATAGTTCTTGTTCATCTATTGAATAATGGTGATACAGATAATAAACGGCTCTCATGCTAATTTTGAAATTGATAACAATAGACTTGCATAAAACAAAAGCGTTCAATTACTGTTAAAATCTAGAACATTTACAAATCTTGAAATGAACGTGGGGTATTTATTACAGTTGTTTGTTTTGGAACATACGGAGCCCCTTTGAACGACTGAATCGAAATTATTTTGTGGCAATGAGGATTAACAAAACTTATGGATAATTTGAGTGTTCAAACCGTCTCGATAAAAAATTAAATGATATCATTTTTATAGGTACAAATATGATATATACACTCATGAATATTTTTTACCAAATTTTATCAAATGTTAATTATATAACATGTTTTCGTAATGGAACAACAATTTCAACAACTGGAAGAATGACAGTACATTGTTTCCAATACGTTATCATCATTATGCTACAAGGGTTACTTAAAGCATTGCTCCGTTCGCAATTGCTTTGTCCTATGTAACGCCGCATAGGAGCATCGCCGCATAAACACATTTTTGTTCGTTTATGCGGTGATTTTCAACGCCTAAACAGATCGAACATGTTTATGCGGCGACGCTCAACGCATAAAGCAGAAATTTCTTATATGGGGCGCAACTCTGCCTTTTGCCGTATAAAGAGGATTAATTTAACCGTTTATTATAAAGCTTTCAGAACAGATTTCTAATATTTGAAGAAAACTATTATGATGACGTTGATGACGATGATATCCGTTGTTTCGAAGTTTTTTTTAAATGGCAGTATCCAGAGTTGCATTCTATTCATTTGTTTAGGAAGCTGTTACCTGTTATTTTTATTGTTTCAGTAACGACAGAATTATGGCCCTTGATTAAGTAAGTATTGAGATATTCTTTTCATTAATAAACATGTATATTAATGGCACGCCTTTTGCCTAGTAAGTAAATTTTGTTTTTAACTTTGAAAGTACCTATCCTGTTCGCGTAATACTTTGAATATATTACCTGCATAAACAGCGTCATTGAAGACAACAAAAGTTTCTGATTATTTACTACTTTAAAGCTATATTTCTTTTGAACGTAACTTTTACATGATTCTTAATGTTGCCTATACCTTTGAAATAACTTCTCCTTTTTACTCAATACCTAATGTATATCATCTGCATGAACAACGCAATCGGTGACAACAATTCTTATCCTGTTTCACTATTTTTTGAGGTATGCCCCTTTCAAACATAAAACATATTGTTGTCTATAACTTTGAAAGTACTTATTCTGTTCACTAAATACTTGGGATATATCATCTATATAAACTTACCAATCGATCGCAACAAGAATAAGAACTTCTGTTTCATTTTTTTAATAATGTCACTTCCAAAAACAATTTTAACATGAAACTTAATGTTGCCGATAACTTTGAAAGTACTTGTCTTTTTAACTTAATACTTCGAATATATCATCTGCATGAACAAAGCCTTCGATGACAACATAAAGCAAACTCATATTTCAATTTTGTTTAAAATACCCCTTTTAAAATTCAATTTGAGGCGACACCATATTCTAGTTTGTTATTGAAATTGCCTTATTGAAATCTCCTGATTTCTATTGCGGATACATTCTAAACCCCGTATAACAAACTTATTGTAGACATGGAATTGACAACAACCTATTTCATGAATTTAAATTGTTTTATGTATGCTGACATATTAAGTCCATTTTAACCGTTCAAAAATAAGATGAAATATAAGGCAATATGGTTAAATATAATAATCGCAAAAATGTGTGTTAAAGTTTCTGTGCTACATTTGGGTATTTTGTTGCATGTTTGTATCACGCTTGTAAAGTATGGATATAATCCCTGCTTCAGCTGCAAAGTTGTTATCTGGAATCTAGAAGTACTCGTATCTACACAGTTTTACCTCTGTATCCTTAGTATGACATTTACCTTTGTATGATGATTATAGTTTATGGGCGCGACACTATCCCATTTATTGAAACATTTTAGTTTGTTTAGCATTCCTTTATAGTTGTTGAGTTATCTCCCTGAAACTTTTTTGGCTTATTTTGAGCTATAAACCTTATGTGAGATCTTGATCTTTAAGGTAGTGTTGTTCTTTTGAAACCGAATCTCCGTCTCATTAAAGTGAACACACGTGTGAAATTTAGTTGAATTCCACTGAGTGCTTTCAACTATATGCTCCGTAAACAATCTGACACTAGTTGCCATGTTATAGAAAACATATAATATTATACTTGTCCAGAAACGAGCTTGCCAATACGAATTGTCATGAACAGTTCATACATGTATAAAATTTTTTAATATTATTATACACTTTCTATTATTTCATTTTTTTCAGAATCGTCCAAGAAAGGAACTTCCTAGTTACCGAGTGTTTGTGTGTGCGTGTGTTTGTGTATTTCTGTATGCTGTTATACAGACATCTCTTACGTGGAGTGTGAAAACTTTATTTGATACTGCTCATATATACTGAACAAAAATAAAAAGTATCCACTTTTTATGCTTAAATTCTCATTAGCATATTTTTATTTAATCAGGAACGCTTTGAATGGTGATTTATTAGTTAATCTTAGTTATTTTTACGTTAAATTGGTCATGAATATAATCTTCCACACCAAGACCTGAGCAACTGCCCATCGAATAACAATTAATAATGGATTACAATACACTACATATTCAATTTAAAGGGAGGTAATTGGAACATGTTGGGATTTCTAGCGTTGTCTATCGCCGACTAGTTGTTTGATTAATGAATATTTTGTGCTTTTATTGCTATGAAGAGCTGGAGAAATTGATTTAATTCCAATAAATGTGAATATTGTTTTAAATCACTTACCTCTTCCTATAACCCTAGAAATAGCAGATGGAAAGATAACTAAGAAGTGACTGAACATTTTCAAGAACAGTTTATTTCCTTGTAATGATTACAGAAATGCAGATTTGATCGAAGAAAGAATTCTCTTTTTTTATTTTTCTAATTTTACAAAGTTACAGCTAGAAAAGTGGATACTTTTTATTTTTACTGAGTATATTTTAATTTGTTTTTAAATTATACTGCAGGTATAAAAAGCGTAATAATGTTTTCATATCAAATTTTAAAGTTATCTCTGTTTTACATAATACGTATGTATTTATTTGAATACATTGTTGATTATATTCTGCATGTGTATTTTTTTGTTTTCTTGAAAATCATAGAGTCTAATACGTTTTTAAAGGGTAAGGATAAAACTATTAATGATGACCATTTATTGTTTAGATTTGCCGACGTGATACATCTGTTTAAGACGTGACCTACTCCTTTAGACGGGTCCAGACCTGTTTTATATCTCTGTTCTCCATCTTCGTTACGTAAGATTTGTATAAATTAAATGGTTGATAAGCAGAATAAACTATTACTAAGTTTCTAATTGTAGTTTTTTATTCGCTTATAGAAACTGTTACCGAATAAGAGTGCTTGTTTATTCCGGAAAATATCGGTCTATCGGTTCAAAGCAAACGAGCCCGACAAATATGAAAATATTGCAGGTTCGGTTTGATTGAGCCTGTTTACGGGCGGAAAAGGAAATTCAACAAAATATTGACACCAATAAACAGTACAGTATCGATCCATCCCAACAATGGTATGCATATGAAAGTGAACATGGAACTTTTAATACGGTATTTTCAGATTAATACTATTCCATGTTCAGATAAAATAATGGGTTTGCCCTAAACGAGAAAACAATGGGCGGAACTAACCAGAATAGAGTTTTATTCTCCCAAAACTATATTGGCTGGGAAGGAAACATGAAACCACCAATTATTATACTGGCCGAAAAACAAAAAGTAATTTTAGAGGCACTATTTACAAAGCGCACAAGAAAATTTGCCAGATTCAAAACGAAAGGCTACAGACATTATATTCTACCGCTTTGAATGATTGGCAATCAACACTTGTTACGCAGTGTTTGCTCTGGGTTATGAAAGTTCCTATAAAATCTTGAAGAAATAACAAGAAATGGATTGATTACATGTCTTCATGCCATAGTGATCCTCTTTATTTAACTAATGAAAAAAAAGTGTTCTTGCTCGGACAGGTCATCAAGAACTCATTAAGTAGTTTCCGAAACATGTTTATATTTTGTATAGCTTTTGGAACATGTACACATAAAATTACTTTAAGAAAAATGCAAATGTAAATAATGAAACTGTAGATGTTGATTAAGATTATTATACTTCATTCTTATTAAATTACGATTCTGTATGTATACTATCAGATCTTTAACTGTATGGTTGATGATATATATATTAAAAAGGCAACCTTTCAATTCTGATTTGGTGGATGTTATTACCGTCGTAATTTTTGTTTTCTATTCCTTTAACTTTTCCTTAATTTTTTCAGATATTGTATAGGCCTTTTTGTTTCCGAAATTATTTCTATAATAATGAAAGTATACGGACGAAGAAGAGACATATTATAAAACAGGAGAAAAGTATTTTGTTGCGACTGAATATTTTGCATCGTCGGATGCCCACGGTTGATTCTATTACGTTACTCTCCATTCATCACCCGTGGGCAAATTGGAAAGTAACGTAATAGAATCAACCTTGGGTATCCCACAATGCTTATTTTGTTTTAAATCAACCTCTAATTAGCGGGTGTATTTAAACACTTTTGAAGTTATTCACTAATAACAAATTATGACGAATTATTGTTTTTTTTTAATCAACCTCTACTAAGAGATGTGAATGTCACAATTCGTGCCATCACATATGTATCGTGATGAACCACGTAAAAAAAAGAAAAAATATCATGTGACAATTGCAAATATTTTTACCCTTTTGTGCCAATATATTTTGTGATAGTTTTTATTTAAAAAAAAGTCTGGTGACACGTTATCATTTGCAATTTTATAACTTATAAATGAAGGAAACATATAAATAACCAACAAAATTCTATCAGAAATGGTTGGCGTTAACAAAGGTTACTGTAACTATAAACGGAAGTAACCGCTGCGACAAATTTGCTCGGGGAGATAATTTGCATTCGTCATATTGAATTATGGACATCTTTTATGGATAATTTGGACTGAAAATTTGGACAGAAAACGTACCAACAAGAATCGTAAATATTCTTAGAACAATGAGAAATGTAAACGATAAAATAAAAAAGTTTACTTTTAAAAACTCTGATAAAAATGGACTCTGGCAATGAACGCAGACATCACGGAACTGTTAACGTGCACGGCCTACTGTAGATAGATACGGACTTGATTTGCGTCAAGAAAGAATCTTTTCTGTAATTTTGGTACGTTTTGTTTTAATTTTATTTCCAAATCATTCTGTTGATTCTTGAAATAAATGGATAAAATGATCTTTCTAAAAAAAAAAATATCTGTCGATTTTCCCGTATAACCTTGTTCTTAGTTTATTACGGGTCATGTCATATATGAAAATATCACACTCTTTTGCCTAAATTATAATGAAAAGCAACCATTTAGGAAATCCGCATAAGATCGCGCATACCCTTACAAGAGTTATACTGAATAATTATAAAAATGATTAAAATATGGTTGTACGTAGGCAGTTAAATTGGTTATGTTTTTGTTAACATAATTTTTTTTCGGATTCTACAGATACAAATAAACACAGTATATTTTAAATTGATAGAATTATGCACGCAAGCTTTAAATTAAACTAAAGTAGTGAACAAATCGTTAAAAACGCATACTGTTCTTCAAGTCAAAAATAGTTTAATGGCTCTTTATGTTAACACCAAACTCTGAATGACTGTCCAGCTGATGAGAAAAATATGATGCAACGTTGCCATGCAAAATGAACTCTGATCCAATCAGTATAATTCTTGTTTATAACTTTAACGTTCAATAATTAAAACTGTGAAAATTATGCTTAAAAAAATTCTGTTTGATATTTTCAGGAGCCATGAGAGAAATAGTTGTAACAGCGGCGTCAGTGTTTGCTTCCTATGTGATTGTTATCGTCATTTTTGTGGTTTTATTTTTCAATGTCGTTAAACCTTATTTCGGTATGTACCCTTACTGTTAATTTCTTATTAATTTTTATGTTTTTTTTCCTGCTTACGTGGTAATTTTCGAAAGGTATCTCTATCGGTGTGGTACCAATCTGGCCTTCTAGTCTTGTTAAGCAGATACTGTTTTCCGTCAGTCCATTGTGTTTTAACAAGATTATATTTTGACTTAAACGATGACTTATATAATAGTTATCCTTATTATGATGTAGATGATGACAATACATATTTCAACTCATTCGTAAGATTTGACAGGTTAAAGGAAATATCCATAAGGTGATGAAACAATATGCATAGGCAATTCAATAAATGGAAAGCTGCGATTGTTAAACATATAAAGCTGACTAGAATAAACCTTTTTAATCACATATACTTGTAATGTAATAAAGTGGCCCAATTTTTACTTTTTTCTTTCAATTCGGAGTTTTAAATTCTAAATAACCGACCCTTTCAAGAAAACAGGTAAAACTGAACTGAACAAATCGTTCTAAGGCTAACAGATAATCGTATTCTTGTGTAAACATTTTATCGTTCAGTAGAAATTTCAAGTCATCAAAGCTGCAACTCTTTGTTAAAGTTTAACATACTACAATTATCACCAACTATTGACCCAGCGAAAAACCTCCGCAATCCAACATATCACACGACGCCGACCACGTTTTTTTGGTCATGCGACGACCGTTAGAACTGCCGCTTCAAACAAAAGTCGCTGCATTTTACTTCCAAATAGATTTTGCTGTCAATCAAATTAATGTCGCTGTTGGTTCACTCCGGAGTCATGTATTTTCACTCTTGGCCTCGGGTGCTCACTCTGTGAAATATATTTCTATCGTTTGACATGATATTCTACCGTGCTCGGCATAACTGATACTTAACCCAGTTACAGTTGATCATTATGCCTACCTTTTGGTTGCAAGCGGTGGCAGGGGTTTAAGGATTTATGAGTTTAATGGGATATCTTGTAAAAAGAACCTAGAAGCTCGATGTGTTGCTTTATTCCTGTAGTCGGGTTCTTGCTGATTTGACTCCAGTTGCTCTGGTCTCGCTTAGATCATTAAGTACCCCCTCCCGTATTTGCTTTGCAATGCTATAAGTTTCTTATGTTATATTATGTTTGTGTGCCTTTGCATAAACATTGTTTAGCTGATGTATAGGTTGGAGTTATTTCCCCAATCCAACTTGTACTTGTTTGTTCATATGAAAACCTGTTCGGGCAAGTGTGAGGTTGGTGCACCATAGAAACTGGTTTAAACCCCCAGTGCTTTGTTTTTTGTTAATTGATTGTAGTATCTTATTTGAATTTGACATACTTATAAACACATGCTTTCTTTTCCTCTCTTCTTTTTCGCTCCGTGGGGAGGCTGTGTTTTGTGATTGTGGATATTCCTGATATGCATATTTATCTTTTTTCAAGAACCATGGCGGAAGTGCCATTTCACTAAAAACCACGGTATTTTGTGCCGATGAAAATTAAATACATCCACGATCGGTCGCGTAGTCTAGTTTTGGGGAAATTTATTACACATACACCCTGTATGGTTATAGGTATATATCTTTTAGATTGTTGGCCTTCCTACTGGAGTAAAGGAGGTAAAGTATATAGCACGATCGACATCACTGACGACGCCGACTTCATTAAACTAATGGTGTACAATCTTTGGGACCCAGAGGAAGTCGGTAAAGGAAGAGATGCACAAGAGGTCGGCGACAACATTTACATTAAAATAACAAACGTAAAAAGAGTGGAGAATCTACCGCTCTTTCGAGAATATAATCTGAAAAGACAGAGTTTATTGAAGAAAAAGGAGAAAATTAAACGTATAAAAGATCTTTCAGAACTCTCTGGATCAGGCATACAAACAACAAATTTCATCCACGCTGTTCCTCAGCTTCTGGATTCTCCCCTGGAAGTGGACATTTGTCATGATATAAATGAACATTATTTGTTTCACGGCACTTCGAGTGAAAATGTCGAATCAATCTGTAAAAGGGGCCTAAAATCCAATATGCGGGCCCGGGTTTGTTTGGAAAAGGAATCTACGCCGCCGAAGACCCTACAAAATCCGATCAATATACAGGTTGCAATTTTAAATTAATAAATATGTGCACATAGTGATAAATTTCATCTTGTATCGTGTTTGCAAAAGGTCAGGTTATCGGTGAGATCGTACATACTAGTAGTTAACATAGTTTGACCTGTAAAAGATAGAATGTTAAATAAAGTATTTAATAACACGCTAATAATGTGTTTGGAAGGATATCTAATAGTAGACTAGTTATGTAAGAGTATTAATTCTTGAGCCTGTTATATCGAAGTACAGCTGCCAAGATCACCATAGTTACTAAAAACTTAACGACGACCACCGTAAACCTCTTTATGAAGATAAGATTCTACGTCTTTGCTACTTTGTCTGTCTGGATGTTTTATCCACTTATACAATGGTTAAGATTAATTTTCACTGCAATTGAAGTGGTATTAACTTTTTATTTTCTTATTTAAGATCCACAAGGTAACAATGGTAAAACGATTCTCCTATGTCGCGCTGATCTTGGTGAGATGTATGTGACGAATAAACCAGCCAACGAACTGAAGTCCCCTCCATGTCGAACGCGCGGATGTTACGAACAAAATTGTAAGGAGCATAAATACACGTTCGACTCTTCTGTCGGTGATATACCAGGACACAGATACAGCTACAACGAACTGAAGTCCCCTCCATGTCGAACGCGCGGATGTTACGAACAAAATTGTAAGGAGCATAAATACACGTTCGACTCTTCTGTCGGTGATATACCAGGACACAGATACAGGGAATTCATTTTGTACAAAGATCACAGAATGTATCCTGAGTATATCATAACCTACGATCGGACTGACGATCCCACTGAAATGATGGCCTACATGTACAAATCCGCTTAAGCACTTCAGTTTATTACCAATTTAACAGAACAGAATAATGTGTTTACCTGCGTGCCTGTGCGTTTGTGCGTTCGTGGTATGTTTGTGTTAAGAGGGTTATTTTTGTACAAGTCTAAGGAAAATGCCTGTTCTGTTCTAAAACTTAATAACTCAAACTAAATAAAAGAATTTACATATCTAATGAAAATGTTCGTAAAAAATCAAACTTCCGGTTTTGAGAATCCTCTTTTGCAGCACTACCTGTTTGTTCATATTTATAGTCAGTAAGTGACCTTGTGCCAGCAAGATGAAACATAGACATGTCTTTATGAGGTGAACATTTGACTAAAGTTTTATGAAATTCCTTGCTGTGATTTAAAAGTTTCGGACCTCAACTTGTGACATTTGCCTTTAACCAGAATGTTTAAAACTTTTTTTTTGTAATAATCGCAGTAAGATAAGCATTTGGTCCAAGTTTCGTAAAATTCCTTCCATGAATATAGAATCATTGAAGCGGACATGTTATACATGACACAAAACATAGACCACCATTTGTGACATGGGCTTCTACGGCCAGCATAACTGGAACATAAATTCTGCACATGATCACAATGCGTTGGACATCATCACAATGGGTTGGACACTTGTTCAAAGTTTAGTGGAATTCCTTCCAAGCGTTTCTCAGTTATAGAACGGACACGAAATTCATAGATCAAACATCTAAATATCACTTGTGACCTTGTGCCGCTGTAACGTTGTAAACTGACTCTAAGACTAATAGAATAATGACCCCGGTCATTATTTTATAGAAAATAAGGACCCCTTTCTGAAAAACTCCGACCCCCCCCCCCTATAAAATAATGCCCCCTCTATTTTATTTAAAAAATATTGAACTCCCGGTCACAATATTATGATCCCTTGGTTACAATTTAAAATTTATGATCCCCTGTAATAATATTATATTTAAATACACCCTGGTCATAATATTACGGCTATGATAAAAGCAACAATACATTTAACCGAGATTAATTAATTTTGCATTTCATCACTTCTGTTAGGACGAAGAATTACTGTGATCGAATAACAATCTCGTGGTAATCTTTCTAAGGATTCTGTGAATTACTGACTTAGTGAAATGATCCCGATTAAAACCCCTTTTTCATAACGAATTACTGACGGAGTATTAACGATGGTACATGTAACCTAAGAAATCATTCTAGCACTGTTTGGTATTTTTTGGCCTCGTTAGTACTACACTATACATGAACACGTTTAAACCTGGTTTAGATATCATCAAGAAAAATCATGTGACCTTGGTAAAGTCAAGATTGCGCTAAAATGTATATACAAAATATCAAAATGTAACAAATGGGCCATGCATGTATGTATATATTTATACATTGATATAATTATAGACAAAAATAAAACTTAAAAAAACGTAAAGGTAAAAGTAAAAACAAAAGGTCATAACTCCCAAACAGGTGGATTAAATTCATATTTTTCTTTCTGCACAACAAGGTATTGGTAGTAGTATCGTCTACCGTCCAGTTTTCAGTAGCGTCCTATTTTCGTTATAGGTTGGTTTTTTGCTATGCACATTACAGAAACACTCTAGAACGTCATAGCTTTCTGTGGTAAGCTGTCATACCTGACATACGGCCCAAAACAAGTGCAAATCAGATTAGAAACATAATTTTTATGTGAAGTTACAATTTACCATATATTTTTGTAACACTTTTTTGGTGATTCAGCAAAAAGTAATATTTCCAGTAGAAAACTAACAGTCTTAACGAAAACTCAACAGGGGCTTCCCTGTTAAGGTCTTCTGCATAAAGTTACATGATGTCATGTGACTTATAATCCTGTACTGTAAATGTTTTTGTGTGTCTCGAACCAGTTAACGGAAATAGGACGTATTTCCAAGATGGCCGACAATATCACTGCATTAGGTTTTTTTCTTTTCTTTGAGTTTAAATGAATAAAAAAAATGAATAACAATTTTATTAATATTTAGAAGGATAAACAAATTTAATGTAAGTCGTGGTTTTATCTAAGTTGCTGTTTATTTACATGACGGAAATCAAGCTAATCGCTTACTATACTGAAAACTGGGCGGACGATGCTAATAGAATGTTTCAAGTACGCATGCACGGACTGACGCACTGGGTGGTACTTATTCTATGGGGGTCAGTTTACAACGTTACACCGGCCAGTAAAATATTTCATTTAATGATGTAACTTTTATTCCAGATTACCATTTAGGTTATAAAAAACTTGTTTGAATGAAAATAATTTTATAAATATTTTGAAAGATTTAGTAAGTTTAAAGTGGCCAATGTAATTAATTTCGTTATATCAGTGTTACCCTTGATTGGATGCAATACCAACTGTTAGGTTAACTTTTTTTTTCGTTTATTTTAAAGCTTTAGATTAGAAATTCGCCAAACGTGTAAGCCCCAGAATTTGTTTGACATTTTTAGACATAGCTCAAGGTTGAAAATATGGCAATTGTCGTTTAATGCGGATTATTAAAATCACTTGTGACCTTTACAAATGACATTCTTTTTAAGCTGGCATTTCGTACACAAACAACTTTAGATTTTAAACAAACGTGATGCTGTCCATTATTTGCCCGCTTTCGTACATGTTTTTACTGGTACAGGTGTATTTTCAAGAATTTAATAATTGTTTTCAAACGAGAAACTCTTTATTTCAATCAATTTGATTACTTTGTTCCTGCAGCTAATATTTTATGTGTAAAGATGTAAACATTTTAAAACTGTGTTATATTTGACAATTTCAGCGATATATCAATACTTAAAATAAATAGCAACAATATCACTATTAAAACAAAATTTATAGAAATCCCCGGAATGAATATTACCACCAAAAGGGGCCATGAGAACTTTAACACAAATAGTTTTAATAGATAGTAAAAATTCGAGCACGAAGTTAATGTTCTTTAATATTTTAAATAATTAGACTTCTATTTATATACACCGTTTTCATTTTTTACACATTTTTGATAAGAGACAAATACGCTTTAATGAGCGTGGAAAAACTAATTCCAACCGAATATGTCACATAATATGTCCGTGTGACGTATTCGACCGAATATATATCACACGTGTCACGTATTCGACCGAATATATCACACGTGTGACATATACGTCTTTTTGACATATACGGTTTAACATAGCTTTACGACTAAAACACGAAAAATAATACCGAAATCTGTCGGTTTAAGTACTAAAGTTGAAAAATATGGTTCAAATGACTCAGTCGATAGGCTTAACAGAAAAAAATGGAATAAAGTCTTTTACTGCGGGTCTAAATGTTTTACCTATAATTTAAATAATAAATCTACATTTTGAATAGATAAAACACTTAGGGGTTTAAGAGTCGTAAACATAGGAATTAACCGTTTTTCTAAGGATTATTTGTTAAGCCTATAGTTTAAGGCTTTAAACATATTTTTTCGGCGTTAGCTGTCTAAGCTTACTTTTGACCTAGTTTTTCGACCAATGAAATGTTGTAAATAATACTCGTATTCTCTTATTATGCAGAGGGAAAATGAAATAAACTATTTCGATTGGTAGCTATTTACACCAGAGAGGCATCTAGCTGGCTGGAAAGGTATCTAGTGGGATTTTATTATTATGCAGCGGAAAAATCAATTAATTAGATTGGTTGTTAGTGGGTGTTGTATTGGAGGAAAAACATATTTACGATTTAAGTAACCAGTTAAGTCATTATTGATGGCTTAAACACAATATTATATGGAATATTCTTGGGTGTCACTTGCATACAATACACAGTGTAAAACGAAAGAGAAGTGTAGATATTCCTAGATCTTACTGGTTCCTTTCTGGTTCCTTTGATACAGATTGTTAATTTAAAGTTCGTAAGACAAGTTCATTGTAGTGTAGTAGCTAACACTCTCGCCTCTCAAGCGGAGGCCCCGGGTTCAATACTCAGGATGGACACTTTTTTTTTAAACTTAATATACGTAAAAGTTGGTAGATTTCGCTCTTGTAACAGGCTGTTATTATTTACATTTATTAAATTTCTAGGACATTTATTCATCTTGAATTCTCACTCTACACGAGGTTTTTTATTGAAACTGAATATTTTGCTTCTTTAATCGACTTGTTATCACTGTATGAAATTGTTGCAACAGCTTCAACATTTGTTTGAAAGACACTTTCAATAAATTTATGAGTTGTCATGATTCGGTCGCTTAATCTCTAAGTCATACTAAGAAGGCAGGGAGGGTTCGTCAACAGCTATAACAAATAAAATAAAATAAAATAACTAAACTGTGTCTGCTTTGCCTCTCTGTATTTCTTTCTTTCTTATATACTTGTATATATAAATCTTTTCCATCAACGCCGTTTATCTTTTTTAAAGATCTTTCTTGTTTAAAGTTGCAGCTATAAGATTAAAGCTTTTAAACCCTAGGTTCATGCCGGTTAAACTATTTGATAATCTGTCATACATACAATTTAAAGAATAAGTGTGCTACTGGCTTGCCATACCCCTCGAATTTTTTATCAGTGAATGGTTGTTAGGGATTTTCGCAGCTCTTCATAAAGATGTTTGTTTCATGATAAGCTTATTTAAAATCCAAATTGATGATAACAACTTTTAAACAAAAAGATAGGGATATTCGATACAGGAAAACTAAATTTTAAAGGTAATATTTAAATAAAGGACATCTATTTTTTTTCTTATAAAAGGCGTATATTTTAACTTGATTATACACTGAACAACATTTTTTAATTATACACCAAAGGTATCTTAACTCCTTTATACATAAATTACATTTGTTAAAAGACAATAGCTTTTTTAAACATTTGAGGAAAATTTGTTTGGACCAGTTTTAATCAAACAAAACCTGAAATATTGTTTGCAATGATAAAACTCTCTGTCGTAAAAGTCACAACAATTTGCATAGTATTTACAGAAGAGAATCAGAAAATCTGCAACAACTACACATATATTTGCATCATTTTTGAATTTATGTAACTTGTTCATTTGAAACACGTTATAAATTAAGAAAAAGCCAACATCTGCGTGAAAACCAATAAAATACGTAAGAATGAGTTAGCATATCTGAGCGAAAATACGTGAATTTCGATGTGAAATTTACTACTAACAGTTTTGTATCCTGCACTTTGATGTGAAGAATTACACCTTTTATAATTATTATAGGTATACATAAGTTGTATGTGATATTTAAAATAACATGTAGTCCGTTTATGCTTTAAAACCTCACTTGCATGTTTTGTTATGACTTTTTGATATAGGTCTCGACAAATCACTTGAAAATGTGTTAATGGTAAGCAATTGTAACATAAGTAAGTTTATAAACATTTGTACTTAAATTATCAGCATTGAAAGTCATTCTGGACTTGGAATGTTAAAAAAATGACTTGAACATCTATTTACGTTTATTCAATCATCATAAAAATAATGTTAAATTTTCAAAATAAGCATGTTAGGACGTAAAAAGTCAAACATGTATAATCGTTACATATGTTACGTTATACAAGAAAAAATAAAAGTAAGTATTAAAAATAATAAGCCCTAACTGGGGCCATACATTTTCATTTGAGTAAGTGAGGAAATTCCCCTCTAATAGAGCACATCTTGTACTTAGATAAGGAAAACAGCGACGTTCATTTCGTTTTATATCATGTTCATATTGTTTTGTCTCTAACTATTCCAAGGCGGTAACCACTCGGATTCTCATTTTCGTAAATTGTTTATTGCGTCTATTTTAAAATTGTTCATTTAATTACCTATGCTCTCCTTTCCTTCTGGATGTAGCCATTCCTGCTTTACACATTCAATGTATTCAATTTGCAATTAAAACAAAACTAGACTCAGTCTAAGTCGTACAATGACTTAACTGTTATAAATGTATTTAAAAGTAACCAGTTAACACAAGTTTAGCGGCCCTTTTCTTTAAATCTCTTATGTGTTTTCTGTTCAGGCAGAGGAAGCGTGTGTGTTAAATTGTTATTTAAGAACTTCACTATACAGTGTCATAAATGGTAAACAAAAAACAATAACGTTTTGTAATGGTATCTGGTGAACCGTATCGTCTCTCTGGGTGCAAGAAAGAAAACGTTTTTATCATCGTTATAACACAGCACATTTATTTCAGCAAAAATGAGTTAAAATGGAATGCAACCTCCGTTTAGGCAGTGCATGACAACGCTGCCGCTAATCATTGCTTGTTGCTAACCGCTCTTGTTTTAAAAGTGTTTGAAATTTTTCTGAACGATTTTTAACTCATCAGAAGATATCAAACAAAGCTTAAAATAACCAATGTTTTTTATTAAACGTGGAGAATTCTTGTTGAAATTTTAATGGCTTCGATTTGGTCCTCCTGAGATATAATAGAAATATTTATCGAGAATTGGTGATGCTTTTAACGTCATGGATGTTTTAAGGTGACAATGGTTACCATCGGTGTTGATCAAAATGATCTTTGAAAAAACAAATACTAATGCTGACGTTAATTGCGTCAAGGATTATCGTAGAACATATTCGCATTAACATGCTGAAAACGTTGCAATTAGTCAGAATGTTGTAAAAATTGCTTGTCTTTTTAGTTGTCGAAATAATAATTATTTGCCTATAAGAACAATTTTGTCAGCGATGGCTTCATTGGTACGTATATATTTAATATATACAATCCTGTTGAAAACTCATTTACTAGTATGTTAAAAATCTAACGCTTTAAATTATGAAAACGTGACTTTTAAGTTATCTGTTAACAGGTCTTCTGTTCATTTTTTGAATCTAAAACGTATACATTCTACCAGCTAAGACACAACATTTACACGTTCTATAGAATGCTCAACACTAATGGTTTTTAGTTTTGATGTAAAGGAACGAGTCTATAAAGACATTTTTAGACGAAAATAGTAGCCGAAACTAGACTAGCGTAGCTCGTTTTGTTTATTGTAAAATAGAAAACAGAAAGAATTTGTTTAAATAAATCGCTGAGGAATTTGAATGTAAATAGCTTCTGATTGGCTACAAATGCAGGACGACTTCTAAATGGTTGTTTGTGTTTATATGATGAGAAACAACTATGGTTCGAAATGCATATATCTTTGTCGAAAATATGATTCAACAATCGAGATTGATGTTAGTACGCAAACATGAAGTGCAGTCATGCTTAATTCAGTGTAGTTAAACCATTTCCGTTTTAATTCGTAATGTTTGTTTCAAAACGATGTTCTGCATATCCGTTAATCTCCGTGTTGGAGAAAAGCCTTTGAAATATTTTTCATTATGGTCAGTTGCCGAAATTAAACTTTTGCAAAGCTAAAGATACAATCAGCTCACAACCGCTCCAAATGTTATCTTATGTTATAATCAATAAATATATACTATCTCAAACACTGTTAAATTGGAAATTCTTTGGAGACGAACCCATAAATAATTACGCAAAATCGATAGGTTAAGGCTTTGATCGTGTCGTTGCCATTCAACTTATTCTCAAAATATTAATTAAATATTGTTATCTCAAGAATAATATATGTCTGTTCGACAACCTTCGCAAACATTACCAACTATATATTTTAAATGCTAACATTCAAGAACTAGAAACAAATCAACAGCGGAACGACAGCAGTGCAAAACAGCATGCTCTCTTAAATTTGCAAAGGTTGTACAAATAACAGTTACAAACAGGTTGTCACCTTTGATTTATCCTTACCCAGAGAATTTTTACAGCCATCGTATTACATAAACAGCGTTCATTTATATTCAATAGTGAGATTCGAACCAGCACTGAAATGGCCTTTAAATGCGTGTTAAAAATATAATTCCGATAACACTATGACTATGATGATACCCAATGATATTTCGAAATATAAAATACTATCATTAATACAAACTAGCTTCAGTTGTGCACTCAGTGATGAAGGCAACTCAAGAACAAAAAAATACTAGGATACGAAGCATATCTCGATTACCTCATTAAAAGTCAAACAGACAGATCTGTTTATTGAAACATTTCTTTCTATTATTATTGGAAAGACAACAACGGCGATCAAGACTCAATCCTCTTTGAATGGCTCTAATCTAAAACAATAAATTTTCAAAAACTCCAGTCGGATTCGATCCAGTTATAATGATTGAATTTGGAATCAGTACAACTGGAATGAATTAATGTCATATTTGTTTTAAAATATTTTCTGTGTAGATTTTGGAATGTTTTGGAATAACAAAATCCTTGCTAGAAACTGTTTGCTGTGATATTTTACTCCGTCCATGTTTATACCAGGTCTGAACTTGTTATTGCTTTTTTAGGCATATCAGGAATAGCCAGAAAATACAGCCGCAAGGTATAGAAGAAAAGATAGCACAAGTTTATAGAATGATTTTTAACAATACACCAGAAACAATAAACGACAATGAGAACCTAAAATGTTAAGGCCTTTGAACTGTCAGTGGAAAACGAACTTGCCACTGGGTGTTTAAATTAAGTTCTATGGTTAAAACTGTAACGTAAATATGTAATAATATTTACAATATTTAGCTTATTTGCAATAGCTTTATATTAGTGACGACTATTGAATGAAGCACAAAAAGATGATCTATAACCAGAGTGCCAGGTGTTAGACTAATTATCTCAACTTTTTATCGGATGTTATTACTTTTTTTTTAAAGTAATGGCCCAGTTATTGATACAGACATCATGCAAGCGTTACAATTTGTAACATTCCGAAACAACAAATTCGTGATCAGCATATGGGGTTTCGTTTTTAAATAAAACAGTAAGTTTTGACGATTTTATTGTCGAAAATATTTGAACTAACCATATACCTAAACCAACAATTATTCATCAATAAACAGAATAAGCAAAACTATTTGCCTGTTAGTATAAGATAGTATATAAGTCCTCCAGCAGTTGATTTTAGTAGTAGTAAATTTCGCAACTTTTTTTTTTAACCGCTGTTAAAAAACTGTTTACGATTGGGGTGCGATAGTGCGTCTTCTAATTGTTGGATTGTATACTGTAAATCTCATCTTAGACACATCACTGTTTTAAACCAAACTCAAATAGCACAAAATTATTGCCAAAAACTCAACTTTCAAACCAGTACCGAATAATAACCTAGATGAGGTGACATTTGATATTTCTGGATTTTTCAGAGCATTTTCAGAGCTATCCAGAGATGTATTAGTCTACAGAAACAAAACGCTTTGCTGACAATCATAAAGGTATTTTGAGCTAACGATTCATTGAAGCTGTCTATTAACTGTCACGTATACTTGCATCTCTTGCAGTCTTCTTCGTTGCTTTCTTTTGATTTTTTTACTGAACTAATTTTATCGACTTTTATTCGACATTTCATTTCCATAAATGGTTTGCCTGTTGGCTTTCAAATTATATTTTATCTACTGTTTAATTGCTAGTTACAAGAATATGATAACTTTTCAAAAAATATTGCATTAACACCAATGATTTCTTAAATAAACGACACTGACACATTGCGAGTTTGAGTATTACAAAGTTCAACGTTTATTTATATGAAGATGCCGGTGTAGATGTCATACTACCTGAGCTGCATGCCATAGATAATTTACCAAAACGACCGGCAGTAAATCAGCATAATACCTATCCAATAATCGATATAATGGTTTGATTATACTAAAATTCATTAAAGTTGTTAACAAGTCAATAGAGAACTTTTTTCCAATTTATTTTATTAAATGATTTCAAACTTAACAGTCCTCCATTGGGAGCGTTATAGTTTCCAGATCGGTGTCTCAAAAGCACTAGTCAGACGTCATGAATGTAAATAGGTGACGCCATTATTATAAATGTATAAAAACATTGTTATTATTTAAAACTGCATAACTCGTTGTTTTCCATAAACTTTAGAGTAATACGTGTTGCACTGAACAGTTCGCCAGATAGGCTCAGAAATATGCATTTGAACCGGCAAACAAAACAAATGATAACGAAATGTGGCAGAATTTTTATAAATCCCTACACGGCTTATTCGGGCCTATAATGTGATATAAGCTGCTGATTATCTTATCGCATTGAAGGGATTTTATTTTTGCGGCAATAATGTTATATATTGAGATGATGTTATAAACGATTTTAGAACGCATCAGTTTTTTACCACTCTTAGCTTATGAAGTGTTAAATGTTTTGACCCCTAAACAAATCTAAAGCAATGGATCTTGTACTCTGTATCCGATCATCGAAGTAGGCAAGATTAAGATAGGATAACTTGTATGCATTTTTATTATCCAGAAGTTCTAAGCGAATCGTGTTTTTTACCTTAGTCAGATTTAGTATTCACCAACCTGTTTGATTTCTTTGATTGAATTGTTTACAGTGATCATGGGAACAGTACCGAGTCGTGGTGTAGGTAAGATATAAAAATATTTAGAAGGTTACTTATATCAAATATACATTAAAATTGTTACTGACTATGTATTTTGAATAAGTTGGAGGTGAGGATGAACAAAAATCTGTTTCCGAAAATGAACTGGTTTTTTGCGTGGAAGAATTCACGATAAAACAGAGGTGACAAATTGTTGTATCTTAACTATTGTATCCAAGATATATTTTCTAACATACATGTTATTGTTCATAACATTTGTGTATGGTTGCAAAATAAATATTGTGTTTATATAAGCTCAATGTTGAGGTTAACACACCTGACTGTGCAAATAACGCAACTCAATAAAGTCATTACCTAAATTATTTGACTTCACACATTTTTTTCTTCAGACAGTACTAACGATTAAAATATAGACAAAGTGCAATTTGGCTTTTAGGACATATGTCAAATGTGTAACCGCACAGATCATATTTGTCTTTATATAAACAACTCTTGGGAAGTATCAGGAAACTACTGCAATCATTTAAACTTAGACTAAGAAATAGGTGACGTCATTATTAAGAATGTATAAAAAAACCTTGTTATTATTTAAAAATGCATAACTCGTTGTTTTCAATAAATGTTGATGTAATACTTGTTGCACTGAGCAGTTCGCCAGATAGGCTCAGAAATATGCATTTGAATCGGTAATCAAAACAAATGGTAACAAAATGATGCAGAATTTTTATAAATCCCTACACGGCTTATTCGGGCCGATAATGTGATATAAGCTGCTGATTATCTTATCGCATTGAAGGGATTTTATTTTTGCGGTAATAATGTTATTTCTTGAGATGATGTTATAAACGATTTAGAAAGCATCGGTTTTTTAACCACTCCAAGCTTATGAAGAGTTAAATGTTTTTGACCTCAATTATTAATATTTAAAACAAATCTAAAGCTATGGATCTTGTACTCTGCGTCTTATCATCGAAGTAGGAAAAGATTAAGATAGGATAACTTGTATGCATTTTTATTATCTAGAAATTCTAAGCGAATCGTGTTTTTTAACTTAAGTCAGATTAGTATTCACCAATCTGTTTGATTTCTTTGATTGACAGTGTTTCTTTGTTTACAGTGATCATGGGAGCAGAAGAAAGTCGTATAGGTAAGATATAAAAATATTTAGAAGGTTACTTATATCAAATATATATTTGACTTGTTACTGAATATGTATTTTGCATAAGTTGGAGGTGAGGATGAACAAAAATCTGTCTACGAAAATGAACTGTTTTTTTTTTTTGCGGGGAAAAATTCACGATAAAACAGAGGTGACAAAATTTTGTATCTTTACTACTGTATCCAAAATATCTTTTCTAACATGCATGTTATTGATAATAAAATATTGTGTTCATATAATCTCAATGTTGAGGTTAACACAACTGACTGTGCAAATAACGTTACTAAATAAAGTCATTACCTAAATAACTTGACTTCACACATTTTTTTCTTCAGACAATACTTACGATTAATATATAGACAAAATGCAATTTGGCTTTTAGGATATATGTCAAATGTGTAACCGCACAGAACATGTTTGTCTTTATATAAACAACTCTTGGGAAGTATCATGAAACTACTGCAATCATTTCAACTTAGACTTACAATTTATAACACATAAAATTGTCCATGGAACCCACCTTTAAACGAAAAAGTATCCTTAAAAAAATTATGGAAAATAAAAAAGTAAGCTAAATGTCACCTTAGGAGCTCTGTAGAAAACACTCATTCATAGCTAGATAGTTTGCCTTATGTACAAACATAAGTATTTAAATTTCAACTTTCAATGAACTTAATTTCCTTAAAATAATGTATTTTAGAGTTGTAATAATTACCTTTTTTAAAAGTCACCAAAAACCTACACTGAAAGTAAAACCCTTTTTGATTCAATGCACGAAACACTGCAACACTGAACTAAACTTTTATCTATCAAGAAACACCATATAATAAGGAACAACATTGTCATTAATTAATCTAAATCTAAAATCGCCTTTTTAGCTGTAACGGTGATCGGGCATAAAACTAAAACTAAACTGGAACTCATTTTAAAACCTCGTGATAACATTGCCACGTTCAAGAAGGGGATCTACAATGAGACGGGAATTAGACCTGAAAACCAAATATTGCTGTTACAAGATGTGGAAGTGAAAGATAGTATGACCTTAGCTGACTTCACAACATCGGGTCGAACAGGACCGTTATTGCTTCATCAGAGTGCGTATTATTGATATTTTTATTGCTGTTCTGCTCTGCAATTTTTGAGAATGTTTGTGAGTGTTAAGATAAAGTGCGAAATTTAAAACGGGACTTCGCTTTTATATAAATATTAAAATATTAAATACAGCAATATTTACACTTAATCATCATTCTAAAATCCTTTTTTGCATATCAAAATGCATAAAAGTTTAGAAACGATATTCTTGGGTGTCCCAAGCAATAAGAAACACAAGACAATCATTGCAGTCATTAAGTATATAAACTATAATTCTCCATGTAATGATTCAAGATATTGGTTCAAGTTCAGACACCCTTGCAATTAAAAATATTATTAAAACCCAAAAGAAAAAATATATTTTTAAAACAATAAAAACAACTCCTCATAGCTAAATATATAACGTATATCTATGCCAATGTCCATTACCAAAGAACAATTATGCCGCTAATTATATTTGTATGGGATCGAGGTTCGCACGGGTAGACGTTGGTCAGCATCCAGCGCTGTGGAGAAGGCGGAGAGCAGATTGAAACACCAGGACATTGTGGGGATAAGCTGCTCAGGCAGACAGGGCATTGAAAACAATACCAGGCCACTATGGAACTCTGCCACTACAGGCGAACGCCGAGCGCTTGTCCAGAGTGAGATCAGGAGAGAGGAGGAGTCAAGGAAAGTGAAGGCAGTCCAGATGGGGAACCAGGGAAGCTGGACAAAATGGCAGACATCAGAAAGGAAACTAACCTGGACAGACATTTGGAAATACCAGTTTTTCCAACTCCAATTCCTGATCAGGGCGGTATATGATGTCTTGCCAACACCTGCCAACCTTCTGAGATGGGGGCTGGCGGAAGCTGCTGAGTGTGCGCTATGCGGAAGCAGGGCTACTCTGGACCACATTCTGTCGTCGTGCAAAGAAGCTTTATCCCAGGGAAGATATCGATGGAGACACGACCAGGTACTTCGGTAGATAGCTGACACCCTCGAGAGACAGAAGAAGAAGGCGCGGTTTCATGTCAAGCCCAGGTACATCAACTTCATCCAGGCAGGGGCAAGGATAGAAGGCAACAAGGGAGGACAAACTTGCAGCATACTTGACGGCTCTAATGACTGGGTGCTGCAGGCAGACATTGGGAAACAACTACAATTTCCAGACGTTGTCCACACCACCCTCCGTCCCGACATAGTGATGTCCTCAACCAAGGCAAAGAAGATTGTCATTGTGGAGTTGACGGTGCCTTGGGAAGAAAGATATACCCAAGCGCAGGAGCGCAAGAAGGCCAAGTATGAAGACCTTATCCAGGAGTGTAGGCAGGCTGGATGGAAGGCTTGGAACTATCGAGTCGAGGTTGGATGTCGAGGGTTCCCCGCGCCATCATTGGGGAAGATGTTCCAGGATGTTGGCATCGTGGGACAGGCAAGAAAGTTGGTCATTAAAAAGGCTTCACAATCTGCTGAAAAGAGCTCCAGCTGGCTGTGGCTCAGGAGGAACGCCAGTAGCTGGAAGCCGTCAACTAATGGGTAGTGTCTGATCAACACTATTGCCCACCACTTTGAGCTTGTCCTGGGTTTAAAAGGGCGAAACAAGCAGTGAAAAGTGGTACCCAGCTGATGACATTAGTGGAAGCAGTTCAACTGTATCAAGCAACACGTATCTGTCTGTAGGATTTGGTATATTTGTGAAGAATAGTGCTGACAACAAGACGCTACAACTTAGTGTTGAAACCTGGGATAGAGTCGTCGATATTAAGGATAAAATCAACAAAAGATTCTGCAATTCTAGCTCAGCCAAAAAGTTATTACTCTTAAATTGTGAACTCTATGACGGGAAGACTGTAGCTGACTACACTATGATAACACATGGAACAGAGCTTGTGCTTTACCATAGTTTGTATAAGTGATGTATTTGATGCTTCTTTTCTGATATGCATAGTGCACATTTCTCTGCAATGTCTTTAAATCATAAAGCATTCTGAGTTGAACCTTACGCTTAATTATAATTATTATAGCTTTGCACAAACAAGAAAGTGAAATATGAATATCATGAATTGCCATACCTAGAAAACGTAGTCTCCGCACGCATCTAAAACAGAGAGTTATTTCAGTTTCGGTTTTATTTTGAATGTTTTTACATACTGTCCAAGGGTATTTTAATTTTAAAAAAAGATTGAACAATCAATCACTTAAACGTTACGGATCGCATATATAAAACGAGAATGTTTATATCATAGATTACTCAAATGATTTTCAAAATTGTTTGAAAAAAAGATTTTTGTGTGAAGTTTTGGACATCTTTGCAAACAATCAAATATAATAATGTTACAGTATTAAAATACAAATAAGGGATATAAAAAGGATAAACGGCGTTATAAAAAGAAATTGAGGATATTTGATTTTACCAGTGTATGATAGAAATATATTTCACCGAGTGAGCTCGGGAATTCGTATTTTCACTCGTGAAAATACATAATTCCAAAGTTCACGAGTGAAATTTCAAAAATCTATCTTATACTGGTGAAAAACAAATTTTCTTTTTTTTTTTTCATGTTTTTGGATGAATAATGTGGATAAATTTGACAGAAAAAATTGCATGAAATGGCGCCAAAAAACGTTTGTTCATGACGTGACGTCATGATGTCATTTACCCAAATTTGATCCCGTTTACTAAACGTTCCCATTCGGAATGTTATGTGCGTGTCGGTACCAACGTGAAAAAAAACAACTGAAAATAAAAACGATATTCCACTGCTTGAAACAGTGAAATACCACTTTTATTTCACCGGGAAAATTCTATAATTCACAGGAAAGCATAAAATAAATATTTTTTCACTTTCGGATTGAACTAAATGCCGAAATATAAGTGTTGTTAAAAAACATCAGGAGTAAAGCAAAAACGTATCCATTTTTGCCATATTTTACTATTTGGACATGCGCTGTGATAGAATATATCAGATTTTAAGAAAATAACAGATTTTCGAGAGCGCAAGGGACACAAACAACACAACAAACTGTAAAAAAGTTATATATGCATATCAGGAATCGCGACACTCAGAAAACATGGGTTTATTAGAATATCAATTTAAAAAAAGCCACCACAAACAATAAATGAAAAAGAAAACATTTGGGGTAAGCACACTGATAAAACAGTGGCAACACAATTAAAAAAATAGTCAAATGTAAACATCGTAGATCCGAATGGAGTCCGTCATTCAAGAAAGTATTGGAATTAAACGATTTCACCCTGTGACAATAAGTGCACTACTAGGCAAATTTGCCGGCTTTTATCGGTACATTTAAATCAGCCACAAAATCACACGCTTTAAGTACATCAAACACCAGTTTAACTGAAACCTGCATAATTATGCTATTAAATAAATTGTGTTATTTTTGTCTATTTAGAAATAGCAGTAACTGTGCAGCATAGGGAGATGAAGACACCACTTACGTTAATTGTGGAAACTAATAACACAATTGAAACATTAAAACGTAAAATATATCAGCTTAACAAAGGCATCACACCTGCAAATCAAATATTGATCTACAACCAAAAAAAACTGGATAATATACGTATGCTAGCTTTCTATAAGATATCGTCTGGAGCAGTGTTATCGCTTCATAAGGGTTTGTATCATTAATATTGCTTCTATTTAGCTTTGTAATTCTGACAGTAGGCATTCTCGACAATAATAATACTAAATCGTAATTCACAGAAACCGTTTATTTCAGGGGAAGTGTCTTTAATGCTTAACTGTATGAATTAAGGGCCTCACATTTATCATAAATGCACTTGCATGATTTAAACAAGATGGCCAAATGACCCTAAATCTCTCACCTGATTCTTGGAGACATAAAATGAAGGTAGAACAAAAAACAAAGAAATATCAAATAGAATGCTGACTTTACAACAATTTAAATTACGGACCTGACAGCATTGCAAAAATACATGTTCTGAAGAAAACCTTGGACAGATTTAAAAACTGTCGAAGCGACCACCAATACTATTCAACAAAATCAACAATACAATCATTTAACTTATGGATGGTATGGTACGGTATAGTATGGTATCGTATGGTATGGTATAATATGGCAGGGCAGGGCTTGTAGTGTATAGTATTATACTATATGGTTAATGTCACTAGCAAGTTATCATGCATGCAAAAATTAAAATTATCTGGCATGGATTAAACCATGGGCACGGAGTCGGGAATTTCAGCTTACTAATCTTGAAATTGAAAGAAAATAATTATATAAGGTCAAATTAGGTGAAAATCTACTTAATGGTTTTTGACGAGAAGAATTCACTTATAAGCCCTATGCATGGGAAATGGTTCACCCTTATAAAATTCATCCAGTTTTTTAAGAAAAGTATTTATAATTTTATTGCTAATAAACCCTGTGGCTTCGGAACGATTGGCTCTATGGCCATAATTTGAACAACTCTGAAAGAGGTAAATGCCGGAATGCTTCAGACTTCACGATTTTGCTTATAGCACCAGTGGCTGAGAAACGGTTAACCTACGGTCATGATTTGAACAATTTAGCAGACCTTTATTCCTGGGTGCTTCAGGAAAAATCGATCATGACTCTATAAAATTATAAAATTTTGTAGACATCAGCATCAGGATGCTTAAGTACAAATTTTACAAGTTTTCTCTTCAAAGTTTATTTAAAAGGACACACAATATTGTTTTCAGTATATTTTTTTTATTATGTTGACATTTGAAGTGCTGTTTGTGTTGATATGATCTTGTGTTTGGAGGTAAGTACAGTTTGAACTGTTAGTCATTAATGTTAAATTAATAAGAAGTTTAAAATGTTTCAAATAATGGTACCTTTAACACACGGAAAATCTATAAATTTCTATTAGATACAAGGATTTTGTTTTCAACCTTTCCATTCCCTTTGGTATTGTTAAAGTCTCTTAATATAGATATAGCCTATAATCATTGCAAACGTAAGTGAACTTACAAGAAAATATTTTAAACTCCGTTCTTGGATTCGAGATATTTCTGGATCAAATTATTAGTGAGATAATTTATAATATCATTAGCTGAAACGAGAAACTAGTATTTTATAAAGCACGATAAAACAACTCCTTTTCGGTCAAATGTAATGTATTTTCCAAACTGGAATAAATATCAGCCAAACAAATATCATCTACCAGATATCATTGATTCCGGTAAAAATATTTTTATTCTTCTTCTGTAGGATTTGAAATATACGTGAGGAATGCATCGAATGGCAGAAAGATGCCCCTTTTTGTTGGAGAACATGACACAGTAATGGAATTAAAGAATAAAATCTGTAAACCGGACAAACTTGTTCCCCAGAACAATAAAAGAAATCAAAGACAAGACAAGACAAGACAAGACATCAAACTAGAAGATCAAATATTGATGTTTGGAGAGTGTGAACTGAATGACATAAAGACCGTAGGGGACTACAAGATACCGCTTGGAACAGAATTATTGCTTCATCAAAGTTTGTATCAATAATGTGTTAATTGCTTTTGAATGTGAATTATTTCTGTTATACTTTTTTCCCTTATAATGCAACAACTTCGCATGATTCAGTCATCTAGGATGAATAGGATACTTGTGCCAATTCAGACAACAGGTTCACTTTGAACAAAATAATTACTTTTATTTCTGGATCACCTACAAAAATGGTTAGACACGTGCCTTAAGCTGTTTCAATCAAAATTAAAGACGCATACTATCAGTTGAACCAAGAAAACTTAATAAAACAAGTACCTGCACAATTGTATTAAATTTTTCTATACATAATTTTTTGAAAGGCTTAAGCTTTGGATGTAAACATTTGGAGTATCATTATGCGCAGAAATAAATGCCAAATATAATTCTAAAGGGTCCACTTTGTTCATGCACGTTCAGGGATAAAAAAAAATATCAAAATCTCAATAACCGCAAAACGCCGATCAATGAAACCTTCCTCAATTAATCAGTTAGAACAGTAATTAAGGAAAAATCTAGAACTTAAAACTCCATAATTTTCTATTTGCATAAATTCACAAAAACTAAGCAATACAAAACATTATTTTAAATTCCCACAAAATTGAAATGATACTGACAAGAAAATGTTGTGTACTTTGTAAAGAACGCTCAACTAAGAATAGAATATTCAGGTTTGTCACCCGTTTTCGCGATCAGGTAGCGACCAGGAAATCGAAGGTCAAGCACATTTTTACATGTACTAATATCTGATAGAGTTTACATCAGACCTGGGTTCAATTACTTTGAAAAGTAATTAATTAATTACAATTAAATCAGAAATGCTTTCTCACTTCCGTTATTTGTTTGTGGCGTCCATTTTGAAACTGATTTTTGTAATACCATGCTCTCTTTTCCTCTCTACTTTTTGGCTGTGTGGGGAGGCTGTGTATGCTGGATGTGGCCATTCCTGATATGCATATTTCATTTTTTTCAATTAAATTACAATTATAATTACTTGCTTTTTCCATAAGTAATTAATTAATTACAATTATTTTAAGGAAAATAATTAATTATGTTTTAATTATTTTTCATTACTTTCAAAATAGTAAATATATTCACAAACAGAACCATGTTGAAAACAGATTTCTGATGCAGATATATAAGTCCTTATTGCATTTCAAAAACATTAATGCTTCAAAGTTCTTGTCAGTCAGTGAACAACATCCAGGCTTATACACTTTCCTAGCTATTAAAAAGAGCCATGCAACTAGGGCAGATGATGCAGGTATAGCCAGGTAGATTTCCTGCATCTTTGACAACTTTGGTAGACTCTCAACATGTAAAGACCAGTAATGGAAGAGGACTTAAATCAGAACTTTTACAAACTTGAGACAAATATTGGCCAAACTCTGACTGTTTCCTGATGTGTGTTTTTGACATGTTGATGTCTGAGGATTGAAACTGTATATAGTGCTTGTGGAGACAAAGTTTGAAAAAAAGGTGAAATATGCATATCAGGAATCGCCACATTCAGAAAAAAACAGCCTCCCCACACAGTCAAGAAGAAGAGAGGGGGAGAGAGCATGGTTAATAAAATAATCAGTTTCAAAAAAGACACCACTAACAATAAACAAAAATGAGAACCCGAGGGGTTACCGCCTTGGAACGGTCAGTGGCAAATCAAATTGCCACTGGGGGTTTAAACCAGGTTCTAGGGTGCACCAACCTCACACTTGCCCCAACAGGTTCTCATATCACAAAACAAGTACAAGTTGTCTTGGTGAAAAGACTCCAACCCACTTATCTGCTTAACAATGTTGCATGCAAAAGCACACTAACATATAAAACATAAGAAGCTAAGAGCATTGCAAAGCCGAAAGGGGTACTCAATGATCTTACCGAGACCAGAGCTCCTGGAGTAAAATCAGCAAGAACACGATGACAGGGATAAAAGAAACAAATCGAGTTTCTAGGTTCTTTTAAGAAAAGATTTCCCCAATAACCTTCATAAACTCTTAAACCCCTGCCACCGTCGTGCAACCAAAGAGGTAAGCATAATGAGCAACTGTAGAAGGGTTAATCACCAGGCCTGCAGAGCGCTGTAAAATATCATGTTGGTAACCTTTCTTTTTAAATTTACAGATGGTTTTTACGAATAACCGGGAGAAATTAACACTGCCTTTAATCTTTTTAAGTTTATAAATTAAATCTCCATAATAAACTGGTTGTGAAATACCTTGTTGCAAAAGTGATTTTAAACTGCATTTGTATTTATAAATTAAATCTGGGTATCGGCGATAAAACTTGCAAAAGGTTTTCCTTAATTTGTGATACCGATAACCTTGTTTTAAGAGTTTTTCTGTAATGCAAAGATTACGTTCATTGAAATCATTAACATTGTTGCAAGCTCTTGAAAAGCGAACAAGCTGTGAGATATATACCCCATAAGATGTTGCACGGGGAACATCGCCGTCTAAAAACGGAAAATTTACTATATTAAAATTAAAATCATCTCTTTTATCATAAATTTTAGTAGTGACATAACCATTTTCAATGGACAGATTTAGATCGAGAAAGTTTGCTTGCTTTTCTGAAGTGTTCGCTTTGTTAAGTTGTAGTTCTTTGGGATAAATCTTATTAACCAGTAATGGAAAATGGTTATTGTCTATATTTAATAAATCGTCAAGGTACCTCGAGGTGTTGTTAAAAGCTTTCAGTCTGCCTTTGTACTCTGAGGAACAGTATCTGCATTTTGCTTAAAAGTTCCACTAGTATCCTTTGATAATATTAAGTGATTTAATGTGGTTAAATTCATGTTGTTTTGATAACGGTCAATTGTGAAATGCAAAGAACATATATTCAAGTAATGTTTAATACCTTAGATTAAGAATAGATTTTGAACAATTCTTTGTTACCCGCTTAGTACAAAGAAAAGATCATAACATTTCTTTTATATCATCCAGGTATTTGCAACATGGGAGAGAACAACATAAATAATTTATGAATAATGCTTTTTGATCAATAATAATTTTGCAATGGCATCAGAAAAATGATAAGAAAACTTAGACTAAGAGGAATAATACTAGTATAGACAAAGATGAATAATACTTAGAAGAAAATGTAGCAACTTTCAATTTCTCATCATTTTAGGCTACTTATACTAGCAATTTTATTTTCATGGCTTCATATTCATCAATAGTCTAGCAACTATTTCAGGTTCATATCCAAATTAACACCTTTTTAAATGACAAGTGTGAAAGTTATAACTTCAGGTGACAATAGATACTGCACAATATCCTGTGTTTTGCCATATGTTACTGTTTGCTACATGTAATTGAAGAGTAATTGAATTTAATTGTCAATTATTTTGGATTTTTTGGATTTTAATTAATTAATTACAATTAAAATAATTGATTTTTGTTTCAATTATTAATTACTTTCAATTACTTGAAAAAAGGTAATTAATTATAATTAATTAAATTATAATTGTAATTGGACCCAGGTCTGGTTTACATATGAAAGTCACGAGGATATAAGATATTGCTGTCAGTATCATATTACTCTTGTGGGAATTTAAAATGATGTGTTGTGTTGTTTGGTTTATGTGGATTTATGCAAATAGAAGTTTATTTAATTTTTAGAGAACGCTATTTTTTTCTTTTCTGTTCTAACGCGTCTTACCAAATTCAAAAAAAGATACATTAATAACATTCATTTTCGCAAAGTTTCATTGAACGGCGTTTTGATATTTTGAACATTTTCTTTTTTCACGATGAACGTGCAAGGAGTGTACAGGACCCTTAATAAAAATCATTTATAAAGGACACTTATGCTTATAACTAAACCATGATCATTTTTTTCATAGAAATAAAGATAAAAGTTCAACTTGGAAAAGAGACTCCAATGCAATTTGATGTGGAAACTAGAAACACTATTGCGGCAATAAAGCAGAAAATATTCCGTCGCAAAAGGACCATTATAACTAATAATCAAATTTTGATATATGGCAAACATGAACTGGATAGCAGCAAGACCATAGCGTACTACAACATATCGTCTGGGGCACTGTTGTCGCTTCATCTAAGTTTGTATAGTCGATTTGCTATTTTCTTTGTTAATTATTTTCTATAACGATTGAGACTTCACGGATTTCGGAAATATTAACACTTAATCATTATTAACTAAGAATGATCAAAATGTATTTAATTAATGTCTTTGAACGATACACTTTTTGGTAGAATCACACAACTATTGCAACGATAAGGAGATCTAAATGGAAATATTATTGTCCGTCTAATGATTCGAGATATTTGTTTAAAATATCTTTGTTGGAAAATAAGAATGTATTAAAATAAGTTCCATGACTCACATAAGAAACAAGCAGTGTATTAAGCATGAAAAAGTCAGCTTGCAAATTTGAATTAGAATGTCATGTACATGTATATTAGTTGCACAACATGTACCACCGTTTGGGACGGATCGAAATTGTACTGTTTATTGGTGTTAATATTGAGTTGCGCTCAACTCGGGGCTAGCCGGCGTGTAAAGTAATATTTTCCTTACTGTTCATGAACAGGCTCAAATCAAACCGACATAAACATTTTTTCAAAATGTCGTATTCGGTGGCTTCCAAAGTTCATTTTTATCTATTACTTATGAAACAAGTAGAATATTCATCACGATAAGAAAACTTATGTTTTTGTTCCACAAAGTGTTTATTACGGGGAAATGCAGATTTTAATACACTTTGCAACAACATCTTTTTTTTCTCTATTTAGGATTAACAATCAGTGTCAGAAACGAGCAGGACTTGACTTTGGTACAGCTACGTGTAAAAACTTGTGACAAAATTGCCACCATAAAACGTCAAGTTTTCGATAAAACCAAGAATATCGATTCAATGGATGATATATTTAACATTGATGATATCCAACCTCAACCAAGCAGTACACCCCAACCTGAAAATCAAATATTGGTGTTCATAAATAAAGAACTAGAGGACAACAAGACCGTAGCGGACTACAACATATCGGAAGGAGCAGTATTATTGCTTCATCAGAGTTTGTATTATTGATATGCAATTTACTTTGTTCTCAATTAAGGCATTCTCGGAAATATTAACAAAAATTATCATTACAAGTATTTTGTCAGATCAAAATGAGCTGTAATCTTTTTAAACGATTCGCTTCAGTGTCTGAATGAATTTGCATAAATACGTTCAGCGATAAATTCGATAATTCTTACTGAATGATTCTTGTTAATACTGACGCTATTTCAGCATATCCAGAGTTTTGATCATGGTCAAATGTCTTTGATGTTTTAAGTGCCTGAATTAATTAAAAGCCTTCCACAGTCACCATTGCATTATAACTTATAGAATATTATCGAAATATTACGGGAATATGGTAGTTAAAAAGCTTTGAAAAAATAGATGTCATTAAAGTTTCTTCAGCTTGCATAACGTTTAAGAACAGTAGTCCTAAACGCTTCAAAACATTTTTTTACACCTAAATTAAAAGTAACAGAGAACATCGTTTTAAAGGTCAACATGAGTTAAGCGAAAAGTTTCAAATAAAAGCTCTCTACCTTTCAATATGTTTTCGTACTAGAAGAATTTTAATATAGAAATATCCCACACTCATTGCTAACGTAAACGAACTTACTTGTTAATTGTTTGTGGTGTCTGTTTTGAAAGTTATCATTGTATAAACAAAGCTCTCTCTTCCTCTTCTCTTCTTGGCTGTGTGGGGAGGCTGTGTCTTCTGAATGTGGCAATTCCTGATATGCGTATTGTACATTTGTTACGTGAAAATATGATTCTACGATGATATATTTCAATGATCGGTGAGATAAACATAGCTTTGTATTGATAATTCGGAAGCCGTTGCAAGCGTATATACAATTTATAGTTACCCTTGTAAACAAGTAAAAAAACAAATCTTTTCCTGTGTCGAAACATGGAAAAATTCCTTTTTCTTTTATTGAAAACAAATGCAGGCAATAATAATTTTATTCTTCGACTGCAGGATTTAAAATACGAGTGAGGAGGGCAACGGATAACAACTTGCTACCACTTATTGTTGGAACGCAAGACACAGTAACCCAACTGAAGAACGAAATTGGCGAAACGATAAAAGAAATCAAACCAGAAGATCAAATATTGATGTTTGGAGAATATGAACTGAATGACATAAAGACCGTGGGGGACTACAAGATTACGCCTGGAA
The DNA here is from genome assembly GCA_038501625.1 of Corbicula japonica. Lineage (NCBI taxonomy): Eukaryota > Metazoa > Mollusca > Bivalvia > Venerida > Cyrenidae > Corbicula > Corbicula japonica. The sequence goes on along the minus strand of JAZAYU010000662.1, from coordinate 17,138 downwards.
CAGAATTATTGCTTCATGAAAGTTTGTATAAATGGTGTTATTATGGCTTCTTTTTTATTGATTATTTCTGATATACATATTTCTATTTTTTAAATTGGTTTCGCCTAATTCAGCATTTGGAGATGGTTTGGACACTTGACCCTCATTAACCCTCAATTATCATTATTTTGCACACAAAAATCATTTTAACCGTCTGCTTAATACTTTGAAATTCATGTTTCCAAAGCTGTTTCCATTAAAAATGAAGGTATATACGATAACTATTATAACCCTGATGGAACGCTGATAAAAGTTTGTTTGCATGGTAGATTCCTCTGATTGAATTACAAACTTTTACAGGAAGCTCAATCCTTTGATGAGAAAAAGTGATCTATTATGAAACCTACAAATAGAATCAAAGGCCAAAAAAAGAAAAACCTCGTTTTAAATGCAGTGAATCAATTAAATTTTATGTTTGCTGTTAAAAAATGTCAACCACAAAAGACCATTTGGCTTATAAAAATATATAAATAAATAATATTTTTATAGAAATAAAGATAAAAGTGCAATATGAAAAAGGAGCTCCACTAGAGTTTGCTGTGGAAACAATAAACACCACCGAAACAATAAAGCATATAATATACGATCACATCAAGGCCATAACACCTGCAAATCAAATATTGATATATGACAAAGATGAACTGGAAGAAAGCAAGACCCTAGCGAACTACAAGATATCTTCTGGAGCAGTACTAACGCTTTATCAGAGTTTGTATCATCGATCTGCTTATTTCCTTGTTCAGTAATTTCGTTGATGATTATGGCAAGATGGGTTTTCGGTAATATTTACACTTTTTATGAAATAACTATACGTTATTAGCCCTATAAAAAAAGCATCTGCCACGTTCAATAACACGACGGCCTGCTTTATAACAGGGCCATTATCATTAACACTTTCTCGGCCCCGGGCAATAGGAAGGAAAGACATATAAAAGTATAATTTTCCGTCTAATGATTCGATTATATTTGTTTAAATTATTTGTTTTGACAATCAAAAATGTTGTATATAGTATTTGTATTTAAAATTGGGAAAACCTTTAAATTTAAAATTCGATAAATGACTATCAAAGCTAGAACTTTACTGAAGACAAACTAAAGTTGTCAAATATGGCCTAAAATGCAACTCTAAACCTTGCGGTATATGATATTGACGAGGCCATCCAACCTGACAATGAATAACATAGGAAATAGTAGCTTATTTCCTGAGTATAATAGCTTTATTTTGTCTCTTTAGAGCTATTGATTACTGTCAAGAATAAATATGATGGGACTTCGCTACAGCTTCGTGTGAAACCTCGTGACAAGATTTCTAACCTAAAACTTCAAATATTCGATATTAAGAACGACATTCAAACTGAAAATCAAATATTGGTGTTCATAAATAAAGAACTTGAGGACAACAAGACCGTAGCGGACTACAACATATCGGGAGGAGCAGTATTATTGCTTCATCAAAGTTTGTATTATTGATATACCTTTTGCTTGGTTTAGTGATTTCTTTGATGTTTCTGACTTAAAATATTCTCTGAAATATTTACAATAAATCATAACTATAGGTCAAACTTAGTTTAATATTTAAAAACTATTACAGTTAATTTTAATAAATTAATATAATTATTATAAATATATTAACAAAATTTGTAACTTTTGGGGATTAAACATTGTGTGCAAGGACTCGAGATACATGTTCAAAGTATTGGCATAAGGACACCATTGCGATTTACAGAAAGCAATGACTAACAAAGAAAAAATAAGGTTATAAAGCGCGAAAAAACAACTCCTTTTCTTTGTTGTGAACATTATATTTAAAACCTGACAAATGCCGTATAGCTTTGTTGTACACAAATGTCAACGTCGTAATAACACTGATTAAGCTTATTATTTTTTATTCACTGTAGGAATTGAAATATTTGTGGAGAATCCAGCTGATTCCAAGCTGCTTAAACTTATCGTTAAAACCCATGACACAGTTGCAACGTTAAAGCATAGAATCTACGACCATTGTAAAATTGCTATAAAACCAGCAAACCAAATATTGATTTATGAAGCTTCTAAACTGGATGACAAAAAGACTTTAGCGGACTATATGATATTATCAGGAAATGTATTGCTGCTTGACCAGAGTATGTATCATTGATATGTCTACCCTTTCTTTACTGAATAATGTTATATTTAAGTTTTTCCAACTACTTCGCAACTAATTCCGGGAATAATGTGCTACTTTCACAGATTTACGCTACTTTTAATTTGAATTGATTTCGAAATCATGTGTGAGCATTCAGCGCGTTTTCGATGTGAAATTTTGGACTTTTTCGAAAAATACCAAATAAAATGAACAGTCAACAGAAGGAAATGATGCGGTTTAATAGCTTAAACTTGTATTTTTTGTCTTTATAGCTATTATATTGCAGTGTTGATACTTATGCTATGATTAAATTTATATAGATTTAAAAATCAAAGTGCAAAGTGAAGAAGGGTCTCCTTTATCGCTTACTGTGGAAACCAGAGACACCATTGCAACATTGAAGCGTAGAATATACGACCTTAAAAATGCCATCGCTCCAGCTGAACAAATATTAATATATAAAAACACTGAACTGGATGACAGCTGTACCCTAGCGAACTACAAGATATCGTCTGAAGCAAAATTATCTCTTCATAAAAGTTTGTATCATTGATATGCTTATTGCTTTGTTCGGGGATTTCTTTGATGGTTGTGACTTAAGGGATTTTCGGCAATAATAACATGAAAAAATCATTACGAGCAACGTTTTAAGTCGTTTTTTTTGTCTAACTAAACGATTTTGAGACATAGACTAAGATAAGTTCTAACTCAAAAACATATCTTTTATTTTTGTGTGCACATGTTCTTTGTCATATAAGATAGAGAAGCGACCAAACATAAGATAACCATGTCAGTTTTTTATTAATGCCTATTCTTAAAAGCTACTATTCGGATTTCACTTTAAGTCAACAACAACTTCATGAATTTTGTTAAAATACATTTATTAGTCATTATTTTTACTCTACAAAGTTTAAAAAATACACAATTGAGTAAAACTGTTACATAAAATGTATAGATAAACCAAAAGCCTCATCAAAAAAGGCGACAGTGCCTAGCAAACCATGCCGAGACAGACACACTACATGCCATCCGTATGATTAAAAATCTGCAAGTCTAGAAGTGAAGTATGGGGAAACTTAGGACGAAAGCCCCAAAAATGGGAAATGTAAACCTTTTGTCAAAAAAAATTACTTAAAATAGGAAAACTATTACGTAAAGAATTTTTTTTACTGTAAATGTGAATGAAAACTACATAATGTAATCCTAATTAAGTAGATTTCTTTTGGTTAAACTAAAATCCTTATTGTGTCATTCACCTTGGAAGGATGGTAACGGTTCTTCAACGCGACAATGCCTCATTTTTGTAATGACACGTGTTAAGTTTAAATGTTAGACTCATTTTGGTTATTACATGTGTAATGTTTGGATGTTTGGCTAAGGTCCCTTCATCAGTTGCACAATTATGCTCATAACGAACGATTTTATTTCTCAAATTCTACTATAAATTCCTATGATTCACCTTGACATTAAAGGTAATGTTAAGGTTCTTAGAATCGACAATCAGACTTGCTTATTTGAATAGTTGACTGAAATTTCAATGATTTCAACGATATGCCGTTTATTTAAGATTTATGAATTACTTACGAGCAAACATACGATCGTACGAATGGACGGACAATGCGATGTCTATATTTGCCCGACTTTCCGGCAAATGGACTAAAACATATTTGACGAAGTATTTAAATAATGAAATTTTTGAAAAACCATGTGTTATGAAAACCGAAACAAACACTTCATATTGAAAATTCGGACATGATACCAACTGCAAATATGATCAATGACCCACTTAAGATAGTAGTGAAAATGATAAATATGTATATCAGGAATAACACAATTTAGAAAACAAAGCCTTAACATGAAGTCAAAAGTGTTTATAATAAATTAAAAAGACAAAAACAACCGATAAAATAAGGTTTACCGCCTTCGAATGGTAAAAAGCAAAATATTTTGACACAGGTTGTTAAAACTAGGTCCTGAGGTGAACCAACCTTACACTTCAGTTACCTCTACAGGTTATTACATGCATAAGTTACTACTCGAGTTAATAAGAATGAAAAATCTACAAATTTTATTTGTCGGTGACCTGAAAAATTCAATTTATGTCGAATACGCGAAGCATTAATAATGAAAAAACATTTAATAATTATCAGTATTATATCTGTTCCGTTTGTAGGAATCCTGATTGATGTCAAAAACGAGTATGATGGGAATTCGCGATCGCTCCGCGTGAAAACTTGTGACACAATTGCCAACCTGAAGCTTCAAATACATGGTATTGATAAAGCAATCGAATCTGCCAATCAAATATTGATCTATAGAGAAGATGAACTTGAGGACAGCAAGATCGTAGCGGACTACAAGATACCGGATGGAGCAGTTGTATCTTTTCATACGAGTTTGTATTATTTATATTTTTGAAGAGTTGCATGTGATCCATAAGCGACAACGAAATTAAGCTGCTTCATATGCACTTCTGACAAGGCTGTTAAAAGATATATATTAAAGCATTTAAATCTCCACTTGCAATTCTAAAGTAAAAAAAATAAAAATTAAAAAAAACACAATTGAATATAACATTCTCGAAGCATGACCAACTAGATAGGCTATACTTGACATTCCTACTAATTATGTATGCGCCTAACCATTTGACTAAGAGACTTATTCACCTGTGTTCGAATCCAACCGTAAAATAACTTACTTAATTGAAACAGAAATATAGTTTGCATCTGTTCTGTTAAGGCCTATCTTGAGGTATTTCTAGTTCACTTGAAAGACTTTTGTGTTAATTTTTTAAAAGAAATGTTTACGTTTTTTGTAAAACATCAGATAAGCTTTAACTAATAATAAAAAGATACACTATTTAATTTATTTAATTAATGTGTTTTTGTTTTCAAACGCGTGACTAAAAATACATGTTTGAAGGTGATACCATTAGGTTTTGTTAAAAATGTAAAATCTGATAAGCAGTAGTAATGAAGAAAAAACATTTTAATAATTATCATATTATATCCGTTTGTAGGAATACTGATTGATGTCAAAAACGAGTATGATGGGAATTCACGATCGCTCCGCGTGAAAACTTGTGATACAATTGCTAACCTGAAGCTTCAAATACACGGTATTTATAACGCAATCGAAACTGCAAATCAAATATTGATCTATAGAGAAGATGAACTTGAGGACAGCAAGATCGTAGCGGACTACAAGATACCGGAAGGAGCAGTTGTATCGCTTTATCAGAGTTTGTATTATTTATTCGCTTGCGCTTTGTTTTATGATTAAATTGACGATTCTAAGTAAATTTTTCGGCGTTAGCTGTCTAAACTCACTTTTGACCTAGTTTTTCGACCAATGAAATGTTGTAAATAATACTCGTATTCTCTGATTATGCAGAGGGAAAATGAAATAAACTATTTCGATTGGTAGCTATTTACACCAGAGAGGCATCTAGCAGGCTGGAGAGGTATCTAGTGGGATTTTATTATTATGCAGCGGAAAAATCAAATAGATTAATTAGATTGGTTGTTAGTGGGTGTTGTATTGGAGGAAAAACATATTTACGATTTAAGTAACCAGTTAAGTCAATATTGATGGCTTAAATACAATATTATATGGAATATTCTTGGGTGTCACTTGCATACAATACACAGTGTAAAACGAAAGAGAAGTGTAGATATTCCTAGTTCTTACTGGTTCCTTTCTAGTTCATTTGATACTGATTGTTAATTTCAAGTTCGTAAGACAAGTTCATTGTAGTGTAGTGGCTAACATTCTCGCCTCTCAAGCGGAGGCCCCGGGTTCAATACTCAGGACGGACACTTTTTTTAAACTTAATATACGTAAAAGTTGGTAGATTTCGCTCTTGTAACAAGGCTGTTATTATTTATATTTATTAAATTTCAAGGACATCTATTCATCTTGAATTCACACTCTACACGAGGTATTTTATTGAAACTGAATATTTTGCTTCTTTAATCGACTTGTTATCACTGTATGAAATTGTTGCAACAGCTTCAACATTTTTTTTTAAAAGACACTTTCAATAAATTTATGAGTTGTCATGATTCGGTCGCTTAATCTCTAAGTCATACTAAGAAGGCAGGGAGGGTTCGTCAACAGCTATAACAAATAAAATAACTAAACTGTGTCTGCTTTGCCTCTCTGTATTTCTTTCTTTCTTATATACATGTATATATAAATCTTTTCCATCAACGCCGTTTATCTTTTTTAAAGATATTTCTTGTTTAAAGGTATTCTTAGCAATGTTAACACCTAAAGATTATTCACAAACAACGTTTATTTCAGATCAACATAATTTAGAAACGTTCTGCTTAGATACAATCCACAATCAATGCAACTTTAATCCTCCTTCAAAGGACTCGACATATTGTCAAAATTATTGCTAGGATAATAGATAATGAAACATCCCGATCCTTAAAATAATACCTAGAACTAACTTATGAACTATTAGTTTTTAAGCAAGAACTTTTCTACAATTGGGCTGTTAAAAAAAATGGCTGGTTTGGGTTTTACTGTTTTAAAAATGTACAACAAACCGTTACTTCCATTTTCCTACTTTGCAGAGGTGTCTCATCATGCCCTTTAAAGATTTGTGAAGTTTCATCAAAATAGCACCAGCCGTTAAAAACTATTCTAAAATAATGGGAAAAAATGCCAGGATTGTGAAAAAAAGTGTGACACTTTTCAAAATCACATTTGTTTATTTTACAGAAAGCTTGAGTAAAGACAAGTTTCAGTGTTGTTTTAGTTAAATGTGCATTTATTAGGCATCAAATAATGATAAAATTTAGCATATTATACTTAAAGTTATCAAAACTTATGCTATTAAGTCAAGCCTGGTAGATTAGAAAATACCCCAAGAAAATCAATACATCATTGCTTTATACATTTATAGGGCTTTAAAGATTAATACTACATAAGAAATGTTTTGTGTATCATTAAGTCTTATGTTTCTAGATTTTTATGCCCCCGCCATTTCATGGCGATGGGCATTAAGAGTTGCTCCTGTCCGTCCATCCATCCGTCCGTCCGTCCGTCCGTCCGTCCGATATTCTCGTGAACGCAACTCCTCCTACACTACTGGTCGGAATTAAATGAAACTTGACCACAATGCTTGGCCTGATATGTTGTTGTGCATGAAGGTGGGGTTTCGCTCTTACACGTTCCGTTCAGAAGTTATGGCCCTTTGATACTTCCATTTACATTAGTTTTAATAGGAGTATATCTTCGTGAACGCAACTCCTTCTATATATATACACTACTGGTCGGAATTTAATGAACCTTGACCACAATGCTTGGCCAAATATGTTGTTGTGCATAAAGGTGGGGTTTCGCTCTTACATGTTATGGCCCTTTGATACTTCCATTTACATTAGTTTTAATAGGAGTATATCTGGTGAACGCGACTCCTCCTACACTACTGGTGGGAATTTAATGAAACTTTACCACAACGCTTGGCCAGATATGTTGTTGTGCATAAAGGTGGGGTTTCGCTCTTACATGTTCCGTTCAGAAGTTATGGCCCTTTGATACTTACATTAGTTTTAATAGGAATATATCTTGTTTCTTATTTTTTGTGTTAAGCAAAATATGCATTTTGCCCATAACTTTAAAACTACTTGAAATACTGCCTTGAAACTTACAATATATTTTCACCATCAAAATCTACATCATAACCAACAAGACCCATAACCCTGCTTCCAATATTTTTCATATTATGCCCCCTTTTCACTTACATTTTGTGTTAAGAAAAATATACACTTTGCCCTTAACTTCGTTTGGAATGGAGGGATTTCAAAATAATTTGGCACAAATGTTCACCATAACAAAGCGGTGTGTCGTGACAATACCTATGCCTGTAGGTCCTAGGTCAAGGTCACTGTTACTTAAAATAAAATTTTCTTGCAAAATCTTGTCCGCTCTGTAACTTTGTTATTTCTTATTGGATTGTTAAATAACTTGGTATAGTTGTTCACCATATCAAGGCGGTATGTCACGTACATGCCCAAGCCTTTAGGTCGAAGTTCACTGCTACTAAAAATAGAATATTCTTGTCTGGGCTGTTACTTTGTTATGAATGGAGGGATTTCAAAATAACTTGGCACAAATGTTCACCATGACAGGGCGATGTGTCGAGTACCATGCCCATGCCTGTATGTCAAAGGTCAAGGTCACTGTTACTTAAAATAGAATTATCTTGTCCGGGCTGTTACTTTGTTATGAATGGAGGGATTTCAAAATAACTTTGCAAAAATGTTCACTATCACAAGGCAGTGTGTCCGCACAATACCCAAGCCTGAAGGTCCAAGGTCAAGGTCATTGTTTCTAAAAATAGAATTTTCTTGTCCGGGCTGTAACTTCATAATAAATGGAGGGATTTCAAAATAACTTGACACAAATGTTCACCATGACAGGGCGGTGTATCGCGTACCATGTCCATGCCTGTAGGTCAAGGTCACTGATACTAAAAATAGAATTCTCTTGTCCGGGCTGTAACTTTGTTAGGAATAGATTGATTTCAAAATAACTTGGCGCAAATGTTTATCATGACAAGATGGTGTGTCCCGTACCATGCCCATGCCTGTAGGTCCAAGGTCAAGGTCACTGTTACTAAAATAGAATTTTCTTGTCAGGGTTGTAACTACGTTAGGAATAGAGTAATTTCAAAATAACTTGGCAGAAATGTTCACCATGACAAGGTGGTGAGTTGTGTACCATGCCCATGCCTGTAGGTCCGAGGTCAAGGTCCCTGTTACTAAAAATAGAATTTCCATGGCTATAACTTTGTTTTGAATGGAGGGTTTTCAAAATAACTTGGCACCATGACAAGGCGGTGTGTTGCGTACATTACCCATGCCTGTAAGTCCAAGGTCAAGGTCACAGTTACTAAAACTTGAATTTACTTGTTCGGGCTATAACTTCTTTATGAATGAAAGGATTTCGAAATAACTTGGCACAAATGTTCACTATGACATTGCATTGCATTACCACCAACTTCTTCACAGACATTTCCGTAATGAGAAGAAAACAGTGCCACAAATACAAATAATTTACTTGATCATCAAGTTTATGCATATTCTTATAATTACTCGAACATCACTGTCTTTGAAATGCTATTATTCCCATCATTGCACTTTAGTATCTGAAAACGATGCATAGCGGGGGCATCCGTGTCCTATGGACACATTTCTAGTTTAATTATAATATTATCATCTCTATTGAAATGATATTTGTCTCCAGCTCACTTCAGAAAATATCAGCTAAATTTGTCAGGAGTGTGACATTACGCACATATTGCAATTTTCTGTCAACATATCCTTTACATGAAAACAAAAGCATGTTTTTTCCTAGAAGTCTATGTCACGTTTTGTTAAATTGTGACAAACAGGAATGGCTGTAGAGAAACATTTTTGAGTACACTGCACTTATGTGGTTGTAAGGAGTTTGACACACTTTCTAAACAATATCAATTTTTTATCTTCATGGGATACTACAAGTTCTAAAGCACTAATATTTGATTCTTCAACATGTATTTTAACAGAAATACACATTTAAATAATAAGAAACAGTAATACTTGTATTTTAAACACATATATTAAAATTCTTTGATTTATTTAATATTGTTTAATAAAGCTCCATAATTTTTTATTCTGCCATAAATAAGTATACCTTGATTGATTTTTGATCACTGTAAAGACTGTACAAACATCTTGACCAATCAGTTTGGACTTTTTATGAACTTTTAAATTCTTTACATTTTTTCACTTTACTTGCCATTTTTCAAATGACAATATCTCAGCAACCAAATGATCGATTTCAAAAATCTTTTCAGTTCTGTACTCAGTTTCAATAAGAAAAAAATACAGAATAACAAATTTGGAATTTTTATGAACTTTTATGTTTCACCTATTTTTTCACTTTTCCAGCCATTTTTTAACAGCACAGTTATAGTTTTAAACGATTATATTCGGATTTTGCTACTATTCATGTGAAAACTTATGAAAAATTGTCGACCTGAAGCTTAAAATGCATAATACCCAGCCAGTTAATATATTAATTGTTAACTGATATTAAACAAAGCCGATATAATTGTAGAAAAGGCGACTCCTTATATCGCCTGTCATCAAAAGACAGTTACAAGTTTTTTTTATTTTAACTAATTTTCTTTTTTTTAAATATGGCGTAAATGGAACTTTTAAAGCCGACTAACACGACAAATATGAAAATAAACAGGTTTGATTGAGCCTGTTCATGGGCAGTAATGGAAATGCATAAAGACATTTGTTGAGGTGTGTCTGGAATTGAAAAGCGATATGATTGTTCGAAAGACGAGGCTCTGCTGAGCCTTGTCAGACCATGACGGCAAAGTTCAGTATCGCCTTTTATCAAAGACAGAAGCCTTCTTTTCTCTTTATGATGCATTATTACCTTTTAAAATCCAATTTAGCATTTAAAATTACAGTTCTTGTTAAGTTGTAAACTAATGGACATACATTGTATATTTTGGCGAAAGAATCCATTCAATAAACAGTGATTATTTCTTCACAGAAATAAAGATTAAAGTTAAGCATGGAGAAGAAACTCCACAAACGATTTCTGTAGAAAATAGAAACACCATTGGAACGTTAAAGCATTTAATACACGATCGCAACAAAGCCATCACACCTGCCGATCAAATATTGATCAATAACGAAGATGAACTGGATGACAGCAAGACCATAGCTGACTGCAAGATATCATCTGGAGCAGTATTATTACTTATTCAGAGTTTGTATCGTTCTTATTATAATTGTCGGATTTAAATTTAACACTTTATTATTTTAATATAGTAGTTGTATAAACAACGGTTATTCAGGTCTATTTTTAACACTATTCCTTAAAATAAATAAACATGATCATACTAAAAATGATGTGTACACCTGTTAGTTTTTAAATGTTGGAGAAGTCATATAATCGTTTGAACAGATTTCGGCTTTGAATTGTAAATATATATATTTGGATAAATGAAGCTTTTTCTTTAAGATTGTAACTTTTATAGCACACCTCAGATTGCGACAGATATTAAGTAGGAAATTCAAAACAATATAAATCTTGCAATTTTAAACGCATTACTTAAAATTTGAATTTTATAAGCAAAGTAGGGAATTAAGGATTTTGTCATGAAATATTAACACGCATACATGATTTAAGCTTGTTTAGTTAAGAAATTCAATTTCTCATGAAAACAGTTTAAAAACCTTTCTATTGGCAATCATTTGAATACATAAGCCAACTCAACAATGCTTTTTAAAAGAAAATGAAATAAAAGTAAATTGACTTCATCAACCCTTGGAAACGTAGTAAATAATCAAAAACAAAAGTAGTAGGGGCAAAGTATTGAAATTTTGCAAAGAACGTTTAAATTAGTCATTATTTCAATATTTAAAGTACAATATTAAGCAAATTCACAAAATGGGATGATTACTTTTATAAGTGATGGCTCTTAACAAAAAAACACAACACAGTTTATCAGATCAAGCTCAGCAAGCAATTGTCATCATCAGTTTTGTCATCCGTTGGGATTTTATGATGGTGCACCGTAATGTTGTTTGATAGATATACAACATGGCATTATGTTGTGAAGAAACATCCAGCGAAAGCATGATTGCGATGTTTATTTCTCCTATAATATGAGAAGCCAGTTCATAAATATGTTTGCGGATGTAGTTGCTGAGAAATAGCTCAGAGGCAAATAGTCCTAAAGTATAATATACCGAAATTTATAGCGCTTAAGGGATTGCCACACTCCTACCAACTTTGTTCATCGTTAAAAAGAAAATTATCAAAATCTCAATAACGGCAAAATGCCTTTAAATGAAACTTTGCACAAATGTATGTTATTAATATATCTTTATTTTGCAGATGGTAAGACACGTAAGAAGAGTAAATACAAATAGCGAGATTAAAAAATTCCCTAAACTTCTATTTACATAAATTCACAAAAACTAAACAACACAAAACGTCATTTTAAATGCCCACATTAGTAATATGATACTGACAACAATTTATTGTGTCCTCGTGACTAACATATGTAAACTTTACGAGATATTAATAAGTGTGTTTGACCTTCAATTTTCTGGCCGCTTCCTGGTCGCGTAAACGGATGACAATCACTGATTTCTCTTTTAGAAGTTGAAATTTTTTACAAAGTACACAACATTTTCTTGTCAGTATCATTGCGCTCACGTGGGATTTTAAAATTATGTTTTGCATCGCTTGGTTTTTGTGAATTTATGTAAATAGAATTTTAAGGAATGTTTAGGTCTAGCTTTATTTCTTTACTTTTCTAACATGTCTTACTGTATGCAAAATAAAGATACATTAGTAACATTCATTTGTGCAAAGTTTCATTGAACGGCATTTTGCCATTATTGAGATTTTGATAATTTTCTTTTTATCGATTAACAAAGTTGGGAGGAATGTGGCAATCCCTTAACGTAATTCAAAATCATTTATCAAAACAATGCTGTCTATGTATACTTCTCCTCACGTTTCTTTTGATAAATATGCGCATCACCTTTTGTTCGTGAAGCTTTCTTAAAGTTTTTAAAGTGCAAAGTCATATTACAACTCTCAAAATCAATGTAACTCTCTAACTTAAATCGTTTTTACTTTGAAATATGTCAGAATTATTTTCAGTTCTGTTTGCTTTTTTTCAGGAACTGTTTCGCTACCAAGAGATCCTTGTCAAATTTGTTGCGAAGCAGAGTCGGACTGTGTTTTTCTTGCATGTGGACATATTTTTTGCTGCACTGTATGTGCGTCACCATTACAGGCATGCCCAGTTTGCCGTCAGAAGATAAGCAAATTCATAAAAATATACAGAGCGTAACATTATTTCAGTAAGAGCTCTAAAGGCCGTGACTAAAATATTGCTAAATTCTAGCTCTTGACATTGTTATGGTAACGAAACACTCAAAACCAGAAAAAGAACAAAAATCGACGAAAACAAATTATGACTAAAGATAAAGTTATATTTAGGTTACATTACCGTCTCAGTTAGTTCAGAACGTAAATTACTAATAAAGTTTGTTTTGATTTGTATTTCCCTTTCTAAAGAATCGATAAAATCTGATATTATTTTGAATCAGCTTTGTTAAAATATGCAAAACATTTCCTCCACAAGGAAGTTAAAACACATTTTAAAGTGATCATGATTTTTTTTATTTCGAAAAGAAAACAATGATATCAATACCAGATTTAATCATATGTAACACAAACATCCACAGTTAAGCTTGCAGCATATGTGGTAGTTATTTACTTCGCTGATCTGCTTGACCAATTAATCTAAACTTAATTTTTCTTTTATCGTTAAACGATTTCATTTGTCTGTTTCCTCTGTCTGTGTAACCTTTTACAAAATTAGTTGTAATATACCCAAAACGAGGCTATAATGGAAATCGGACTATGATTTAAGCATAAAATGGATCAGAATCCATTAAAAAGCAGGGTCCGAGATTGTTGCGATTGTCGCCGTCGGTCAAAAATAAATTGATTTTTTTTTTGTTTAAATAAATTTTACAATTGTTAATAGTACTGTATAATTATGCTTCTACAAATAGATTACTAATCCTCTATAGTTATCTAGATTTCCAGATAATTGTCCTCTAGTAACTGCCGGCATGAAAAAGAAATGCTACTTGTTGCTACGATGACAATGTATTGTTGCCTGGAAGACTTGTTTTTTTCACCGTATATCAAATAAAAACAAACTTGCATATGCTAAGCTAATTACTTAAATACATCGTCGGATGTTCCTATGCGGGCTATGATAATGGCTGGCAACAAATAGTCCTATTTTGGCATTTGGAGCATAAGATGGCTAGAATGTCGTGAAAATGACATGTTAAGTAAATGCCATGCATGCTTTTACTGATGCAATGATGGCAAATACGAGTATATATTTGATTATATACTACTTAAAATTTGATAGGGATCGCTTTCCGTTTTATCCCAAATTATTGCCCCTACCAAGTTTCAACCGCTGTTCCAATTCAAAAGTTTAAAGGCTTATTCTTTTTTGGTACATAGCTGATGTCAAATGAACATATTTTCAGAATCACATAAAATATTGTATTGTTTAAACCTTATGTAAGGAATAAACACAATCTTGTAAGTGATCTTTATCAAATTTTGAGTAGTATATGTAGTATTATCCAATCAATGACAGTATAATAGTCATGCGTATGCTCCAAGAAACACCGTTTTATGTAAAGGCTCATCGAAGAATAAATCTTGTAGAGTAAACGTATGGGCGGCCAACACCGCCAAAAATGAATAATTTGCTTTGACAGTTGAAGTAAAAAAGCAGCGCTCCAGGTTTAATGTGTCGGATCTCTGTGTTAATTGATGCATGACCTATATCTTTCTTGCCGGAAATTTACAGTACAAACGCTTAGCTTTAAAAGCATTGAAAGTGGATGCATATATAGCCATTCAGATATCAAAATTTGCTCATTTTCATGTATAAGAAAAAGAAATTTTGAATCCACATTTTAAAGGAAACCCCGAATTAAAATGTTCATCATAGAAGAAAACAGGACTAAAGTACCAAACGTTACTTCACAAGTGATGGAGCATTAATAAGAGAAACAAGACTTCAGAAATGACGATTAAGGTTCCGCATAGATTGCAAATGGCGAAAAGTGGCTAAATTTTCAAAATTGAATTTTGGGGGAAATACTTATTGCCACCTAGATTTTAGTAACGAAATGTATTTAGCTAAGGATGTAGTTAATGTTTGCATGCTCAATTTAGTCTAATTCATGTTCTAATTAACAGGCACATACTAAAACAAAAGAAAAACCGTTTGCATGAGAACTCTGAAATCCATGGACAATATACCAAAGCAACTCGTACCTGAAATAAGTATATGCTGGTCTACAATGTTTAGTGCCAATTTGTCAAAATAATGTTAGGGTTTTCAGGAAATTCAAGGAAAACGTAGTTCTGTCAACACAGGAAGCATGATTTATAACGCTCGCAAAATGATCTGAAGATGTCATTACATTAGAAATGAATGTAATACTACACAAGCACATATATCTTCAGTGAAATGAGTCTTACATAGGCTGTCAACACTTCCCATGGTTTTAAATACTATGTCTACTTTCACTTTTGCGATTTTGTAGGCGACAATCTGATTGGTTCAAAGGGTTAGTGATAAAAGCACGTTTTAGTTACTCGTCGTCAGATCCTGATAGCGTAGCGGTTTTCAGGAGATGATTTTAATCAGATAGTCATATTTTAACAATCTGGTCTTTGACATGAAAATTCAATTAAGAGGTTTCAGATTTTGAAATCCACCACTTCGTGACTGAGTTAAGTTAGTCAACAATTACGTCTGCAACTGTTAAGAATTTCATGTTTAAGGTCGTGAAAATGTTGAGTTGGATTTCATTTTGGCCGACTTTCTTTGTTAGATTTCAGGGATTTTGTTAATCTGATTGGAGCATTTTATGAAATCTTTAGAAACTATGGTTGAAGAACTAACGCGTATTTGTCCAGCTATATTATGGCTTCTACTGTTCGCACTTCAGAGAAGAAATAAAAACATTAAAAGGGGCCTCTACATATCTTACACGGTCTTACCACTGATATAGCTCGGTTGGAATATAGTCGTTTTTTCACGCCTCCTTTCATAAAGAGCTAACAAGAGATTTAAAAACAAATCTGATTTTGAAACAGAAGCCAAGATCAGTTATTTGTTAATACATTTGTATTATTAAAAGAATGAGCAAATTTGTTGAAAAAAATATGCATTTTTCAGGTTCTCGTGCAAGAATTAGTAAGGTTAACTGAAGCTAAAATGATAACCTGTCGATATAATCAGAAAGCATTAACTGGAACCATAAATTGTTAATGATCTGTTTGACAACTATGCGTATAGATGTTAGGCATCTGTTAACAACTAACGATGCGTACAGTCTTATCATTTACAGTGCCATAAAGAAAGTATCATTTTCTCGTAGCTAAGTCGTTCAAACTTAGGTCAACGAAATACACAAGTTGAATAAATGAATTTTCTCCCATACCAACACAAATATGGTCCAAAATCTATTTACACAAAGAAATTTGAGCCCAAAACGTCCCGTTTTGTTCAATGTTTTGCTCCTATTTTCACTGATCGAGTTGGGAACGATGATGGATTATAACAATACTAACTCTTCCTTTAAGTCTATATGATCACAGCAGGACTAACAATTAATGTTTTACTTACCACAGAAATATTTTTTTCCAAATGCACATGAAACTTGGTTTATTTACCAATAAATAATTCGATGTCGCAGGTTTTTCTGTAAGCAACTATGTGACCATCGGCGTACAGATCAGCAACTTCCGTTTCGGTTAACTGTACGCTTAGACACTGTGAATAATAGAATTAATAGAGTATTTATTGGTCGAAAAACTAGGTCAAAAGTGAGCTTAGACAGCTAACGCCGAAAAACACACCATTTACAGATTTCTTAAACATGAGCTTTACTTTCTGCACGTTTTAGACCACCTATTTTAAATATCTTTGAAAGGAATTCCGTCCAATTCAATTTCTTCATAATGTAGGAATCAAATTTAGTTTGTTTGAAAAATGTGCATGTCCCTGTTTTATATATTATTAGATAATTATTATTATCAAAGACGGGAGATAACAAGAGAGGTCATGGAGATAAACTTAAGGGATTACCACACTCCTCCCAATCCTGTTCCTCGATAAAAATATCAAACTTGTTTGTTACGAGTTGCTTATGAAAAACAAGAGTTGCTCTAAAAACAATCAACGTATCTTCCCAAATTCAATTAAGTGCATGTATTTATACCATTATAACGTGAAAGTACAACATTCCAATGAGCTACACGCTGGAACAGACATAAATAATGTTAACAGCAAGAACAACAAGAAAACTTTACTAGTTTTTGT
>JAZAYU010000661.1:0-193194 GCA_038501625.1 Corbicula japonica | reverse complement strand
GGCAGACTCTCTGCATTGCGCACTGGCAGGTTCTATGCATATTACTATTAGCCACACAATAGTTTCATTATCAATTTTCTGTGTAGATATGACTTTTTATGACATGCAACCTTCAGTGTTCATGAGGTAAAGTTTTATTAAAATCTTTATTAATTGAATGTGCATGTATGTAGAATAAAAGTGATTGTCAGCTATTCATAAACATCACTTTTATCTCTTAACCCTTTCCACCATATTCACACATTTATGGCATGGGCGAACAGTGTAGATCCATATCAGCCGGCAAATCCATGCCGTCTGATCAGGATCTGCACCGTTTATTATTTGATTTTATTAGGTTATTTCTAGGGATGGCAACGAGTAGTAAAATTGGTACTCGAGTAATCGGAAGATCTTCCGATCGAGTACTCGAGTACTCGAACGATTTCCGATTATGATAGAGATAATTCCGTTTGTGTAATATCAGCTTCAACCTACTCAGTATTTATACCATATACCACATATTAATAAAGATACTTACACAACAAAAGTGTGTTTTATCTCTTATTTGTGTTTTGTTATTTTATTATTTTATATATTTAAAATAAATCAACAAATGAAATTGTATCAAAGTTACAACACGGTCATGCGAACATGTACATATACGGTGGTCAGCATAATATTATATCGTGAAATTATCAAATCAATAAATTAATCGACCTAAACTAAACCATGGAGCTCGTCTGTCTGCTTTTTGGGCATGGTCTCGTATCATGTTTCAACTTAAGATGATTAAGCATGATTGTAGTTCCCCTTTTGTAGACCAACTCGGAACAACATTTGACTGTTTTTCCGTCTGCTGCCAGTTTGAAGTAACTCTACGCAGACTACGTTGCGGGAGGCATTTTGCTGATGTAATACAGGTATTTATTTCGGTGTTTAATTAAAGAATGCGATACTAATCATTACCATCGTTTAATTTATCTTTTTTTTATTTTCATTAATATTCATAGATAAGTTCGCGTCATTCACCAATAAAAAAAAATTATCATCACATGCAAGTGAACCAATCAATGACTATATTGGGCGGTCCTGATTTTCTGTATCGAGCGCCAATTATCAAATTGTCAAACAATACATTTGTGCGAAATGGGTTCCAAAGGTGATTGGCAAACAATACATTTGTATTACCGCTATAAAAACATTGCTAATTGACATTATTGACAAGTGCCAGTTGGGACCCTTATTTGGCAGTTTGTTATTTCACAACATGACACTTCAACTTCAAAGCGTAAAAACGTCACCTGTGGGGATTAAGTGCATCGCGCATAGTGTCTAATTGCCTCCGTGCCGTACATCGAACGAATTTTGAACAAAACAAACTTTCTTTTTTATATCAAAAATTTTATTTTTTTGCGATTACTCGAGTAGTAGATTTAGTACTCGATACTCGGACGTTCGATCGAGTACTCGAGTACTCGAGTAGTCGATGCCATCCCTAGTTATTTCGGACCACTCAAAACTACCTCATTTAATAATCGCCTGTTCATAGCATATATGTTGTATATTTTATCAAATGATGTGTCGGTAACACCGACAATTTGCTGGTATCAGATGTCTTTGAAGTTCCTGATTAAGTAAAATATTAATCTTACTTCAAAGTAGAAAATGATCCCTCCAATAGTTATGCTCATATGCGAACACAGATCGTTTATATTAGAGTTAATAAGCATGGTTATATACATGTATTGCACAACTAATAAATACTGCTGAGTGCACATCATCAATACCTCACATATGATACGATTAACCCTTTTCTTCATATATACTCATTTTACGCGTGTGCGACCAGTGTAGATTAAGATCAGACGGCACATCCGTGCCGTCTGATCAGGATCTGCACTGGTCACTTTTTGGTCAGAAATAACCTAATAAAAATCAAATAGCGAACAGTGCAGATTTGTATTTTTTAGGTCCTTCCTTATGAAAACGTAGAAATCTGGATCTTAAGAGACAGTTCCAGACGACATTTCATCTCAGCATAGTAATACAGTGCTCCAGAGCAAACCAGAAAATTTCATAGAATGACTTAAGTAATGGTCAGGTAAATACCACCCAAGAGAGCTTTTTCAAATAACTAACCGAACCGCTTTAAACATTTTGCCATCTATCCTCACAGTTTGTAACATTTCACACTTAACAGTTGTTATCAGTTACCATAAAAATAAGAATGAATACTTTGTTTATTGAATAATAGAAGTTATTTAATAGGATATGCATGTAGAAATACCATATGCTGTTTGCGTAATTTTAATAAAATAATTAATTACTAAGCCTGCAATAGTTTCATATCCGACGTTGATATTTGAGTGATATACGTTAGCCGAAGTACTCGTAGACCTAAAATGTCAGTAGTTTTATATTAACAGTAGCATTCATATTTCAGGGAAAACAGTCATTGACAGAAGGAAAGAGCCAAAGGAGAATCACGGAACAAGTTGCAAGTTCAGTGAAAATCCAAGTGTTCAGCTCATATGCCTCCACTACAAAATTGACGAAACTAAGATTTTGATTTTTGAATTTTCGGAATTGAACTGGAGTACATTTTCATAAAAGAAAGTGAAAAATATGTTTCTTATTATGATTTCAGTTTGAAGAGTATTTTCAGATTCCATGCTTAGAAATTAAAATTCTACGATCGGTGTAGTAAGAACATACTAGTAAATGACCCAATTTAGCCCTTGTGTTTATTGGAATATTTTCTCACTGAAATCTGGCATATGCCACTGAAATGTACATCTGCCAAAATTATCTTTAGCTGACACTCCTGATGATATGAATAACTAGGCTTGGTGACAAACACTGTAAATTTTACTTAAATCCTTTGGGGACATACCACTCAGAACACCTAAGAGGTAAACCATAATAGTTAAAACTTTTATTAACAAACCTTTATACTATAACATAATTTGATATTTCTGATGATGCTTAACATGATACAAGTAATCATCAAAAACATGATTAAAAAATACCTAATATGGCATTTTAGCAAATTGTAATTTGCACTCGTTATATGAAAATGAAAAACCCCCGAGTGTAAATAAAAATCATCAGATTTTCAAATTGTTATTTTACAAATTATTCAAAATCACTCTCATAGACTTTAGCACAATGTATATAATTTGCAAACAGAACTAAGGCGCATTTACAATTTTAGTGATAGCATGAAAAAGTGATATAAACATATAAGGAATTGCCGCATTCGAAATATCGAAATATTCCCCACACAGCCTAGAAAAAAGAGGAAGAAAGAGCATGGTTTATAAAATGACCAATTTCAAAACAATTAACAAAAAATGAGAACCCGATCGGTTACCGCATTGGAACGGTCAGTGGCACAACAAATTGCCACTTGGTGTTTAAACCAGGTTTTAGGCTACACCAACCTCACACTTGCCCCAACAGGTTCTCATATGAACAAACAAGTACAAATTGTCTTGATGAAAAACTCCAATATATCAACTTGTCAATGTTGCATGCAAAAGCACACAAACATATAAAACACAAGAAGCTGATAGAATTGTAAAGTAAGAGCGGATTCTTAATGACCTAACCGAGACCAGAGCACCTGGAGTTAAATCAGCAAGAAAGCGATGACGGGGATAAAATTATAATAATAAATTTACTACTTCCTAGTAAATGTTCACTATGTAGGAACTATATTAAAGCCCCAAAACACTTGCCAAAACGTTTTTTTTTTTTCATTGTGAAAATTAATTAACCACGTTGACCCTTTTCAAAAGAAAGTATAAATGACCAAATATTTATGTCCTCAAATAATCCGCAATCATTGAGACCCGGTCCGAACAGTATTTTTGTAGTCCACAAAATTACTAACCAATGTTTACAATCACTCGGCGAAAAGTTATCGTTTTTTTCCGCAATTGGGCCGTGAGTACGCGGTGACGTCATTCTGTATAATGAGCGACCTTCGCCTGCCGAGAGTTGCCGAAAATCAGCTCGGAAAGATTCGCTGTTTGTTTTGTAAACAAAATAAACGATCCGAAAAACGCCCAAAACATGCTGTAAATCAATAAGATAATACCCTTTTCTTATTGTAAGGTTTATTTTTTGTGTTATTATGCAAACATGTGAAATCTAAAATGTTTAGGTTAATAAAAAATATGCTGTTTGGCAAGTTTATTGGGGCTTTAAGCAACACATTAATAAATATATTAAAATACATTAAGTTTGTTTTATTTTAATTTAAACAACTTGCCGCTTGACATCCTATTAAAAATGAAAGTGCAATGTAATTTTACAACAAGGCAGTCGGAACAACAGGAATATCCCCCGCCGCAGATGTGAATGTGGGAAAGTTTATGGATGGTTAAGAGCAAATTAAAAAATAGCTTTGGGCAACGGGCAGGCAGGTGGTAGCCAATTCAAGTGTAAGGGTATGTCGTGCTCAGATAAGTTTCATAGTATAGTCCTGCTCAAATACCACAGGCGGCCTTGTCCTTGAGCCAGCAAGGTTGGAACATGGGTTCTGCACATCAGGTTCATGAACTGAACATTTCACTTAAGTTTTATGATATTCATTCCAGGGGGTCAGAAGATATGAACTGGACAGGAATTGCATGGTTCAAATCTTCAAACACCACTGGTGACCTTGACATTGAGACGGCCATGCTGGAACATGGGTTCTGCACATCGTCTTGATGGGGATAACATTTGACTATAGTTTCATGAAATTCGTTCTAGGGGTTACAAAATTATAGACCGGACACAAAGCATGCAACTTTCATAAATTCCTTCAAGGCTTTTCATAAAACACCACTGGTGACCTTGACATTTAGGCGGCCATGTTGGAACATGGGTTCTTTACGTCGTCTTCATGGGGAGAACTAAAGTTTCATATAATTCCTTCAAAGGATTGAAAAGTTATGGACTGGACATGAAATTTGCTCAAACACCACAGACAGCCTTGACCTTGAGCCAGCCAATTTGGAACATGGGTTCAGCACATCATGTTCATGAACTGAACATTTCACTTAAGTTTCATGATACTCATTCCAGGGGTTCAGAGACCTCCAATTTACTTGCCAGTTTGTGTACATACACTGTATACAGCTGAGACCTCTCTTAAATTTAGTCTTAACATTTTGAGAATGTGCTACAAATTTGTTGTTGTTGTTTTACTTACAAACAGTGAATAAAATATTCAGAAAAGCCTGATTGTCAAAGTGTTTTAAAGAAAGAAAATTTATTTGGCCAGTATCCATAGAAAATGACACAATTTACCCTATAAATCTTCCAGAGCAAAGTTCTTAATATTGCATAACACAGATCTAAGCAGCAATGTTCATTAGGTCATTGACCAGCAACTGGATAATAAACTAATACATCTTATGATTGAATCTACATAAAGCTGAAGACAGGTAGAAAAATTGGAATTTTTACACTTGAAATTTTCACTTTGCTACTAAAATTTTTGTTTCAAATTTTATCACTAAACAACCATTGAATGAATTGTTCAGGAAAGATTGAATTTTAAGAGTATAAAGTTTTAAAGTTTGTGTCAAATCTGGTTGATAACTGTAGAAAATCAAAGGTTAAAAACAGAATTTAAAAGAAAAAAAATCCCAAGGGGGGGGCCTTGACCTTGAGCCAGCCAGGTTGGAACATGGGTGCTGCACATCAGGTTCATGAACTGAGCATTTGACTAAAGTTTCATGAAATTCCTTCAAGGGGTTCAGAAGATATGAACCGGACATGAAGTACATGGTTCAAGTCTTCAAACACCACTGGTGACCTTGACCTTGAGCCGGCCATGTTGGAACGTGGATTCTGCACAACTTTTCATAGGCTGAGCATTTGACTCAAGTTTCATGAAATTCCTTCTAGGGGTTCAGAAGATATGAACGTGACACGAAATACATGGTTCAAATCTTCAAACACAACTGGTGACCTTGACCTTGATCCAGCCAGGTTGGAACATGGGTTCTGCATGTTGCTTGATGGGGAGAACATTTGAGTAATGTTTCATGGAATTCCTTCTAGGGGTTGAAAAGTTATGGACCGGACACGAAATGTGCACGCACGGACGGACGGACGAAATGACGGACGGACGAAGACCATTTCTAAATCCCCCAGCCGCTATGCAGCGGGGGATAATTATTTAAGTGATTTGTAATTGCCTTAGTGCTTTTGTAAGGGTTGAAACCAACATAACTTAAACAGTAACACGAAAACCAAAATCTCTTATCAGCATTCTAATAATTTTCTCAGTACATATATGGTACAGCATATTCTATACTGCCATTGCTTGACAATACAACACTTCTTTGTTTTTTCAAAATGTTTACAACGCACATTTGCTTTTAAGGAATCAGGTCTGCTTAACGACTTTCCGTACATGACACACACGTTCTAGTCTTGACTGTGAAATTGCATTGCTCAGCAGGTACTTGTTGTGGTTTCTTTTTCAAAAACATTCCATGTGAACAAAGTTGAGCTGTGTATTGTGACATGCCGTTTTAAGCCCCGTTCGGTTTGGAATGTTTTATACAAACTCCAGTCATACGAAAGCTTGTCACCCGATCATCGCTTCTCTCATCACCACCAGCACTCAGGACCACTGCTTCATCCAAATCTTAATCAGACTGCTGCATATTCTGCAATATATGCAATTTAGAAAATTAAAATCATATCTATCTACCATTATTATACAGATGATCATTTTATTGTTACTGAAATAATTATAACTTGTCCACAGTACAATGAGTGAACTTGTGTCTCAAACATCATTAGCTTTAAGCCTGCATATGCGCGATGCTCCGAAAGTAAGGCGTTTTGGATAAATCCATTTACATTCCAACCTATTTCTTAGTATTGTTTGGAAGAAAATTGAAAACATGAATATAATATAGCGCTGGATACGAAAGATATCAAAGTAAACAGTCGTTATAGACTGCGGAAAAGCTGGACATGTACTCTACTTCGGTGTATCGTCAACTACTTTCATCGAGATTTCGGCCACCATCGCTGATATTTAAAAAGTAAACACTGAAATCAATAGCTAAGACATTGTAATGTTCCGTGTACTACATATATTTTTATACAATATACTTTATATCTGTAATATTCTGAAACTCCTTCTAACTCCTGAAATGTGGGACATAGGCTCTCCTTCCATTGTTTTAGCAAAAAATAGCCGTTGCTGATGCAAAGAAACTGCCGACATAGCGAATTTTGCAAAGAAACCGCCGATATGGATAGGCACCGTGGTTACAGAAGCATTAAAACATATGTCTTTATTTATTATACAACACTTATCAGGTGACAGGTGCCAGGTGCGCAATAAACTAATAACTGGCGAAAAGCACAAGATAAGAACAAAAATAGTTTTGGTGCTTAGTAAAACTTTTAGTTGCATATTTCTAAGGTCACAAAACTATCCGGGAGATGTTTGAAGTTTTGTCAAGTTATACACTGACTGAAGCGTGCTTCTAATGAAAAAGTAAAATACGCATACCAGGAATTGCCACATCCAAGAAGAAGAGAGGAAGAGAGAGCTAATAAAGTGACCAATTTCAAAACAGACACCACAAACAATGAACAAAAATGGGAACCTGAGGGGTTACCGCTTTGAAAAGGTAAGTGGCAAAACAATTTGCCACTGGGTATTTAAACCAGGTTCTAGGGTGCACCAACCTCACACCTGCCCCAGCAGGTTCTCATATCAACAAACAAGTACAAGTTGTCTTGGTGAAATAACCATAGCCCCTGGAGTCAAATCAGCAACAACACGATGACAGGGATTAAAGAAACAAATCGAGCTTCTATGTTCTTTTAAGAAAAGATTTCCCCATAATCCGTCATAAACTCTTAAGCCCCTGCTACCGTCGTGCAACCAAAAAGGTAAGCATAATGATCAACTTTAGATGTGTTGATCACCAGGCCTGCAGAGCGCTATAGAATATCATGTTGGTAACCGTTCTTTTTGAATTTACAGATGGTTTTTACGAATAATCGGGAGAAATTAACATCTCCATAAAAACTGACTGTGAAATACCTTGTTGCAATAGCGATTTTAAACTGCACCAGTATTTTTGAAAACAAATCTGGGTGTCTGCGACGAAACTTGCAAAAGGTTGTCCTTAATTTGTGATACCGATAACCTTGTTTTAAAAGTTTTTCATTTATGCAAAGATTACGTTCATTGAAATCATTATCATCATTGCAAGCTCTAGAAAAGCGAACAAGTTTGGAGATATAAACCCCATAAGATGTTACACGACGAACATCGCCGCCTAAAAACGGACAATTTAAATTAAAATCATC
Organism: Corbicula japonica; assembly: GCA_038501625.1. NCBI lineage: Eukaryota > Metazoa > Mollusca > Bivalvia > Venerida > Cyrenidae > Corbicula > Corbicula japonica. The sequence goes on along the minus strand of JAZAYU010000661.1, from coordinate 184,869 downwards.
TCTTTTATCATATATTTTAGTAATGAAATATCCATTTTCAAAAGAAGATTAAGATCAAAAAGTTTTCTCGCTTATCTAAACTGTTTGCTTACAAAGAGTTATACAAAGTAGGAAATCATAAGTAGACAAATAGAACACCTGAAAATAATTTGATTTAAGCTTCTTTAAAACATCAATTAAATTTTTATATACCTAAATATTTTTGCCAGTGGTTTTAAAAACGTTTTCGAAATACCTTATTACATGTTCTTTTATAGCTGTAAGACAAGATGTTAATAGCACAGATCATTATGTAAGTTATATAAGAACTAGAGTTTGCAATAGATCTTTCTTGGTACGGTGTTCTGTGCATTTTAGGCAATCAATACATAGTAGGTTCTTGTTTCGGCTTAAGACGCATTCTGCATTTTGTAATTTGTTGAGTGTGTGCAGTAACGAGATCACTCTCAGAAAAAGAAGTCAGTGTATACGCATAAGTGTTATGAAGCTCTTCAGTTTGAATATTAACTTAGTGTATACGTCACACTTTAATTACTTTTTTCGAAGCTGTATCAGCAGGTGTTAAAACAAGTCTGTTGTGAAAGTCTTGAATTCCTCTTTTCAAATGACGGAAGTTAAAGCGAGGCCGTGGTTGTAATAAAGCTATGTTTCTTTTATAAAAGGATAAACGAATATCAATTATTTTGAATATTTGTTGTGCTTTTTTCCAATTAGAAGGAGCATTGCGCTCGGTACGTTCTCGTTTGCACCATTTATTGCAAAAAGAGTTAAAAAAACTCTGCAATATCCGCAGGACAGGTATTAAAGTCGATGTCAATGGAATTCTTTATTTCGGACCTTTGGAAATAAAATTTCGGATTCTAGCATCTTTGACATTTAGATCCCCTGTAACGACATGACCAACATGTTAATAGCAAACATTTGAATTTGAACAATTTCATGAAGCTGGTGTGTTCTAAACAATCTGTAAATCCGTTGTAATTTTACTGTAATTGAAAATAGTGTTTCTAGTAGGCTTGCTGTATTTAGAACAACGATGGGTTTTTTAGTATTCTCTTTAAATAATATGGTATAGCCGATTCAATAGTTTTATCTCTAAATATAGTAATAGATCATTAAAATCTATTCCTTTATTCTCTATTTAAATATATAATTTTTAGGAAATGTCTTCGGTGATCAGAATACAAGTCGATGTGTAGTCTAAGAACATACCGAGTGTAACACTGTGTAAGGCTTGCAACTTCATAAAGTGAAAAAGTTCTTATAAGAATATCATCGGCTTCCTTATCCACTTTCTGGAAACTTGATATAGAAAGAGAAGCCAAATGCGAAAGCTTAGCGTGTCTACCAGAATGTTTTAAAATATTTTGAAGGTCATGAATAGAAAAATGAACAAGTGATTATCTTTTGATGTCACCATTAGTCTTTATCACGTGCGACCTCGATTTTCGTTTTCGTATATCAAACAAAAAAAATATCGAAATCATGATTGTTTAAAAGTTGCCTTCTTGTAAAATATTATCGTTCAAACCAAGTGGGTAAGGTGGCAAGCAAAAGGATATAAAGAATTTTAGCAGGTAGTTGTTCGTGTTAATTTGTCGCGTTGCCTTCAGCATTTGACAATTTATGATTGTTGTACATTGTTTGTATAGTCTGGGTTATAGTTGAGCTTGACCGTTGAAAGCGACACACCACCTCATTAAGTTGAACTCTATGAGAAATTTAGACGAGGTGTCAATGGCAGGAGAAAAGGATGACCTGGTCCGTGATTATAAATTTTTTCAAAGTTCCCTTTTCATTTATTTCATGCTCAACTCCATTCTGTGCTCAAAATTAAAATTTCTAGAACATTAACAACCTTCAAAAAAAGACATAACAATCTGTTCAACAGTTGTTATTGTAATTAGTTATGCCATATTTTCAGTTTTAAGTGTTTTATTTTATATATTGTAAGAAAATAAAGCCATAAAAATTTCAGATTTTCATGCTTAAATGGAGTTGAGCGTGAAAACAAAACTAAAATCACTTTGCCAAGAAAACGGATTTTGTGGAAGTTTCAAGAAAAATTGTGACATTTGATGCATGTTAATGATTGCTAAACATGTAGATAAACCTTTGAGCGGTTGCAAAGGCTCCGAACAAAAATTCGGACGGAAGAAAAAGGTATACTCATTTCTCCCCAATCTGAAAAAAAAAATGAAATATGCATACGAGGGTTGTTCAAAAATTAATAGGACTGCGGCTCTACTGTTCACACCTTTTAATTTACTTACACGACTTTGGAAGCAACGAATATCGGAACATGACCTCTACATACAGTGAAAAAATCAATACAAAATTTTAAGAAATAACAAATCTATGAAATTTACAAATAACGAGGGGTACGCAACCCGGCGCACGCTAACATTACAGCAAATGACGTTTATGACGTCGCAAAATAAATACGAAATGTCACTAGCGTCATTTTTTCTTAAGGCACTCTTCCATAACCAATTTTCATCTGTGGTGATCACGCGGAAAGAAATTGGCCACATTTTTACTCCACTCTCATGGGAAAGGCCCGGGAGTCGGCCGTTCTTCGCTCTTAATTGTGATCTTTGATCACCATCTCTGCACCAACGGGCACGGACCTATAATGTACGTATGTGAATGAAATTAGTGTTTCGTTTTAATGCCAAACACCATCATCTAATCTAAAAGTGATAGGAACATGAACAGTGAAATATTAATATGTATTAATCGAAAAATATTCCATTCTACTTAATACAGGCTACCATTTATGAAACAAAATCGGGGAAAATATCTCTAATAATAACTGAGTATCCTTATGTCATTAACTTTATGAAATACTCATAGATCTGGGTAAACACAATAAAATAGTATAAAAATCCTTCTCATATTCAAGTCTTTGTTAAGAATCGAAATAATTGACCCGATGGTAACAATAAACATATGGTACAGATCGCGACCTGTATACCAGCGATCCTTATGTAGCTCTTATGCAACTAACTTCACTAACGTTCCGTCAATATCCCGCTTTCTCATTGGCCATTTCTGTCTGTGATCTCGCCTTTGCCATCTTTGAATCGCCTGTGCCAGCTGAAAATGCCTGACCTGCTCGCCGATTCATTGCTCTTCATTAATCTAAAATTCTCATATGAAGCTGAACAAATATCGCCCATATGTTGACAAATTTAAACGATCGCGCAAATTTTTATCTTTTAAACGGACGTCAAAATTCTACATTTAACGATATGACTACAGCTTTTCAAATCGTATTTGTTTAGCAAGAAAACGTCCAAATGACATCAAATTTGGAGACTAAGCCACCTGAATATAACGAAACAGGTTGGCGGAAGATCAGGAAACACGGACGCCGAATCATGAAAAAAGATAGAATTAAATTTAATCTTCAATAACTTTTTACGCGCTGCGCCGGGTGCGCGTTACCATGGTTATTAAATAACGTAGGAAACTTTGGTTTAGCAAAATAATGTCATAAAATCATGCTCGACTTGTTGACAACATTTCACGAGTGCCGTACATATGAAAATATTTTAGATTTAATGTAATATGAAAAAGCATGACTCGCAGTCCTATTAAATTTTGAACAACCCTCGTATCAGGAATGGCAACATCCGGAAGACACCGCATCCACACACAGCCAAAAGGTAGTGAGGAGACGAGAACATGGTTATACAATAAGTTTCAAAATAATAAGATATTCGTATGTCGATAGTATTATATTCTTATCAAAGCATAAGACATCGCAGTCAAGTGATAACAATCGGGGTAATTCTTAAATAAATATAAGAATATTGTGATAAAATTAAATGTGAATCAGATTTGTGAAACGAAGAATATATTTCGTATAAATTTGTGTCGCAGGAGAACCTAATTTCATCATAATAAGACTTACGTATAGTTTTTGTATGTAAGATCAGCAAGCGAACAAAACAAAAATCCACCATTGGCACTTCGATCTAAACATTCATTTACATGACACGAGTATTTATTTATTTACTTCAGTGTTCTTCTATAACAAAAATTTCCTAGTTACTTTACAATTTCGTGTGTTTTAAAAGCTAATCATCATAATCGTATTTGCTTTTTCATTCATTCTCATTAACCGTTTCGATTTTAATGCCTTTTGTCACAACAATAACATCTCCTTTATTGTAGAAACCAGATTCATCTTTCAGCTCAAGACTCGGCCAAACCGCTCCAATAATTGTACCCTCGATTTTATTCATGTCTTCCACCGGCTTCCTAGTTGCGTATTTTGTCCAGCGCTCCTTACATTCTTCGTACTGCATTCCCACTACATCAAAGTTAAGTTTCATAGGTGGGTGTGATATTGCAATGATCCAACAACAATCAATAATCTTTCCGTAAAAGTCATGGATTTTCGTCATTTCTTTATCACCTTGGTTCTCGTCATGTAAACGTGTAGCCTCTCCGGTAGAAAATACGGCTTCTAAAATATGCTGCAACATCATAGGAACAGATTTATGCGGAAACAAATTAATTATGCATACGAGAGAAAACATGGCCAATCAGAGAGAGAGAGAGAGAGAGAGAGAGAGAGAGAGAGAGAGAGAGAGAGAGAGAGAGAGAGAGAGAGAGAGAGAGAGACTTGTCATAATAAGTTGTCTCAAAGTTCATGTGCAATATAGATTTCAAAGATGTATTACGACTACTTATAAAAAAGTGAAATATGCCTGTCATGCATTTGTCACATGCTGTAAACACAAAATTTAATGACAAAGAACAAGAGATATAGTAATTGCTTGTCCGAGTTTGTTGGGTAGAATCAAAAATGGTTCCCGAATACTTTAGGGATGAAAAATGATAGTAAAGGGAGAACATGCCACCACACACAGCCGAATAATAAAAAGAGTATACGAGATAGAACAAAGATGGATCTCCGAAATAAAAACAAGAGCCTGCAATCAAGGGCAAGTGCCTAGCAATATACACACAGTCATATGACACTTAAATCCTAAGATTGACTTGACCTTGAAGTGAGCCATCCGGAATATGCTCTCTGCACGTCGCCTTAATGTGGTAAACATTTGTGTCAGATTTCTTCGAAATCATTCAAGGGGTTTAAGAGTTACAGACCGAAAGGGAAACAAAGTCATATAAGATTTTACCCCTTAGTCTGACCTTGACCTTAATGCGAGCCTACCGGAATATGGCTTCTGCAGGTCGTTTTAATGTAGTTAACATTTGTGTCAGATTTCTTCAAAATCCCCTAAAGGGTTCAGAGCTGAAGGGAAACAAAGTCATATGACCTTTGAACCTTTAGGCTGACCTTTGAACATAGCTTTTGCACGTAGTCTCAATGTGGTAAACATTTGTTTCAGGTTTTTTCGAAATTCTTCAAGGGGTTCAAGAGTAACAGAGCGGAAGGGAAACAAAGTCATATGACCTTTGACCCAAATTCTGATCTTGACCTTGAAGCGAGCCATCCTGAACATGGCATCTGCACGTCGCCTCAATGTGGTAAACATTTATGTAAGGTTTCTTTAAAATCCTTCAAGGGGTTCAAGAGTTACAGAGCGGAAGGAAACTGCTAACGACAGACAGACAGAAAGACGGACGGAGAGATAGACACCGAGGCGATAACATAATACGTCCCTTCGGGTGTATAAAAACAAGCCAATGGAATCGAAGGTACAATAATAAGTACTCGATAACATTTACGTGACATTTACGTAAATATTTGTCAACCTAAAGATGTTAAAACGTGAAACGTACATATCAGGAATTGCCACACCCAGTAAAAACAACCAAAAAGTAGAGGGGAAAAGAGAGCATAGATTTATAAGAAGGTAAATTTCAAATAAGACACAATTTACAGAACATTTAGGGTTACCGCCTTTGAATGGTCAGTGGCAAAACAATTTGCCACTTATGGCTAAAACCGGTTCTAGGGTGCACCAACAGGTTTACATATGAACAAACAGGTACAAGTTGTCTTGGTGGAAGAATTCCAAGCCACCCATCAACCCGACAATGTCGCAAACGCACAAAACATATAAAAACATAACAAGCTAAATGCATTGCCAAGCAAAAGGGCGGATACTCAATGACCTTACTGAGACCAGAGCCCCTGGAGTCAAATCAGCAAGAACAAGATAACATGATAAAAGAAACAGATCGAGCTTCTAGGTTCTTTAACAATATTTCCCTATAAACCTTAATAAACACTTAAACCACCGACACCGACGTGCGAACAAAGATTATCTTAATATCAGATCACATTGTAGCAGGAAACGATTAATACAATGAAATAATAATTTTAAAGTTAACTCTTACCTTCTTCACACTTGCTCTTACGCTTTCATTTAGATACAATCTCTTTCTCTGAATAATTATTTCCTGTAACTAGATAAAAAAAGAAATGCATATTTCAGAATAAAAAATGACAATCTTCAAATCAGAGCAACAAAAAATAAACAAAAAAGAGAACCGACCCTGAGGGGTTACCGCTTCAGAACAGAAATTGTCAACACAATGTATTAAAGGTTACCAACAAACATCAGCGTACCATAAGGCAAAAAATGCGTTTAAGGACGATTGCGGCCTTGTATTTCCCTGTCATATATTTTATTTGTCTCACGGTTTGCAGAAAAAAGTATGCTTATGCACATATGAAAGAAAAAAGGTGTAGAGGCTATGTGTTCGATTTTATGCTATACTCCATTTTTGATTTTAGTGTGTAATGCGGCACCGCACTTTTTTCTAGGAATTGGGAATATTTGACAAAATATGTGAATAGAAAGGTAAAAAGGAATAATATAAAATTAATTTTTACAATATAAATCTGATTTAATTTGATCATATAAAATACAAAATATATATGATTTATTCAATTCAATATAACCTTTTTATAAACAAAAAGTCCATGTTTTTATAATTAGAAAAATAAAATTAAAATAAGCTAAATTGAAACAAAATTCGTCTTTTTATATGTTTTAGATCCATGTATTCTCATATTAAAAGCAAAACTCTGTTTTAAGATTCTGTTTATTTTAAAATATATTATTAGTCAGGAAAAAAAGTAAAATATATAAAATAGGATTTTAAACCCAATTTTGTAAGAAAGAAAAGATTTATCATATACAGCTTGTTGATTACATATAAAAGAAGATATTTATATGATTGATCTGTAAGCTATTATAATAAGTGTAATAAATAAATGAAATCTTAAGATTATTATTTCGTTAAAGAGAATTCCCCACAAAATGCCAAATAAATGTCAAAAAGCATCATAACATTACTTTTAATTTCATTTTCATATACCTTATGTATGAACAGTGTCTAAGCGTACAGTTAACCGAAACGAAAGTTGCTGATCTGTACGCCGATGATCACATAGTTGCTTACAGAAAAAGCAGCGACATCGAATTATTTATTGGTAAAAACACCAAATTTAATGTGCATTCGGAAAAAAATATTTCTGTGGTAAGTACAACGTTAATTGTTAGTCATGCTGTGATCATATAGACTTAAAGGAAGGGTTAGTATTGTTATAATCCATCATCGTTCCCAACTCGATCAGTGAAAATAGGAGCAAAACATTGAACAAAACGGGACATTTTGGGTTCAAATTTCTTTGTGTAAATAGATTTTGGACCATATTTGTGTTGGTATGGGAGAAAATTCATTTATTCAACTTGTGTACTTCGTTGACCCGAGTTTTAGCGACTTAGCAACGAGAAAATGATACTGTCTTTATGTCACTGTAAATGATTAGACTGTACGCATATTTGCAACTGTACACGATCGTTAGTTGTTAACAGATGCCTAACATCTGTACGAATAGTTGTCACACAGTTCATTAACAATTTATGGTTCCAGTTAATGCTTTCTAATTATATCGACAGGTTATCATTTTAGCTTCAGTTAACCTAAATAATTCTTGCCCGAGAACCTGAAAAATTCATATTTTTTCAACAAATTTGCTCTTTCTTTTAATAATAGAATTGTATAAACAAATAACTGATCTTGGCTTCTGTTTCAAAGTCAAATTTGTTTTTAAATCTCTTGTTAGCTCTTCACCAAAGGAGGCGTGAAAAAACGACTATAGTCCAACCGAGCTATATCAGTGGTAAGACGATATGTAGATGCCCGCTGTAATGTTTTCATTTCTTCTCTGAAGTGCGAACAGTAGAAGCCATAATATAGCTGGACGAATACGCGTTAGTACTTCAGCCATAATTTCTAAAGATTTCATAGAATGCTCCAATCAGATTAACATAATCCCTGAAATCTACCAATACAGTCGGCCAAAATGAAATCCAACTCAACATTTTAACGACCTTAAACATGAAATTCTTAGCAGTTCCAGACGTAATTGTATACTAACTTAACTCAGTCACGAAGTGGTGGATTTCAAAATCTGAAACCACTTAATGGAATTTTCCTGTCAAAGACCAGATTGTTAAAGTCTTTATGATATTGGATAATATTTGTGCATAATGTATATTTTTGCCAACACAGGCAGGGAGTTCAGCAGGTTTATATTAGGTTTTATTTAATGTCACAATCAGGGGATTTAGGATTTCTAGCAAATATCGGTGTCTTATTTGCAAAGTGTACCAATTCGTTCATATGGTTCAGCAGTAGATCAGAGTAAAAAACCTATCAATTTATAGCTCAAAACTTGCTTGTCAGTTCTAAAATGTGATCATATAAGGTTTTATTTTTGATAAATAATACATTAGACTTGGCTGATTCCTTTGATTGATTCCTTTAACAAGTTTTTGCTTCATTGATGCTTTTCAGTTGATCAGTATATGATGCACTTATGATTGCAACTGTTCGTACAGTCTGACATTGAAGTACTGCAACTTTGCGTACAGTCTTGTCACTTTCGGATGCTGCACAGAAATACCATCTTCTCGGTGCTAATTCGTTCAAGCACCGTTCAACGCATTTTGTGAGCGTTGGAAATGATTTAATATATACCTTTCCAATATATACATTATAAAATACGAGGTCACAAATGCAGATTTTCTCCACGCTTTTTCCCCATTTAGTACTGATCAAGTGTGAAAAGATTACAGATTGCAACTTAACTAGCCGTTAGTTCAAGACTTCAAGATCACAGTAAGATTAATAATCAACGATGTACTTATTATAAAAATAATTTCTGCAAAAAGCATGTTTAATTTGAATATATTTTAAAAATAAAAAGCCGATGCGCGTGCTTTTCTGTAAGCAATTATGTGATCATCGGCGTACAGATCAGCAACTTCCGTTTCGGTTAACTGTACGCTTAGACACTGTGGTATGTAAAACTTGCAAATTATCATTAAAATCTACAATGGTAATTATATCTCACCATACTCAAGAAACCGGAAGTTGTTTTAGTGAAATGGAAGTGCATCAAATTTAACGATGCAAATATTACATGAGAAAATGAATAAAAATGATTGCGCAAACCATTGTATAAACTTTTAAATAACATGAAGTGTACCAATAAGATGAAAAGTTATTGTTTTTCAATTGCATTACACGCATTCAAATTTAAGCGTTTTCATAAAATACTGATATACCTTTATTCTTATTTACACTATTCTGTCCCCTTAATGGTTCGATTCCTTTTGTGGGCCTCTACATAATTCTTAATCCACTTTTTAAAATCAACTTTATGAAATGAGAACATTTGAGTGGTGTACATGGCCCACTATTTTCCTTATCTTGTAAATAAAATCACCGTGAAAAGAAATACTGAAAATGGAGTTTTTAGGACATAAACCTTTTCTACAATAAGTGTTTTAGTTTCATGCGATTAATTATTTAGACATGAACACATCTGTGTCACAATGGAGACGATATGTGGCCATGATTTTTTAAATTAAATTTAAACAAATGATAGGTGTTGAGGAGCTTATACATACTTCGCCACTGACAGGAATAGATTCGACGTCATTCAACAAAAGAAACTGGCGCAGTCGTTTGTCTGCCAGCTTCATGCATTCATCGTAGCAATACTGAAATATATATTGCATAGTGCAGTGATACTAGTGTGAAGTAGATAATATTATAACTATCACGACAGAGAGTTTGTAATTGTTTTACATAAAAATGCGGCTTATTCGGTGGTGAATTTTTAACTCTTCTTATTCCTAAAGATGATTGTTTTGCGGATCCCATTTTCGAATAAGATAAAAAAAAATTCTAATAAGCTCGGAAATCATACTTTATATCGCAATAATTGTTTATATTGTAGTTTTGGGCAGTAATGGAAACCCCTATAGTTTAACGCTCGTTGTCCAAATTCAAGTTGAGTGCAATCCAGTATGTTTGTAAACAAACAGTGCAATGTTTTATATATTCAGAATCTCTTTGTGGGTTAATGCATAACAAATAGTATAATATTGGACAATTACCAATATTAAAAATGATAAGTAGCACTCACTTTCATAAGCTTTGATAAAATATTTATTCTCTCAAGTTCTTGCAATTTTGGAAAATCCTTTCTCATCATTCTTGAAACTTTTCCCCAGTCGTCATTTAAGTTTTGAAATCTCCGTGCAATGTTGGAATTCGAAAATTCGTCATTGACGTTTTCGAAATGTTCGCCTCTTTCAGTTTTAAGAGCCATTTCTTTGAACCACCTTTTTAAAGAAAAAATAAATAATATGGAGAACGAATCTACTAAATAGATATATCCTGTATGTATTTTGAAGATCAAATTTAAAGCCAATTAAAAATATTATGAATCTTAAACGCAGGCGGAAGAAAAATAAACATCTCATTTATTGTTTCATTTTTGAATAAATCATCAATGTTACCTTCGCTCTAAATCAGTATTTCTGGCTTCTAAATCTTTAATTTTCATTTCCTGGGCTGAAATTGTGCTAAGTAAAACTTGCTTATCTTCGATTTCCACTTTATCTTCCACAGTTACATTGTCTGCAAGTTTTCCTAACATGTAAAGAAGAATATTCGCTGTTAAGCACAGCTTGTTGAACTTCGACTCTTCCTAAAACAGAAAGAATTTTACACAAATAAGCAAATGATTTGTTTCTAAAATACTACCATACTATTTCTTTTGTTGTTTGAAAATTTGAAGTTGTTTTGATTGTTGATGTATACCATACATTTATTGAATATAGGAAACAATAAACGATAATTTAAGTCTTTATATATAACTCCAAAGCCATACAATTGCGGCGGCGCCACCTAGCCATCAAGTGACATACAGAGTACATACCATCCGTTTCCTTAAAAAACGATAGTTCAAGTATGCCTTTATACTGGCCACCCACAACGATTGCCATTCTGCATGATTTGAAAATATAATATTACTATCTAGGTAGGCAATTATAACTAACTGAAACTGATAACTTCACTTAGTTTACTTTACTTTATCTCATATACACTATGTTCAAAATATTTACCAAATTTTTCGAAGTTTCTGTAGCATTGGGAATAATTTCCATATGGCCTAGATGCAAACATTTCCTGATTTGTCGACTAAACTGAAACGTTTTAAAGCTTCCATACCATTTCTCAACTTTTGTGAGCTCTCTTGTATTGTCATATCTGTCATGTGCCTGCGTGCCTTCTTTTGATTTAAATTCCAACCTGATTTCGAACAAACAATTTTGTAAAATTAAAAGCACCCATGCAGCTTTTTAATATGTTTAGCTTTATAATAATTGAACTATCCCAAATCGGGCGCTCTATGTGTTTGTTTCTATAGTATCACCAAAGTGGTCTTGTTGATATATTTTTATTATTGAAAAGTTTGATTCTCAAATTATATAAGAGGTCCAAAATAGCAAAAATCGATTCCTGATTCTTATTTGCTAGACATGAATTGAAGAACAAAACGCATCATCAGCATCATCAGATAACGAAACAGTTTTACGATAATTGGTTAACTATTTTATTTGATATCACGACTAAGTCTCCCAAATATGCAGGTATTAAAATGTCATTTTAAAAAATCTTAAATAAACAATTAAACTATATAATCGTATGTAGTTAATTGTTTGTGGCGTATTATTTGAATTGACATACTTATAACAACATGCTCTCTTTTCCTCTCTTTCGCTGCGTGGGGAGGATGTGTTTTGTGAGTGTGGCGATTCCTGATATGCATATTTCACTTTTTTAAAAGCCACCGAACACAACAAATAAGAAAATATTGCAGGCTTGGTTTGATTGAGCCTGTTCATGGACAGTTAGGGGGATGCATAATTCTGCCTACGCTACCTAATATTCTTAACAAGTTTGATGATTATTGCATGAAAACTGTCACATTTTCTGTGTGATTAGATCCGTTGACCTAGAGTTTGATCTAAGATAGCTGCAATATCACCCAGTCAAATGACAAACTTTCTGAACAAGTTTTATTACAGTCAACTGGCGAATTGGGTACAGTTGCTCAGGCAGTAACGGATTTCAGGGTATAGCGGACAGCGTGTCCGTTTTCTTGCTCATTTCCATTTTATTTTATATTTAGAAAAATAAACAATTACCCCGTCATGAAGAGTGAACCATTCCCTTTACGTACATGTATATTGTCTGGATTTTGACTTTTGCATGGAGTGTATATAATATAACACAACAAATGGAACGGGTAAACCGGTAGTTTACAACAACACGATGCTTTTACACGGTTAACAAAAAAAGAAAGACAAAGTTTCACAACAATACCTGGTTAAGTATCATTTTTTGGGGATTTGGTTTGTGTATAAATAAACCTTCTATCACTATCATAAAGCATTTGTTTACAATTCCTACAGTGTCAGCGAACAGAGGTATAAATTATTACCATGTGCTTCAGGTAGTAACGGATTGCGTACATGTACATACGGGGGTCATCTCAAAGTAGACATGATCTGTCAATTGCTGTCAAAGTTAGGTTTAAAAGGGTGATATGATATTTTGTAATGATAAATGTGTGTTAAAATGTAGATATGATACCTTTAGTAATTAATTAGTTTTTTAATACTGATACTGGGGCGGATCCAGATTGGGTTCTGTGGTTTTGCTCAAATTTCATTTTGGGCAATAATATTTAATTTTCACATGGATTTTGACCAGAAAGTTGTCAAATAAAATGAAACTACCCTAAGACTGCTCCAAATAAACCTCTATTATGGAAAAATTGCACTGGACTATGTGCAATAAAAAATCATAGAATGTGATAAATAGAATTCAGGGTTGGATGAAAGATTTCTAGAAAGGGGGTTCCTGCGGGCACTCTCATGGAAGTTACATGATAATTTTCAACTTTTTGGCCAACATCTTCATGACAATTAATTTTTTTCTGCCCCAAAAGGGGTTCAAGCGAACCCACTGAACCCCCTCTGGATCCACCCCTGTTATTTATCAGCTAATAAGTCTGACTTAAGTCTCGGGTAAACACTAGCAATGCTTTTGAATAGATTACTCATTAGATGGTCGTTGATATTTGCCTTTCTTTTAAAGCAGAATTTGTTAATGCATTTGTTGTTGTTTTTTTTTTATTTTAGAACTGACGGTTACACAATGGGCAGGCCAGAAGGAAGTGTAATGCACAAAAAGAACCAGTAATTATTGTAATATGTGAATGGTCAGGTTATGTGTTCAAAGTACATGATCTAGCCAGAGTAGTTTTCATTAACATTTAGCATTAAGTCTTTAGTGTGTTAGACGAATGTTATCTTTATCTACATATAGTTCCAGTGAAAATTTTTTTTTTATTTTACATGATCTCGTCAGAAGATCTTTATGACATGTACTCATTACTATTTCTCAGGTTAACATTTTTTATAATCTTAATTCAAAGACATCTCAGTTTTTGCATATGTGTTGTTATATGTTGTTTTGTTATTGGCCACCATGTTTAGTTATTTTATTATGATCAGTATATAGGCAACTTTTATATGAAAACAAATTAACTAAATGTTTATACTGTTTGATGTGATTATACTGTTAATTCCATTTAATTTCTCTGTGATTTGTTTGATTTTAAAATGCTAATTTTTCTTAATAAAAAATTTAATGACTTATTGTGTTAGGATTTTCTTCTGTTACTGTTAACAAAATGTTTTGGATTTTATGTAGATCAGAGGGGAATTTTTTTTCTTTGATAAACCTTTGAATGTGTTTCAATTCATGTTCATCAACAATACAAACAATACACAATGTTTGAGCTGGTTTGAGACGCCCCACCCCCAGTGAGCTTCATTTACCTATACTGCCTGAAGCTTTCCGCTACTGGCTAATTCGATGAGGTAATATGAACAAAGATTAGAGCGTGACAAATCTCGCAGAATGTTAAAAAATGACCTGTTTTGAAGTGTGTACACTTTTCTCTGTCGGAAAATATCGATTTGTTTGTGAAATTTCTACTTTTAAAGACCTGTGCAGCGGTAATCTGCTTAGCTATCCGTTACTGCCTGAACAACTGTATTAGAGTGTTCTTTAACATTCCTGACGACTGACGATCAAATACCCTAAAACCACACATTGAAATACACTTTCTGTTCTTGCTGATTTGACTCCAGGGGCTCTGGTTTCCATAAGGTCATTGAGTAACCGCCTTTTTGCCTTTCAATGCTATTAGCTTCTTATGTTTACATAATTGTGTGTTTTTGCATTCATTAATGTCAAGTTGATGGGTGGGTTGGAATTATTTCACCAAGACAACTTGTGCTTGTTTGTTCATATTTCAGAACTTGTTCACGCAAATTGTTTTGCCACTGACTGTTTCAAGGCGGTAAACACTCAGATTCTCACTTTCGTTTATTGTTTGTGGCGTTTATTTTGAAACTTATCATTGTATATTTTTGCTCTGTTATACTCTACGTTTTGGCTCTTATGGGAGTCTGTGTGTACTGGATGTGTCCATTCTTCATATGCATATTTCACTTTTTTATGTTCCATGTTGTCCGAAAATAATGAATCATAAATAAAATTAATTATAAATAGTTGAAAGTGTCATGTTTTCATATATTACAGAAGATTTTTTAATCGGATGTGTGTTAAATCTTCTTATTATTTAAGAACAAGTTAACCCTTAGATCATTCCTCATGGTCTCTCTTTTTTCAACAGTTTCAAAATTTTAAATGTATATGTTTCATAAACGCGTGCCTTCTTTTTCTTTCTTTTGTTTGATTTTTTGCAGAGATTTGCTTGATTTTGTTGGCGAAGGTTTATATTTCTTTCTTTGTTTTTAAACTGTTTAAGGACAAACACAGGTAGTGTCCCATTTGATAGACAGGAAGTAATTTGCAGGTATTTTATCAAATTTAAATTCACGTTGTCGTTTATTTTTAAAACCGAAAGTAGTTGTTTTACCTACCTTTTTGCTTGGCATAGCCATTAGCTTCTACATTTCTAAACTCTACAAAATTAATTTAACTTGTTTAAGAAAGCGATTCTTTAAAACAATCAGTAGATTTGTATGTAAATAAAACCGTCAAAGCTGACCCCCTTACTTTTTCTATATTTACAGTACAAAGTGTATTTTTACTAATAAATGCATTTGTTCTGCACTTCATTATGTTAAGTTCACAGAAACAGCTAGCTTTATAAACGTCTCATAATAAAATTACCTTGCATATTGTGGGATTTCCTCAGAAGGGGTAACATTCTCCACTGGCACTGAATCCACTGAATCGCAACCCCAGAACGGACAGTCAACCATGAAGGATTATAAGCCTATATTTAGAAGATAAGGTGACATTTTTTCAGAACAATTCTTAAATTGATTCATAACATAATATTTATAATGGATTTAAATACCTGATTGTGTTAGCTCAGGAATTGTCTTCTGTAACACTTGTCTTAAAATATCCGCATAAGTTTAATTTATTTTAATCAGTTAACATAAACATATAGATATCAAATGGACTATATCCGATGATAACAGTTACTACCGTACATTTTTACAATCGATATTGTATAATGAGAGGTGAGTAAGAGATTTCTCTTGGCAGAAGGTTCCTTTATATCGTCTTGTCAAATTTTATAAGTTTATATAGGACCCCAAATAAAATCGCGAATCACATTGTATATTGAAAGTTGAGTAAGCGTTGGTAGTCGCCCATGGTTGCTGGGATACCGCCAGAAGTGCGTTTTTGTGAACGCTAGTGAATGTCGATGATCGCCGGGAATCGCCGGTGGACGCTCGGAGTTTCCGCTTGGATTTTTTTGGCCGAATTTGGGCCCTTAGTCATTTTTAGTATAACATCTATACTAAAACCTTGTCCACACTCCATCTCCAAAACCCTTCGGATGATTCCATTGAAATTCCACAGGAATATTTGTCCCCTAGTCTAGTTGTGCATATCTTCAGGATTTTCCGTTTGGATTACTTCTTGTCGAGTAATAGGCTCTTAGTCATTTGGTTTGCTTAACGTTTATGTTTATTGGAGGATTTACTTCAAACTTCAAATATGTGTTTCTGATCAGCATACGCATTATTCCTTATCATCATCCACATCATATATGGTAAGTTCCATAACTCTAATAATCATATTTTCATGATAATCTCCCTTGTAATCTTCGAATTTTCCTTAAAAATTGTTTTATGTTACTACAACTTGTTTATAACAACAACTTGAGAAATTTACTACAGACTTTCACAAATTATCCCTTTTAACTTTCTCATAATATGCAGCATATTTTTATTACATACTCGTATGTTTACCAATTTGATTTCAAAGCTACATTTCAGGGGCATATCCTTTCCGCGACCGATACTGTTTTCCGGAAGGAGATCATAACGTATTAGAACTTGCAGAAATTTTGAGCTCCCAAAAATCGACGCCAATAACATACTAATCCATACTAATGCTTTTTTCACGATTTTAAAACCGGTAACGTAGATATGCGTTAAACTTTTAAAATGCCCGTTGATACGCGTATGTTTGAATAAAGCATATGCGCTTTATCCGTTACAGGTTTTCTACCTTTTAACATGTTTAATGAAATTCATAATTTTAAACATATTTAGAAACCCGATTTACGATAAAAACACATTAATTAACGTTACGGTCTTTCTTCCGTAAAAAGGGTGAAATATGCATACGAGGAATAGTTCGTTGAAATTTCGAATCTCAACGCTCTGTTACGATATGGGTGAAACCAAATAGTAAAATTCGGATTATCGCTAGAAGACCGTAACGGAAAAAAAAGATATAGGTATTTTCTATAAATTTAATAACTGTTTTGGAGCCACTTATTTTGAACAATAAATGATAAATAAACAGCAACACTGCAGTTGGAATTCTTGTCTGAAAAATGGACTTCGATTAATTTACTGATTTTCTTATTAAGTTATTGAGGTCACTTGTAAACAAGTTTTGAACTAAAAGGTGTCTGAGAGAAAATATGCGATGCATTCAAAAGACTAATTGTGTAACAATACTGATCAATGATTCCATGCTCTTTTAAATAGCCACCGAAGCAATGATTTTTAAATAAAAAGGAATAAAAAAACAACTGGTTTTCTACGACAAAACAGGGTCTGTTTTTGAAATGCGATGTTTTATACATATCAATACGTTTCCGGCGTCCTCGCGAAATCAGGGTCGGTTTTTGAGAAGTCAAAATTGTGTCATGTTTAGATATATCAAATATGATCGTGGAAAGGATATGTCAATTTTAAGTGACAGCTCTTTTTTTTGTTGCTTCGTTTTTGTGTTTGATATTTTTATCTATGACATTAAAATGACGAAGGATAACGCTTTAAAAGAAAAAGATACTAACATGATAGTCTACATCGCTCTCGTGCTTGGTGATAAATCCATTTTAGAGTTGATTGTCATGCTTACCTATGTTTGCATGTTTATACGACGTTAGAACTATTGAAAAGAAAGTTGAAGCTCGTTCAGTTTTTCTCGTCCTGCTGTATCGTGTTATTGCTGATATAACTCCTTATGCTCTGGCCTCATTAAGGTCACTAACTACCTACTTTTTCGCTTGGCATTCCCATTATCTTCTATATTTAACTTCTTACGCATTTACTTGCAAAATTGCCGAGCGGGTTGTTGTGGAGTTAATTTAGAACTTACTTGTTTGTTCATATGAAATGATTTTGCATCTACCTGGGAGCGAACCCGCATCGTCATGGCAACAGGGCCTATCCCTGCATGCCGGCGACGCAACCAATTGAGCTAACCGGAACACACCAAAACGGTTGATTGGATAGTCTTGATATACGTTATCATCGCTGCACGACATTGGCAACGGGTTATTTAACTGATAAAAATACTGACTATGTGTAAGGGGAGAAGTTTTACGGCCGCCACACTGCACAAATAGCGCTTCTGAGAATTTCAAATGATAATGCCTTTACCTGGTAGTGAACCCGCATCGTAACGGCGAAAGTGCCTAGCCCTGCAATTCCGACGACTCAACCAATTTAGCTAACCGGGCTATAAGGACCTGTTAGTGTAAGATTGAGGAAGGTGCACCGAGAAAACTGGTTAAAAACCCCTTTTTGTGCTTAGAGAAATGGTTAATCTGTTTCGGCAAGTTGGATTATTTTCAATTTCTACATAAAGAATTGGAATGAAAGTTTACAAGCTTACTAAACAGTGCACGGGTATGACCTGTCAAGTTACATAACTCTGGCTACCTATTAATAGGGTAATTTCCCCATTTGTTACTTAGAGAGAAATGGTTAACCTGTTCCGGCAAGTTGGATATTTCTTAATTTTTGTAAAGAACAGTAGCATTAAAATTTACACACTTAATTAACGATGCAAAGGTCATGACCATGACAGGTTCTGACTTCCTTATTTCTTGGGTTATCTCCCCATGTTGTACTTAAAGAAATGGTTAAACTATTTCGGCATGTTAGATATTTCCCAATTTCAATCATGTGCCTGTAGTAAATGCCCATCCCCAATACTTGCATCATCAGTGTTTTACCAAATACCTTCGAATTTATTACTCTTAATACTGTTAATGCTGCAATTTTGTATTGAATAATCTGTATTTTATAATCTTAGATCTTAGATCTTGATAGTCGGTAAGGTGCAATCATTGTTGAACTTTGAAAAAAAATGTGTCTTTGGTAGCATATTGCTGCGAAGGTTAAAATAAGACAAACAATATCAAAATAATTTTGTCAAAAAACAAAAACAAAAACAAATTCAGTCTGGAGAAACTGTAGATTAATTGCATCAAAACGTATCGAACATTAAGAAAATTATCGTGATCACTAGTTGTCTACACTGATTATTCATGCATTTACAATCCACCGTGCCCAATCGTTAACTTGCGAAAACAGCAAAGTCGCGTAGGATGCCGGAATATCCGGTAAGTATTTTGTAGATTTTTGTGAGAAAATCGTTGTTTTTATATACTATATTACTAAATATTAAATATTTCCAGAGAAAACAACATAGTGCAGGATGATCTCCAAGGAATTGGCTATAATGCTCACGGGTCGATTTCCTCTACATTTCTAACGTTTTCTCAATCATTCGGTGAAACTTCCGAAATTTGCTGAAAAAGTCGACAGTGGGTCCGGAAAACTCATGTTTTAAACATTTTCCCATATATGTATTCGCCTTTCCATGTGCTAATCTTGTAACTGATCTCTCCTGTACCGGATACAAAACTTGTTTAACGTTTCGGAAGTCTTGGCTGGTAGACAGAGGTCATTTTACGCCAACATTTTGGGGTAACTTAGGGTATAACGGAATTTAACTTTCGTTTTGGGGAAACGACGGAACCCGGGATAAAAGTTTTAAGCTTAAGGGCTTACTACATTCCTCCCAAGCACGTTCATCGATAAGAGAAAATTATCAAAATCTCAATAACGGCAAAATGCCCTTTAAATGTAATCGTTTTTTTCTTCATCGACATTATTATCGCAAAGAGATGAAATGTATTTTTCAAATGCATAGACTACTGTTGGATTGTTGCAATGTCGCATCCGCCTATTGTTCTCAACTTTGAGGTAGTCGGCAAACAATACGAGGAGATTAAGGAATACTTTACAGAATTCTCGACTGAGAAACATGTTGAAGATTCCAGTAAAAGAGAAGAATCAGTAGTTAAAGTTGTATGGCCGAGTATAGAGGTAAAACATGTAAAAGGCGAGTCCAAATATACAATAAAGAGAGGAAATGTAATACTTGTAAAGAAAAGCAAAGCTTTCGACGAATCTGACGACCCACATCGCAGGAGTACGCTTTTCTAACTTCTTCTGTCTGCCTTGACCCGGATGGGCCGTATGAAGTTTTTGAATTAAAAGACAAAGGCAATTTCAGCACAGATGTTTAAACTTTTATTCTGAATATGAAATAAGGCTATAGAAGCACAAAGTGTTTGCATTTTATGGGGTAACCAACTGTGTTTGTTTTATTGTTCAAAACTTCACTGAATGTGTTAAACTTCATAAGTACATAATGTTTCTTTCATTACTTCGACAGACAGTTATTTTATTCTTTGTAAATGTAATGTTTTGTAACTAACGACATACGAAAAAGCAGTTTCAGAAAGTATCTTTTTCACAATTCTGATTATGGTAAACCAATTTGATTACACGACGGTAGCAAAAGTTAAAGGTTTATAGGTTTATGAAGGTTTATACGGAAAGAACAGAAGCTCGATCGGTTTCTTTTTGTCCCGAGACCAGATCTCCTGGAGTTAAATCAGCAAGAAAACGGTGACAGGAAAGAAATATATCGATCGTCATTTCCCTATAAATCTTTATAAACCCATAAACTCCTGCATGCCACCGTCGTATTAAAAGGTTTGAATATGCTGTTTGTAAAGAAGGGTATGTTGATGAAATTGAATTAAATTAATCATTGTCATTACGATTTAAGTAGTATGGGAAAGTTCATATAAATTCAAACAGAAACTGATAGTCAAACATTTGTCTAGCGGTAAGTTCGGAAACTCAATTGACCAAAGAATTAGTCTTGCTTGAATGCTGTAAACATGCTCAATTGGTTAGACTTGGTCATTGTTGGTTTAGTCTCATTTTGTTAGCTTGTTTTAATTGAAAGATTTCTCCCACTGTTTAAGCTTGCTCCACTTGATAGGCTTGTTCTATTTCGTCGGTGGACTTGCTCCACTTGTTGGACTTGACCCACTTTTTAATTTGCTATAGAGCTGAAAGGCTGACTAGTATACGGTGTTCTTTCTAAGCGATATGCATATTTCACTCGTTATGTTTTTATGTCTGACATCGACGTTGACAGTCATCACTAATCTAGATATCAAGATATTTATAGACAAAGCTAACCGCTAAGAAATACAGAAAGCGCGAACTGTTGAAAAAACACCGTCATGACATCATTAACTTAACACATAAAATAAAGGTCCTACAGTAGATAAAAGCAGTAAGATCTTAAAAGTGTCGAAGAAATGATTCCTGAAAATTACAATAATATCTTCATTATAATGGCAAGATTTGTTTACAGAGGACTGCTAAACAATTGAAAGTCAGATGTTGTTTAAAGGCGTATTTTTATACGGCAAGGGAGAAAAACTCAGATAGTGGACTTTACAATATATATAGAATGCTCGTATCATTCTGCCGAAGCCCCACTCTCTTTAAAGTGACATGCAACCATTTTGTGAATAATTTAACATATAAATAGGAGTAGGATCTATGACTACTTAGACCCACATTTGTCCTTAGTAAATAATAAACCCTGGCAAGATATTCATGATTATCGAACAGCTCCGTCTTAAAAAAAAACATTCAGCTACTTTATAATACACATGAATATCCATTTATTATTAAATAAGAGACGACTTCGCATCAAGATAAGATTTCATGAAAAAATACAACACATGGAATGCACGACAACATATGGAGCAAGTTTTGAATTTGTTTATATCTGGTGATTTCTCGTCTTTGTGATCAAAACAAACTGTCCGTTAAGGTCCTTCTAATTGTAAAGTTGCATTTTTATGACAAAATTATACCAGTTTCTTATCGGTATAACCAAAATCTAGCGAAAAACGACAGATGGTGACAATGTTGACAGATTTAGGTCAGCACTAGAAATACGATTTCTACACAAATATTCCAGGTACAAAACTAAACTTTGCATCTTCAGACTCCGAAATGTTTACCACGGCGAATAGCATTAAGATTTTTTCAAAATCGTGCATTGAAATATTAACTTTGATCGAAAAAAAAAACAAAGTCACCTACCGTTTTTTCGTCGATTTTCGACTAACATATGGAATCCCGGAAGTACAACATATTATTTCAGGCGGAGCCCACTACTTTGAAATACATATGTTGGTCTACCCCCTGTGAGTCTGCATACCAAGTTCTCTGGGCCTATTCCTAGTTCTGCTGCAGCCCAATATCCAACATTATTCTGTTAAGATAATGATTGCCTTGTGACTTGGTCTATCTGCCAAACATTTATAGTATTCAGAGCATATCGCATACATGAACTTGGAGTTTAAAGTCAAAATAAGCATGAATA
This sequence comes from Corbicula japonica, assembly GCA_038501625.1. Taxonomy (NCBI): domain Eukaryota; kingdom Metazoa; phylum Mollusca; class Bivalvia; order Venerida; family Cyrenidae; genus Corbicula; species Corbicula japonica. The sequence goes on along the minus strand of JAZAYU010000661.1, from coordinate 162,435 downwards.
CTTTCTGTAGCAAAATTGTAACACCTTACAATGCATGATCACTCAAATGAGTGCCATGGCCATGACCAATCTTCTTACTTTAAAGGAGAAGGTCACACTTATGATTTAAAGGTCAATGTACAAATTTCTTGTTTCCTGAGTAAAACTGTTGTTGATGAAGGAAATACAGTGCAACTAGCGATGAGTCAATAGACAAACCTTACAAACTTGTAAGTCTATCGTCGTACTGCCTTACAAATTGAGGTAAAATATTGGTTAAAGTTCACAACAATCAAAACTCATTACTTTTCAAATATAGACCTTTTCTTGTTTTATTAAGTGCTCTTTACATCTCATCTTTATTGTCTGTGATATGCAGAATTTATATTCTCAGATCACCTGTCAAAATTCTATTCTATTCTGTTCTGATTGTTCTGATATTTTTTCTTATTTACGGCGAACTCATTCTTTTATCATATTCCGCTGATCACGAAATGGTGTAAATATGAGAAGCCGATGGGTGAGTAGGAATTATTTCACCAAGACAACTTGTACTTGTTTGTTGATATGAGATCCTATTGGGGCATATTGTAAACAAAACAAAATCTTCGATATCAGCCAAGAATAACTATCTTAACAATGTCTCCTAATACATGTGCACTCTTTCTATAGCTGCTTACAACAATAAACTTTCAATTCGCATATATTTTGATTAAAAGAAAACACAAACTCATCGATCTATTTCTATAGTATATCTATTTATATACTCATTTATATATAAGATTGAGCTGGTACTTAACGTTCACAAACAACCTATATATGAAGCCGGACCACATGGTACTCAGCTTTCGCTGTAAACGTCTATTTGAAGCCGGGCCCTGTATTCTTTTGGGTCGGAATAAATGTACGTTGTAAAAGTCATCAGGTAATAGTTAAATAGTACTTATGTGCATGTGAGAGCTACTCTTTGCGCCCATAAAAGCTACATATTGCGGTTGACAATTACAAAATATAATACCTTGCCCCTTCTATGAAGACATGGAAGATGAGACAATGACTCGTTCAAAGGAGATAAATATACTAAGTATTTCTTGCATTTCAAATCAACGTTTAAGAAGAACTGGGCAAGACAAGCGCCAAACTAAAACTATATACACATTGATATACGGCATGACGATATCTCAATAAACAATTATAATAAAATAAAAATTTCTACATTTGAGCAGGGCTAACATTTATGTGAATCCACAAAATAATGAGGTCGGCAAAGAACGAAATTATCACATTTTAAGCTGAATATTTTATCCTGTTTCCGTCGTTTCCCCAAAACAAAAGTTTATCTCCGTGTTTTTGGTGTAAAATGTCCTCTATCTTCCAGCCAAGACTTCCGAAATGTTAAACATATATTGTATAGGATACAGGAGAGATCAGTTACTAAAAAACATGGAAAGGCGAATACATATATGCGAAAATGTTTTAATCATGAGTATCCCGGACCCAATGTGAAGGAAATGGACCAGTGAGCACTATAGCCGATTCCTAGCAGATCGTCCCGCACAAGGTTGTGTTCTTTTTAACTAAAAGAATATAAAACAACGATTTTCTTACAAAAATCAGCAAAATACTTACCGGATATTCCGGGATCCGACGCGACTTTGCCGTTTTCGCACGGTAACGATTGGGCATGGTGATATTATGAAAAGACAGTTTTAATATTTATTTATAATTAATAAATGACCACAGAAGACATTTTCTTTCACCTTTATGAATGGGGAATATAAAAATACAATGTCTAACAATAAAAATCTTTAATTAATTATAAATTAAAACTACTCGTAAAGACCACCCCGATTTTAAAGCCACCTCGATTATAAGTCCCTGTAACATTTTGTACTAATTTCTGCCTCGAATTATTGCGATTACGCCTTTCGCAGGCTTCCATTTAAATAACAGGCACTGCGAGTAGAACTGCAGGAATTGTTGAAGATATGAAAATAAATTGAAGAACACCCCTCAGTGAAACCTGTTTGTTGCCAGGGTCAGTATGATTGTGGTTTTGTTTCGAATTTATACTGACAGCTCTTGTAAATAATTTAAAACAAAAACGTTTTATTTTAATTGTTCCATGGATCATATTTAGAATTGAAGATTTCAAAATATAGATTTATCAAAATTATGTGTTTTCCTCGTTGACTGGTCAAGGGAAACGCTCTGTACTTAAGCATGTGTTAATAACCAGTTTTCTTTCTTTTATGTAGAACTTTATGTTAAATGCAGTACTTCAAAACATTCAAATAACGTTTATTCTGTGGTAGTTTGCCTACAACCTGACTACAAATATTTTAAATAATAAAATCGTGTTCTTTATTTTCTTTGTCTTATGTAGTCATTTTGGGAGAAAAGGTGCAAGGAGTTCCAAAACGTATTAGGTGTTAACGTTCTGACGGAAAGAAAACTCTGGAGGATGACAACGCACAAGATGGTCTTGAAATAAACATCCCGAATAAATCTTTGTCAGCATACGTATATCGTTGCTGTAACCTTTGTTGGCAAGCCGCAGTCATGGACCCGCCTATTTTGCTTGAATTCGATGTTAACGGACAGAAATTCGATCACATTTCGGACAGATTGTTTGTATACAAGCCTCTTCAGACGCCTGGGAAAAATGGCCTCCAGGACACTGTAATTGAAGTTGTCAGGCCGGCTGTTGTAAGTCAAAATGCAGCCGACACGCTTCGTCGGCGTCTCGGAAATGCAAAAGGCTTTGTCGTTCTTTATGAAAGCTAACTTGATGATAGGAATGACAGCGATGCACTTTAAGAATGTAATGAGCAGCAGGGATGATTAGCTGACCAATGGCTAGTAAATGAAATCTTATAACGATCTAATGATCTTGAAACCCACAGATTTTATTGTGATATAAAGAACAAATTTTATTTTTTTAACTTTTGTGGAAACAAAACATATCGTTTCATAATTGGACATATACATTTTGAAGAAAGATAGTTGTGAGGTTCAATGTCAAACACTGTTTAAAATGGATAATCGAGACGTGGTGTGCGGCAGCAACATTAATCTCGGATTTTGCAGATTTTTTTCTTTGACTTAATGAATAGTGAATGCATTATTTAATAGGGATAACTATAGTATGCTAAAAAGGTGGAAGATAGAAATATCTACACAGCACCGACCCACCCACTTAATTGTTTAGTGTGTAAAACTAATCTTGCCAACAGTTTACAAAAGGGCAGAGCCAACAGTGACCCCAAACCCATAATTTGGATGAACATTATAAAGGACCTATTGGCAATTAAACATACAAAAATATATGCCATAAAATCTTGGAGTTCAGAAATAATTAATTTAACTTTTTTTTCCATTTAGTTGCTATAGCAACCAGAGTCAGAGAAATCTGCATGGAACACTGAAAAGTGACGTTAATGCTTACACAGGAATTTCAACAGCTTTTGAAAACCAAGGGTCATCTAAGCCATGTTGAGAATCTAAATGGGGTAATTGTCGAATCCTCACGAGTTATATCTTGTATTTAGTGAACTTTACTTCTTTTAAAATTGCTTTAACTTCATTTTAATTTATTTTCATGGTTAAATAAGGGTTTAATTCATTTTTAAAATGCAATACACACAATAGTTTTCTTTTTTCTTGCAAAAGTTGACCACTTTTGAAAAGTTCGCATGCAACAAAATGATCCCAAAGTTCAGAATGAGGAGGGGTCAAAAGTGGAAAAAAATCAAATTTGCTAGCATACAATGTAAGAATCTGCATCAACTGAAATCCCTTCTTACATCTGGATAAATGTGAAGTAAAATAAATAAGTATATCTGACTTGACCATTAACAGTGTCATTAAAAAAACATTCGAATTTAACAATTAAAGCGTTTTAAAAAATCCAATTGTTTGAGAAAAATACGCAAATATTTTGCATAATTTTTCAACTTCTGAACCAGTTTCAGTTATTGAGCTATCTTATGCATATTTTAAAACGTTGATATTTATGAACGCATTTTTATTTCACTGAAATATTGTCAAGCACATTTAAAAATTCTCGTTCTGCGTACATGTGAAGTTTTTATTGGCACACCTAATAACCTAATAAAAGCGCTTTACAAAATAAAAAACTGGTCACAATAGTTCATTGAACTTGGCGCTGTCAATCATGTTAAGTAACAACTTAATTATTTTTTGAAAGGTAAAACTGCAATCGTTCAAGAAAATTACAAGAAAATTATTGAGAAAACTGATACAATATTTTGCAGAACTTCCAAGATAAACAATATGAAAAGTTATTGTTCATACCTTGTTTTATTAAATATGATTATGAAACGTTTTTCTTACCTCCCTTAAAACAAAAAAAAAACAAGGGCAGTCAAAAGTGACCCCAGGGCCTCAATGAATATGTTTTAGATGACCTCTACGTCATGCATTATGCACAATTTAGCTAACTAACCCTTGCAGTTTGCGAATAAATTATTTTTTAAAAGGTTATTCGTTTTATTGCTAGAGTAACAAGAATTCCGTATTAAACTGAATATGTTCTTGCAAGCCTTTATACAAAACAAGGGACCGTCGAAGACGGGTGATGCTTCCCGAATAGGTACTTTGTCACAAAAACGGTTAGTTGTATAACTATTGAGGTGAATGTTGAAAATGGCGTAGTACTATAAAATCAGACAAAATCAAACCTGCACCTATGAAGGCTGAAGGAATGATGTTGAATTCTGTTCATTTTACGGTAGGTTCAAGAATAGAACTTCCTAGTGACTGTAAATAGACTCCAATCCAAATAATTTGATGGTCTGAGAAGTATGGAGTTGACAGGTGGACACGTGGGTGTATATCTTCTGACACAAAGACTTGATCCGGAGTTGATCCAGTGTTAGTTGTTGAGACATTGATAAGAAGGGTGAGGATATCTGACAAAACATGCGGGATTTTGTTGAAGTCTTCTTAGAACAATAACTGGAATTTCAAGATTTTGAAGTTGGGCAAGGTAGCGACCCAAAGGGTGCGCGCGACACGTCTTCTCGATATGATTTTCATTTCTGTGAAATGATTTTAAAATTCTAGTATAAATAACGACGTTATGGACCGGACAGGATTTTGCTTGTTGTGACCTTGACTTTAAAGATAGTGACCTAAATGTTTCACGCGACACGTCTTCTCAATATGGTGATCATTTCTTTGAAATAATTTTATAATCCGACTTCAAATAACTGCATTTATGTTGTCCTTCAAACAAATAAATGCCGTTTATTTTTGCGAGTGCATTTCACTGTGCCAAGGTCAGCTGTAAGCCACTAAACAATAATAGCGTGTGAAGACGACTACGATATTATACACGGTATCTCACTTTGTAAACCCCAGCACGTGGTCGTTCATTTTCTTGCTGGATTTCGTGGAGTCAACATCGAGAGAAAACTTGTCATCTTTTTATACAAAGTTTAAAAGAAAATTATCTTCGCTAACATCAATCAACAAGACTTCAACAGATGCAGTTTCATATTGGTAATGAGCGTTGCATAACAACAATAATTAAAAGATAAGTAAAATTGTTTATTACTAGCGCACAGAGAGGTTCAAACTTGCAGCTTCGATACAGACCGAGATTTACGGCTATTCAACAATTTCATTTCATGATTTATACTCACCTGATGGGAAACATACAATAGGATAATTCCCCGCATAAAGTCAACAATCCGCTGATTAAACATTCAAGCGTCTAGCGAATAAACTAAACACGTGACTATCACTTAGACGCCGTATGTAAACCCCAGTAGTATCAGTTTATTTCCGGCGAGCAAAACGTCAACACCGCGTGTAGTTTGCTCTTCTTTTTGAGAAGTTATTTCTTTTTCAATAGTGTTTTTATTCGTTATGTGGGATTTAGAGGACGACGGTAAATCTGTTTCTTCCCGTACATCGGGTTTAAAACTTTCCCGACAATTTGGCGAGCAGTCTTTACCAAAGAAACGTACGCCTGGGCTAGTAAAAAGGACTTGGACAGTTTATGTCTTGAAGTTTTTTCTTTCCAAGGGAAAGTAAATTCGATTGATTCAAAATTAGATTTGCTACAGGAATGTTTGAAGAATCTTTCTAGTCTTTCTCCGGAAACTGCGACTTTGGTCGGGCAGAGACCGAAGGCCGAGAATAACCAGGAAAACATCCCACCTGGGGAGTGTAGACCTGTGTTGCCTCTCCACAATGCGTTGAATTTTGAGTTCAACAAGTCAGACCCAGGAAGACAGGATGATGTTCTGTCCTTACAGCCGGGTCAACATGAACACTTGTCCGATTGTTGGGACAACACTAAGTCAGTGATCAGTGTACATTCAGATAGAGATGTGCCCTTGGATAGTGATCATCGTATACATGATAGATTCACGCAGTACAGCAAGAACACAGAAACAGTCTTGGCCGAAATGTTCGCTGAGGATGCTGTTACAACTAACTCTGTGAAGTTTGGTATCACTTTGGACAGTACACAGGTTAAGATTTTAGCAGATTCCTGGAGATGCTCAGATCCATCTAAACTTACTGCCTACAAAGAAAGCTACCGTTCTATTTTTCCGGTCAGTAAGAAGGCGGAAGATAGTGTGATTGTTCCATCGTTAGACAGTATGGTAGAAACTTTATTAGTGAAGAAGTTTGGGAATAAAGCGTCGAAGTCTCAATCTCTTTGTTCACTTCCACTTCGTTCATTGGAAAAGTTAGCTTATCAAGGACAGCATGCAGCCCGTATGGGACATATAATAAATATTTACATGCAACAGGCACTTAGTAATCTGTTATTAATGTTACAAGACAAAAAAATTGAACATTGATAGTGCAATTCAATGTGTAAGGGACATTTTTGCGATGTCTACAAAATCACTAGACCAGACAGCACGCACAGGTGCTTTTCACCACATGATACGCCGTAGAGCTGCTACGGCTGATACAGGACTACAAGATGTATGTGATCTAAAAGACCACCTTTTCAAACTTCCGTTTTCTCATGAAGGTGTGTTTGGTTCAGGCCTGGAAAAGAAGTTGATGGAAAGAAAGGAGCTTAATAGCCAACTCTCGGATCTGTTGCCAGAAACGGATCGTAAGAGGAAATTACCACCTTCAACATCAAACCCACAGTGGAAGAAGACTAGGTTTGACAATGCTAATACAAGGTCTAGACCTCAGAATAACAGACCATTTTAAAAGGCATATTCAAATAAGACACAGGATCAACGCAATAGTGCTATTTTTGCTAAACCTTCGGAGGTAAGTACGTTTTCACAACAAATCCAATGAACTTGACTGTATTTATCTTCGTCAAGAGATACCTGTTGGGGGTCGTCTGAGATTTTTTGCAGATCTTTGGGATCTCATAACAGACGATCGTTGGGTACTAGATACAATTCGCCATGGTTGCAAGCTAGAATTTTAAGAAATATCAAATTTCAATGGAATTTGCAAACTCTTGTACCAAAGAAAAGTTTCTTTTACTGCATAAGGTAAAGAATTTTAACAGAAGCAGGCTGTGGATGAAGTACCACAGACCGAGATAAATCACGGTTTTTAAAGAACGCATTTTCTAATAACCAAGAAAACAGGAGATTTAAGACCTGTGATCAATCTCAAAACCCTCAACAAAAAAAAGTGAAATATGCATATCAGGAATCGCCACATTCAGAAAAAACAGCCTCCCCACACAGTCAAGAAGAAGAGAGGGGGAGAGAGCATGGTTAATAAAAGTATCTCAGGAAACAACTTTTCAAGATGGACTCCTTGAAAACAGTTTTGAACTTAGTTCAAAAGATAAATCTCCTTATTCAGTTAGGTTTCATTTTAAATGCAAAGAAGTCACTTCTGCAGCCAACACAATGCATAACTTATTTAGGTAGCTTGCTCAATCTCAAGTAAGTGACAGTATCTCTTTCTCCAGACAGGCATACCTAAATTATACTTGCAATTCAGATAATTGCAAGCAAACCTCTATCCACAGCCAAAGAGTATCTACATCTTTTGGGTCTGATGTCTATTTTAGAGAACATACTTTATGCACTTCTCCATATCAGACCTGTACAATTACATCTACTCAATTTTGGAAACCAAGTTCAAAGATCTTTCCAAATCCCATTGACAAAACATGTTTAAAGTCATTTGTCATGGTGGTTACATCCAGTAAATGTTCTAGAGGGCAAATCCTTTCTACCTTGGTCATGTATTTCACACTCTTCAGACAGATGCTTAAATGAGTGGGTGGGGTGCCTGTCTAGGCACACAAATTGTACAAGGCATTTGGTCAGAGAGTCAGAAAAGTCTGCATATCTATTGTTTGGAGATGGAGGCAGTGTTTCTTGCATTGACGAAATTCATTCATGTACTAAGAAGTCTGACAGAAGGTCTTGATTCGAACCGACAATACAACAATAGTACAGTATGTAAACAAACAAGGGGGAACGAAATCCCTTTTCTTTGTGTATACAAGTCTTGAATCTGTGGCAGTTTGCCATACAGAACAAAGTTCAGATGAAAGCAGCTCACATTGCAGGCAATTTGAACATTCTTCCGGATCAGTTGAGCCGCGTAAGAATAAGGCAGACAGAGTGGAGCCTACACCACAGCAGAACTTGCCAGATTTTTGCTCTTTGGGATTCTCTGAACATAGATCTATTTGCATCAATTCTCAATCGCAAAGCACCAATCTTTTGTTGATGGATCCCTTATTCACAAGCATTAGCAACAGATGCCCTGACAATTTCGTGGGACAGGATGTTTGCATATGCCTTCCCCCCAATTTGTCTATCTATCAAGTAATACAGCAAATGTAACAGTTTCGTTGCAAGATAATGATACCATCGTTCTGGCCGAGACGTCATTGGTTTCCGTAATTGCGACAAATGTCAGTGGCCTATCCAATCAGGCTTCCAACATGGCCAACATTTACAGCAACCAAACTCACAAATTTTCAATCCAAATCCGGAAGTGTTCAAACTGACTGCATGGCTGCTATCAACCGAGAGTTCCGAGCTAAAGGCTTTTCAAAGAAGTAAGATAATTGCTTACATCCAGCTGGAGATCTGGAACACAGGAAGATTATGCTTCCAAATTTCAAAGATTCAGTAGCTGGTGTAGTGCAAAACAAATTGATACGTATTCAGCATCTCTGACTCACTGTACAGAATTGTTTAACTTCTTTGTATTATGAAGGTCTGCAATACAAAACTATGACTGGATATAGATCCATGCTATCTTCAGTATTGCAACCTATTGGAAAGTTTCCAGTAGGGCAACAGCTTTACTTTATCAAACTCTTAAAAGGGGTTTTCAATTTAAGACCACCTTTAACAAAACTCTTACCAGAATGGGACTTGCCCAAGGTTTTTAGGGCTATTCAAAATTTCAATTTAAGCCATTAATGAAAACATCATTAAAATATGTCACATACAAGGCTGTTTTTTCTTACAGCGATCACGAACTAAAGGTGGGTCAGCGACCTACAAGCATTAAAGCTGAGAGAAGGTGCCGTTTTAGTCCAGTCTGACGGGGTACTTTCATTCGTCAAGGATAGCTAAACAAAAATGACCAAATCATTGCTTTCCGAGGATTTTGTACCTTAATTAAGGACAATACACTTTTAGATCCAAAACGTGCCTTCGCTCCCAGCTAGAGGCACTATCATTGGCAATATATCTAAAGAAGACGGAACCTTTCAGACGTAGATGGATAAAATGAGACAAGTCTGTTTCTGACTATAAATAGACCTCATACAAAAGCTTCAGCTCAAAGGCTTAGCACTTATAGTGTCAGTACAATTCAAGAAGCTTATGAAGACAAATAGAAAATTGTTAAAGCACATTCTACATGAGCCTTAGGTCCTTCATGGGCCCTCTTTAAAGGTGCATCCCTTAAATCTGTCTTAGAGGCAGCGGACTGGTCTAAAGAGACAACCTTCATCAAGTTTTATAGGAGAGAAATAACTCCTTATGTTATATGTGAATAGTATATCTTCAACCAGTGAAATTTATTTCCGACGGATTGTGGACAGTTGTTTTTGAATGTATATAGTTGAAATCAGTGGTTAACTGGTTTTTGGACTCACAAGTAGTGAATTCTGTTATACAGTGTACATGTACTTGTTTAGAAGTATATTATGTTGGGAAGTTATGTGGAAAGCTTCATGAACTAACTACCCACAACAGTGAAGAGAAAATGGGAAAATACCAGCCTCTTCCTAGGTGAGTAGATTGCTTTGTAATCTATCCTATTGTATGTTTCCCATCAGGTGAGTATAAATCATGAAATGAAATTATAAAATTTGTAATCAAATTACAATTTTATGAATGGATTTATACTCACCTGATGGGAGTTCCTCCCACCACCCCAAGGTATTTTCATTTTGAGTCACGTTTTACTCTTGAAATAAACTGATACTACTGGGGTTTACATACGGCGTCTAAGTAATAGTCACGTGTTTAGTTTATTCGCTAGACGCTTGAATGTTTAATCAGCGGATTGTTGACTTTATGCGGGGAATTATCCTATTGTATGTTTCCCATCAGGTGAGTATAAATCCATTCATAAAATTGTAATTTGATTACAAATTTATTTTATCCTTTAATTTCATGTTTAAAAACGTGTTCCTATAACAGAAATTGTGAATTATTATTTAAAGCAAACCAACTCGGCACTAACTTGGCTAAAAACACCATAGCCTATTTTATTTCCCCCAGTGGCCAGGTTGGCCGAACGGGTAGCATCTCTGCCACACATAACTAGAGCTTTTCAGCTCGAGACACGCCAGCGACGCGTTATTTCTTCGTTGTCGAAGAGAGTAATGTTTTTTTACGTGGTCTGAGGTTTTGCAGATCTAATGTTGTTAAAATCAAACACTATTCATGGGAAAAATCATTTGTTATTTAAACTCTAAGGCAGATGGGGAAACATAAATTAATAGCGAAAGTGTTTTCACAATTTGATTACTTTCGGAATTAATATATATGATAAAAATATAAACGTTTTTTTTTCCACAAACAAACCAAGTACAACGAGAAAAACTAACAAACTCAAATACCGTGAACAATGTGTAAATTAAACATCGTTTATCCTTCACGACTGCACGTGGTGCGTGGGACTGCACGAGGCGTGTAGGGATGTCGCGCTATTCGAACGGATTATCATTCTTTATTCCGAACAGGAAATTATAAATGAATAACAATAAAAAGAAAGCCACTTTCAGCCAACACAGCGGAAGCATACGAGCAATTATACATTCCGGACTTCAATATCTATTAAAAATTTATCTAAATACATACACAACAACTTATTTGCAAGTAATCAAGTATTTCTGCGTAACCCGTTGATAAATAAAACTGAACCATAAGTATTAAAAACGTAAACCAGTAAATATCGAAGCTGCATAATTGACAAGTCCGAGGAAAATAAATGCTGGTAAATGTTACAGTGTACAACGTCCTGAAATCTATATTAACGGAAAGAGGAGCAGGAGTCATTATACAAAAAAAAGAGAAAACAAAAACAAAAACAAAAAAACAATTTACAGTTCCGAAAATTTTCGAAATGACGTTAACAAAATACGTCAAAAGTCTTGCCATGGCGGCTTAATACCTTTGCATATTAGCTGGGATGACGTTACCATAGCATATATCGCAGGTTAGAGTAAACAAACTCTTAACCAAAAAAGCTGTTAGAGGCGTCCAAGACACTCAAAAGAAAGTTGTCGGCCTTGTCCCACAGAGCAGCCTTGTACTCATACTTCCAGGGAGAGCGTTCTCTAGGCCTACACAAAAACACGTCTCGATGAGCGTGTTGTCGAGGTTCGCAAAAATAAAAAAATAAATAATAAAAATAATTTTAAAAAAGGTTTTGCTTATACTCGAATAGCAGTTGGGTCCCCAATATAAAAATTATTGGTGCCGACCCTCCTTGGATGAAAAATAATAAAAAAATAATAAAAAAATAATAAAAAAGAAAAGGTAAGTAAAGAAAAAAAACAACATAATATAATGATTTAGTCGTGGCTGCTTCCTGGGATGTAAAAACTTATTAATCAAATAGCGACTGATCCAACCCTTACAAAAATCCAATGGAATGACGTACATGTAGATGTAAAATACATATTTAATAATGCAACAAAAGGAGAAATAATCCTATTGAACGTTGTTCAAGGAACTAAAGCGTATATTGACCCTTGCTCTACTTTTTTGTAAAATTCAATACAATGCAATAAAAAATATTTATTTTGAGTCGAAAAGACGAATACAAGACAACATAAGATCTCATGAGCTTTTTAACCGATTGCAGCACATGTAAACAGGGTTAAAAAAAAATCTAAAAAAGGCTGTTATAAAAACAGTACATTTAAGAGTGAGATTACAAATAATAACAGCAATCAATTATTAATATTCAAAAACTAATGGTTAGTTATTTTCGTTTTGCCTTTCAGAAAATGTTTGCCTGATACAAGTTCTTTCCGGGAAACAGCATGGTTAACATACATCAGGAACACACCTTATACACAAGGCTAAGTATAGTGTAAGACTGCTGTTACTATTAGCGGTAAGTCTTTAGTACTTTTTATACCTTAAGGCTGTATTCGTCATCGAATTGGGTAAACGTGTACGTGGTCTACCATTCTGACAAGTTACTTCAAATAAATTTTGCTTTAATGAATGGAAAAGTATCTAAATATACAACTTTATTCATCCTTTGAATTCCATATAACACACTCCTGATTTGCAGAAATTCGGATATTATATCTCTTCAGGTCTACAGATTTTCAATTTGATACATCATCACGCGTTTTGTTTACTTACAAAAATAATATAAGAACTGACTTATCTACTGAAATTCGAATTATTCACAAAATGAAAGGTACTTTGAGCGTTTTTTTTCTGTGCCATAACGAGTTACTAAATCTAGCCTTTATAGCTCGGCTATTTCATTTTATCATTTTACATCTATAATCATTTTTGTTGGAAATTTTTTCCCTAAAAGCGGAACAATTATTTATACCAGTGTGAATCTCGGGAATAAGTCCGACCTCCATTATTTCATATGAAAATCTAAAACATTACGTTGATCTTCTAGAATGGTCTTGCCGACCTCAATTCGTACTTGGCTCCTCATGATCATTCATTCTCGCCTTTGCACACTTACTCAAGTATACAAACTTTGTAATAACATCGCAAATTGAAGTACGACATTTCAGGGAAAAATCTAATGATATTCTTTCTTTACAGTTTAAATGACTGGATGTAGGCTGACGGTAAGACAGCGACAACGCTATAATAAACGAGAAAATAAAGCTAATAAAACATAAATATTGACTAAGCATCATCGTGGAGATAAAATAAGCATACGCGTTGGTAGTTCGTAGCAATATTGACATCAGAATCGAACCTTATATTGGCGCAATACATTTGCCACATATTGTGTAGCAAATCGTATTTTTAATGGCCTTTCAACACACAGAATGTGCATTTCAGGCATGGCACATTTTTTGAAAACAGACAAATTACACCAAATACAATCTTTGTGGGATTCAGTTTCCCCTTATATTTATATAAAATCATTATATAAAATCATTATCATATGTGTTTTATATGTGCCATGTTTTACTTTCTATTTTGAAATAAAATATCGCGGCCTTATCCCATCATATAATTGTTTGTCATTAATTAGTTGTGCGTATAAGTAAGGTGGGTATATAGGGCTGCTGTATTGCTGCGAAGAAGTCCTTGTCTCAATAGTCTGGGGTTCGAACCTCTAGTATTAAAGCATATCGGCATCCACTTAACCAGTACATGCTATTAAAGCAAGTTACATAAGTCTTGATTCGAACCCGTCAGGTTTATTTACAATTCTCAAGAAAGAACATCCAGCCGTAACTAAGAGCAGCACTCGCATAAAATAAAAAAAGTAAAGGGCCGGACACGATTTTGCCACAAGGTCATTCTGTGACCTTGACCTTCAAGGTAGCGACCCAAATGTTGTGGGTCGGACACGATTTTGCTACAAGGTCATACTGTGACCTTAACCTTTAAGGAAGCGACCCAAATGTTCCGCACGACACGTCGTCTCATTATGGTGATCATTTCTGTGAAATAATTTTAAAATCCGACTTCAAATAAAAAAGTAATGAGCCAGATACGAATGCAGGACCTACGGACAGACGGACTGCTAACCTGGCTACTATATGCTCCATCGAATTTCTTCGGGAAGCATAAAAAGATGACTACAGAGTTTTGAGAGAATATAATAAACTCTAAGTTATAACCAAAACTAAAACAGTTCACGCAAACTGTCGAGTATGCCCCGCCTAGCCGCCCGCCAGACTCCCCGCCAAGTTTTGGCCGATCTATTAGCCGAATTGTTTCGTTGATAAATCCGCCCAAAACGAGCTCAGAAAGTACATGCTTCTTATTTACAAGTAAATCTGACGAAAGAAGGATAACAAAAAGGCAAATGTTCATCAAATGAATCGCCTTGTAGTATAATTACTATACAATTTATATGTTAACATGTTTTTGTTAGGTCCTTGTAGGAGCAGTAATTATGCCCGATACACTGTCCGCTCACCCAACCGGACGCCGAACACTTTTTTCCTCACATAAGTCTAACGTTCATGACAGTGTAGGCTTGTATTATCGAATTGTTTGGTTATTTTTCTTACCTGATTACCCGACTAGTATAATTAGCATTCATCAACTCCTCAACCCCTCCTACCGCCTGCAAACAAAATGGTAAGCAAAGCAATATACTGTAGATAAATCACCAAGCATGCAAAGCTTTGTAGAATATCATATTGGTAGCCTTTCTTTTGGAATTAAAAGATGTTCTTGTACCTACAACGTAGAGAAATTAATATTGCCATTTTTTAATTAATAAATCACATCTCCAGAAAAATACTAGATGAGGAATACATTGTTATAGCAGAGATTCCACATTGCATCTGTATTTTTGAAATAAATCAGGGTATCGGCGATATAATACGAAAAGGGTTTACTTTATTGATATCACTGATATTACGTTGATTGAAATCTGTCTCATTGTTACAAGCTTAAAAGGTGAACAAGCTGTGATATAACATTAGTGATATGCGCTATTGTTCTAACATCGTAGTTGTTACTGCGCCGTATGTTGAATGAGATAAAATTTGTACTCTGTTCAGTTAAATCCGCGCTTCACCTACAATGTTGATAAGCGAATGAGACGGTATGTGTCACAAATAAATGACAATATGGCCGGTATTCATTCGCACATTTCACAAATAATATATTTAGCAAGTAATGGAATGGATCCGTCATTAATGGATTGTCATTCGGTTAATTTTCATCAGCCGCTAGCTGAAAGGTAAAAAAGTTTATTTTCGTGAAATTTGTAATATCTTGCTAGCTTTGTGCAGTTTATGTTTTCTACTTTCGGTTTCGATCTCAAAATTCTTATTTATAACATAAATCGAACTGAATGGTTGGCGGATAGATTAAACAAATTATGTCTTTTATAAATGCATTAAATGGGTTACTTAATATCAGTATGTTTTATACTTAATACACAGTAATTGTTTTAAATTGCAGTAGTGACTTACAAACAGTAAGAACAGTAAGAGTCCACAACGATAAACTAAAAGGTGACATTCGAGATTCCACTAAAAAGGGCGCAGGTGGTTCTGAAACACGCAAGGTATTT
This sequence comes from Corbicula japonica, assembly GCA_038501625.1. NCBI lineage: Eukaryota > Metazoa > Mollusca > Bivalvia > Venerida > Cyrenidae > Corbicula > Corbicula japonica. The sequence goes on along the minus strand of JAZAYU010000661.1, from coordinate 146,748 downwards.
TATCATGGAATTTTTCAACTGCTTTTTCTTTATTGCTTTATAATACATTTTCAGTTCGAATATTTTCTCTCTCAGTCTTGTTTGGGAACAAACTTGAACAAGCATTTATTTTTAAACATATCTCAAGGGTTCACTACATTCTCATATCACGTTCATCGATAAAAAAGAAAATTATCAAAATCTCAATAACGGCAAAATGCCGTTCAATGAAACTTTTGCACAAATGAATGTAAGTAATGTATCTTTATTTGTATGTGATAAGACACTTGAGAACTGTAAAGAAAAATAGTGAGATCTAAAAATTCCCTGAACTTCTATGTACATAAATTCAAAATAACTAAACAACACAAAACATCTTTTTCAATGTCCTGATGAGTAATATGATACTGACAACAATACCTTGTGTCCTCTTGACTAACATATGACTTCATGAGATATTAGTAAAAGTGTGTTTGACCCTCGATTTCCAGGTCGCATAAACGGGTGACAAACATTGATTTCTCCTTTCGTAGTTGAAAGATTTTTTACATAGTAAACACCATTTTCTTATCAGGATCATTACACTCGTGGGAATTTAAAATACATTTGTATTGCTTAGTTTTTTAAGGTCTTTTTCTGTTGTTCAGAATAACAAGGTTTGAGGTGGTATTGAAGTGGGTCTCAACCCTCCCCCATCCCCCAACACACACACACACACACACACAAACCCTCGCCCTCCGCCTGGTTATCGGGATTAACAGAATATATAGTTAGTATAGATTTTCATCCTAAAAATACCAAAACCATGTACGTGGTAGGACAATTTTGAAAGGCACTGTTGAGTTTATCTTCAACTTATTCGATTGTAATATGGTTAGTGCTATGATGATTTCCAACTTCCTGAAAACTCCTTCATGAAAATTAAATTTTGGTGTAACTGTCCTCAAAGTACAAGGTCTAACACTATCATCAACTGCTGTTCACATCGGGAAAACGATTTTCCAAGGAGGAATGACTTACATAGCTCTCAGAAGCGTATCTACTTATGAAAACCTACAATGACAATTATAAAAAATAAGTTACGTTTACAAAGTTTTGAGTGCTCTTAACGATCTGCTACACTCATTGTTCGACCATCGATTAAAAAGAAAATTATCAAAATATCAATAACGGCAAATTACCGTTCAATGAAACTGCAAAATTGAATGTTACTTATGTATGTTTATTTTGAATATATTAAGACACGTTAGAACAGTATAGAAATAGAATGAGGTCGAAACATTTATTTTTACATAAATTCACAAAAACTAAACAACACAAACATAAGTAGCATTCATTTGTGCAAAGTTTCATTAAAAGGCATTTTGCCGTTATTGAAATCTTGATTATTTTCCGTTTTATCGATACTTTGTATCTTAAATGAATACAAATCAATACAATTTGTTCTGGCAATTCTTCATCATAATGCATGTTACCATAGCAACCATCTCTTCCGCTATTTTCCAGCTAGTTATCATTGTATTTAAAAGGAAAACTGTTCAACTCGTTTGTTTTCAAATCATTCACTACATTTACTGCAAACTTGTAAATGTTCAGTAAACAAATTTCAACATAAACCCAAGGCCATACCATTTCCGGTATATTTCATTTCAAACTTATCCCATCCTTGTATACAAAGTTATCACTGTCAGTGCAATGAAGACTAAAGACGGCCCTTAACATATTAACTAATAAAAATAAATGAACCCGATTTTATATTGCGCTATCTGCTAAAGATTCATTCAATAAGTAAAGGTTTCTGTTGTTTTTGTTGTTTTTTTTGTCGATATTCTACCTTTTAGAAGAAAATATGGTTGGGTTTTTAACAGAATTTTTGTCGTTGGTCGGGAAAATGACAGTTCTAACGTAAAAATAAGAAAAACGTATCTATGTCTCCCGTACATTCAATCAGTGATGTTATCAGTTACGTCCTTCGAAAGTCGTTGAGCACGATACTTATGTGTACTATGATAATAGTACTTCTAAAATTACTCAATTTATTTTTGCCAGTTTAAAAATGGGTGGCTTCAATATCCCAGCCATAATAGATTTGGATATTTTCAATCACCCAGAGGAAATACTTCCTACTTTTTAAATTTTGCCTTTGGCGTTTTCTGTGCATGATTTGTATTCTCAGACCCCCTGTCAAAATTCTATTCTGTTTAGTTCCACCCATTGTTTCCTTGTTTAGGGAAAACCAATTCTCTTATCTGGGAACCATTCGTCGTTGAACATGGAATGGTATTCATCTGAAAATACCGCATTGAAAGTTCAATGTTCATCGATTAAGGAAAACAAAGAACGCGTGTAATTGTCAAAATATACCCGATCGTTTGAAGTGAGAAAGTTAAAGTTTGTCTCTGGGATTTTGTTCAAAAGAGAAACCTCGTGACTGAACTACAGTTAAAATATTTTTGATATGTTTAAGTTAGTTTTTGACGGTTTTATTAAATGCTTTCATGTAAAGCAATTTAAACTTAAATAACGTCATCGACGTATTTCAACAATAATTCAACAACATAGTAACCATGTATAACTGTTTAATATTTGGCATAATATGGCCTGACAGTCGACAATAATCATCAATGTTCAAGTTTGATCAAAGTTCAATGTTAAGTTAATCAAATGATAATCCAATAATTAATCAAATGTTAATCCAATAATTAATCAATCAAATCAATAACCGATCAAATCAATAATCAATTATCATCAAACAAATGTCATTCAAATCAATTATCAATCAAAAATTATCGATTACAAGTCAATTAAATCAAATACCAATCAAACGTCAATAAAATCAATTATCAATAAAATAAATAATCAATTCAATGTTAATCAATCCAATTTTCATGGATTAAATGTCAAAACTTTTCTGCATTCATCAATGTTTACTTGTAATCAACATGTCATTGTCGTAGGGACTAATTGTACAAACGGGAAGGAATTCATCTTATATCTGTTGGAGATTCCAAACAGTATATATGGAAATAAGTGCACAAACAAATTGTAATTTATCACTGAAGATAAGTTCAAATTTAAAGTTCATATTCTCAAAGTCTATTATGCACAGCATCAAACATTCTGTCGACTGCCTGACGTGGTGTGGTATTGGCCGCCTGTCGTGATGGGGGTCTTAACACACATCAAGAACCGGAGAAACCAGATTGGCTTGATACGTGTATCGCTGATTTTATGAATTGTCAATTTTCCATTAGCATGACGAAAATGTCTATTATGCATAGCATATAACATTCTGCCGACAGCCTGACTTGGTGTGGTGTTGACCTCCTGTCGTGATGGGGGGCTTAACGCACATCAAGAACCGGAGAAACCAGATTGGCTTGATACGGGTGTCGCTGATTTTGTGAATTGTCACATTTTACACGAACACGACGAAAAGTCTCTTATGCACAACATCAAATATTCAAACGACTGTCTGACGTGGTGTGATGTCGACCGCCTGACATGATGGGGATCGTAACACAAAACTGGAACCGGAGAATCTAGATTGGCTTAATACAGGAGACGCTGATTTTGTGAATCTGAAAAATACAGAAAAAAAGGAGAGCAGCCACGTTCACTCAAAAAATGAATTTAAGGGTGGGTAGGTGGGTGCCATTTTCGTTCCTAGCTTACATGTGCTGATGACGTCAAAGAATACGTCATCAAAAGATAACTCCAAATTTATTACTAAATCATTCATCATGATTTACGTCCCTTTCTTAAAGCATCAATATTAATGTATTCCTTCTATAAATGGCATTATCGTCTATAGACGATAATGCTTATTATCTCGGAAATAAATTCAACAACATAGTAACCATGTATAACTGTTTAATATTTGGCATAATATGGCCTGGCAGTCGACAATAATCATCAATGTTCAAGTTTGATTAAAGTTCAATGTTAAGTTAATCAAATGATAATCCAATAATTAATCAAATGTTAATCCAATAATTAATCAATCAAATCAATAATCGATCAAATCAATAATCAATTATCATCAAACAAATGTAATTCAAATCAATTATCAATCAAAAATTATCGATTAAATGTCAATTAAATCAAATACTAATCAAACGTCAATAAAATCAATTATCAATAAAATAAATAATCAATCAAATGTTAATCAATCCAATTTTCATGGATGAAATGTCAAAAATTGTCTGCCAATGAGCGCCAGTTGCGCTCACGCAAACAATACAAATTTTTGACATGACTTTCAAAATGGTGTTCGCATTCCAGAAATTTAAATAAACTTTCAATACTGCCAGGCCTAATAAACAATTTATACGGTCGAGTACATGTATAGAATTCGGGCTCGTCTGAAATGATTCCAGAGCAGATTGAATTGTTAGCAAAAATATGTCATTTCGACAAGCGACAAATGTACACCGTCGGGTAAAAACAGACCACTAGAATGCAAATTTGAAGTTTGAAATCCGAGTGTTTTGGCCTTATACCCAAACCCAAATCATTTATCATCAATCACAACAGTTATCAGTCAATCAATCACCTAAAAATCAATCCATCAATATTGACTTGTAATTTACAAGTCCAAAGCCGCAAGTACCAACTGTACATACCACAGAATTAAAATTAAATCAATTAATCATCAATCAATCAATTAATCAGTCAATCAATATTGACTCGTAATCAGCAAGTCAAACTTTGTAAGTAGCAATTTTTTCAAACGAGAAAGATTTAAACTTAAATAAATCAATCATCATACAATCAATGAAATATCAAATCAAATCAATCAATATTGACTTGAAATCAAGTCTAAGATCGTAAGTACCAATTGTACAAACGACAAAATAAAATAAATTAAAATCAATCAATTATCCATTAATCAATCAATTCAACTCAATCAACTCAACTCAATATTGACTTGTAATCCACAAGTCCAAGGCCGTAAGTACCAATTGTACAAACGACAAAAAATGAAACTGTTGGTGATTCCAAACATTATTTGTAAAATCAAATCAAATCATATCAAATTAAATCAAGTCTAAGATCGTAAGTACCAATTGTACAAACGACAAAATAAAATAAACTAAAATCAATCAATTATCAATCAATTCAATCAATTCAACTCAATCAACTCAACTCAATATTGACTTGTAATCCACAAGTCTAAGGCCGTAAGTACCAATTTGTACAAACGACAAAAAATGAAACTGTTGGTGATTCCAAACCGAAATAAATAAATAAAATAAAATCATATCAAATAAAATTAAATTAAACCAAATATAAAATCAATCAATAATGACTTGTAATCAACAAGTCCGTCGTAAGTACCAAATTGTACCGACGACAAAATGAAATAAATAAATAAACTAAATTCAATCAATTATCAATCAATCAACTCAATTCAATATTGACTTGTAATCCACAAGTCCAAGGCCGTAAGTACCAATTTGTACAAACGACAAAAAAAATGAAACTGTTGGTGATTCCAAACAGTAATAAATAAATCAAATCATATTATATCAAATTAAATTAAATTAAACCAAATATAAAATCAATCAATAATGACTTGTAATCAACAAGTCCGTCGTAAGTACCAAATTGTACAGACGACAAAAAAAATAAACTAAATTAAATCAATTATCAATCAATCAATTCAATCACTATTGACTTGTAATCCACAAGTCCAAGGCCGTAAGTACCAATTGTACAAATGACAAAAAAATGAAACTGTTGGTGATTCCAAACAGTAATAAATAAATCAAATCAAATCATATCAAATTAAATTAAATTAAATCAAATATATAATTAAATCAAATCAATCAATACTGACTTGTAATCGACAAGTCCAGGGTCGCAAGTACCAATTGTACAAACGACAAAAATAAATTAATGAATAAAATTAAATCAATCAATCATCAATAAGTCAATCAATCAATCAATCAATCAAATCAATACTGACTTGTTATCAACAAGTCCAAGGCCTTAAGTACCAATTGTACAAACGACAAAATAAACTTATTGTTAAAAAGGGTGCTTTTTAATGGGTTATTTACTTCGTCTTCAAATATATCCAAAATGCCTTCGGAACTAGCCGTGCATCCGCATCTAGGGTCAATTGACGCAAAGTTTCTTATTGCATCAAATTATTATTAACACCTGGAACATGTACAGCCTTAATATGAAAACTAAACTGCAATGACAAATACTGATGGACGAAAGGGTTATAAGGATTATAACTCGCTCCGGATTTCAAGATAATTATATATACAAAGCCCATGATTTCTCTATTACAAACATATTTAAGTTGGGAAAACCTTTCCTTCTACTCATAACATGCCAATGCAATTGGTACCTTTATGTTATATTTGACAGAATCTCGCTGTGCACCATATCTGCAGCCACTGCAGGTAGGACCAAGGTCCCTCAAAGTATACAAAGTCCAAAGTAGAAGTAACCTGCACTCTCATTAAAAACTGAAGGTCGCTGTTACCATTCGTATTCTAACATAACAAAACATCGTTATATCGATGAGAAACAGCCTACTCATTTCGATGTTGATATGTTTTGTTATTGTTGTTGTTTTTATCTACCCTAAAGTACACATAATTTATTCGAGGTTGATGTGTTGTTGTTGTTTTTTTTGTTTGTTTGTTTTTTGTTGTTTTTAATCTACCTTAAAGTACACGTAATTTATTTTATCCTATGAAATTCAAATCTCCCTTAACTTAGATTTATTCCATACACAATTTAGGCTCAGCAGGGAACTCATCTAAAAGGCAAAAACATTCATCTTGAACTATTGCCGTATAAATGCCCTGTGAAATGAAATCATCCAAAAATTGACCACTCTTTTTTCTTACAGTTATGTTGCAATAGCCAACTCAAGAAATTAGGAAACGTTTTGAAAATTGAGCAACTTGAACTGAGGAAATGTTCACTGAGATGCACTTATCAATGAAATATAGGCCACCTAGCTGAATGGCTTATTAATCAATATCCCATGGGTGGATGGGATAACGCCTGAATATGTACCGCATAATCAAAATCTGAGTATTGAACCTTTGTAGATTCTGAGTAAATTAAAACATTTACCCTAGTCGAACCTAAGCTTACGACCACCTGTTAATAAAGACGACCTGTTGATAAAGACCACATATTATTTGTCCAATCAATAATAAATTTACCTGCAAACAAAGAACACACGCCCTCAACAAATTAAATGTATTGCGTTTGTGTAATTAATATGAAAACGCGTGTGCCTTTTGGCGCTAGACTAACACTTTAAGGCTTGGTTTCTTTTAGGGTGTGACTTTTATAATTATTTTTTATTATTATTTTATTTTTATTTTCAAACAGTCTAACATATTTTCCGTATCAACCTCCAGATTTTTAACTAACAATAGATTCATGACCTTTAACAGTTTTCAAATCTTACATTTAATCGGTGCACTTGACCTAGAGTATCCTGGAGGAAACCCGTTTTCAAAACCATTTTTTTTTAATTATTAATATTTTTCAGAATTTTGTTTATTTAGGGTACTGATCAAAGTACTTTCTTAATGCATCGCTTTAACTTGGCGTTTAACCTGTTACAAAACCATGATATAATTTTCACCGGTTGCCGGAACATTTAAGGTGGTATCATTTGTCACAATATACTGTTAAAGTAGGGGGGAGTGTGGTGACCTATTTTCATAAAATTCATGTTATTTAATTATTATAAATCTTCTTATTACTTCAGATATCAATTATAGGGCATATACATGTTACAGGTCAATCAGGAATTCTAAAAAATTAGAATTATGAAACAATTTCTCTCACTGAGTGTAGCCTTATTGCCGGGAGTCCAAACTTCCAAATTAATAATTATCCACCATAGTATTAAACTACAGTCACAGGAAGGTTGTCTATATCAAGGTTAACAATGTCTTAGAATTTAGTTCGATAAACTTTACTAGAACAATTGTTATAAACAATGCAAACATGAATGTCAAATTTTCCTTTTGAAGTCACTGGGAGAAACATGTTTTGCTATTGTTCTAGTACAGTTTATTGAACTAAATTCTAAAACATTGTTAACCTGGATATAGACAACCTTCCTGTGACTGTAGTTTAATACTATGGTGGATAATTTGGAAGTTTTGACTCCCGGCAATAAGGCTACACTCAGTGAGAGAAATTGTTTCATATTTCTAATTGTTTATAATTCCTGATTGACCTGTAACATTTATATGCCATATAATTGATATCTGAAGTAATAAGAAGATTTATAATTATTAAATAACATGAATTTTATGAAAATAGGTCACCACACTCCCCCCTACTTTAACAGTATATTGTGACAAATGATATCACCTTAATATGCTAACATTTAAGTGAGAGAACCGCTTACAAAAATTTGGTTTGTGATTGAGGAAAAATTACGTCCCCTGATCCAGAGACGACTTGACTGGGTGTGCCGCTTTGCAAAAATATGGATGGATGAATGCATGAGCGTACATACACAAGTGATTCAAAACGGAGCCATCTTTATAATTAAAGTTATAACAATAAGATGGACATTCAGATTTTACAAGGCTAGCAGTAACAATAGACTACAATTTATCTATAAATGGCCGTTATTTGACCACGACATTGAAGGCTCATTAGCCATGCGCAGACGGAATTGAATATCACTGGTAACAACTCCCTAAAGGATTCAATTTAGAAGCCCCTCTCATAATTACATGTACATAGCATAATTTGAGATTTTGGAGGCCCTACCCTGGTGTTTTTGTATGTAAATCAGCACATAATTTATAAATGCATATGTCCATGTAGGCCTGCCTTTATTTTCGATTTTCTTGACTTTTGAAAATTAACGTGTTGTTAGCAAGTTGAAAATGACTAGATCTATCTGCGTCTTTTAATTTTGAACTTTACATTTAAAAACAAGTGTTTGATTTAAATTTACATAAATTTCCCCTTAGGTCAGGATGGATTCGAACCCCGGAAACCTGATTTTGAAGGCAAAAGCCTCAACCAGCACACTATTGTCTCAAAGAATTTAATAATAAAAATAATAATAATAATAATATTAAAGGACCTTTCTCGCCTAATATAAGGGACCCATTGGAACTTCATGTAGATTCTGAGTGGCCTCTGTCTGCAAGGGAGACCAGCACTTGCAGGACACCGAAGGCTAGCGACTGCAACTTCATGTGTCGATGTAAAAATAACAGCTGTGCCCCAAGCACGGTCAACTGAAAATGGCTGGCTGCGCCGAAATTCCAAAGCTTGGCGAGGATTGCATCAACGTTTTTTGTGTTACCGGCACTGCATACATTAAAGAGAAATTCGGCAGTGGCCCGTGTGGCTTTATTCCGATCCATAGTCCTTCCGATCCACTGCACAGCCGGTGTCGAGGTTCTAGGCGTGGAGTTCCCAACGCTTTGACCGGCACTTGGACATCGTTTGTGATCCACCCGTAATTCATTGGGTTTTTCCGTCGATCGCAGCTTTTTTTCCACCAAAACTGCTAAAAGTGTCAGTATTCTTTCATTTCCTTACTCATTTCCTCGAATTCTTGAGAAATTTTGCTGATGTAACTGGATATATTTTAGTCAGTAAACTTTCACTGCCATTTTTGTTCCTAGCTTACATGTGCTGATGACGTCAAAGAATACGTCATCAAAAGATAACTCCTTTATTAGTAAATCATTCATCATGATTTACGTCCCTTTCTTAAAGCATCAATATTAATTTATTCCTTCTATAAATGGCATTATCGTCTATAGACGATAATGCTTAATAACGTGACAAATGTATATCAGGTAACCAAAAGATAATCTGTATATCTAAATAGCAACATAAATCCAGCATATATAAACCAGAATATTTTAATAAATAAGCACATACCGGCATATTGATATATAACCAGCTATTAAAATAAACCAGCATATTTAAAAAGCATCTTCTTACAGACACTTCGAGTTTGGAAAAGAAGTATCTAAAACGTTATGTATAGATAAGGTATCATTGGAATGAATGTCAGAATCTAGGATGTTTGTCGACATTAAAATGGTTTTATCAGAGTTCCCTTGGTGTCTTCTTTAATACCTTTTGATATGTATAGAGGTCCTTGCTAATGTAAAATGGTTAATAGATCAAATAAACATGAATAAAGAGTGTTCATAGCGTTTAAACCAACAGAAGTAGAAAATGCTATAAGAAAGTTTCACCTTCATACAAACACCCGTATTATTCAAACTACGCATATTCTGTCAATCTGTGTTTTGTTTGTCATTTATATAATTTATTTGCAAATGTGTACTCCTACTGCTCATTAATCTGATATTTTTAAATCATATTCAACAATAACTAAAATTTGCCTTCGGTGTCATCAATAAAGCTAAATATGATTATACATACATACAGAAACAGGGGAATTTCGACATTGAACAATATGCCGCAGGATTGCAAGCAAAATTACTGAAGAAAACGGAAAAGAATAAAGCTTTGTTACAGGAAGTTGATGAACTGAAGGCCCAAATGAAGGAGTTAAACCGTCGATATACTGATCTGAATCAGAAGGCATTGTATGTACAAGAAAGGTATTAAATATAATGTATTCGCAATGTTTAAATTGAAGGAAAATTAAATCATGCAGTACAGACACACGCATGGCCAAGTTCGAGTTGCTATATCCCCGAAAACGTATAGGCTATACAGGAATCACGCTCTCGGACAATCGGTCGCTTCTTTGCGATAACCATGATTTAGTGTCCGGACAAAATTTTTGTCGTTAATGATAAGATATCAAAAATGTGAACTGTGCATATCAGGATTGGTCATATCCGAAAGACAAAGCCTCTCCATACAGGAAGGCGGAGAGAAAAGGAGAGCATGACATATTATCAATGACAAAATAGACACCACAATTAACAAAAAAATGAGAACCTGAGGGGTTACCGTCTTGGAACGGTCAGTGGTAAAACATTTTGTCACTGAGGTTTGAACTAGGTTATATGGTGCACCAACCTCACATGTCCAAATAGCTTCTCATATAAATAAACAACAAGTTCAAGTTGTCTTGGCGATAAAGCACACAAACATATAAAACATTAGAAGCTAATAGAATTGTTAAACAAAGTACGGCTACTCAATGATCTTACCGAAAACGTTTCGTTAATTGTTTTTGAAAATAATCACTGTATAACCATGCTCTATTCTTTTCTCTTATAGTTGGCAGTGTTAGGAAAATGTGTTTACTGGATGTGGCCATTCCTGATATGCATATTTTACTATTTTCGAAAGTAGTAATTTGATTTAAAAAAGTGACCTCTATAAGGTGATCTTTAAGGTTAACCAACTGACCTAGTTCTTTTTAACTCAGATTCACCCAGTTTAAAAAAGGCCGAAATACTATCAACACAAACATGTTGACAAGTATGTTAGTAATTGGATAAAACTTGTGATTTCTTCTGTGCTAACAAGCTTTTCCTTAAAATTTAACATAGTGACATAGTTTCAGACTCCCAAATCACGAAAGGTTTTCGTGATATAAAAGACATAATTTTATTTCGGTAAAGGCCTCAAATTCACCAAGCATGCAGCGCGCTGTACAACATGTTTGTATTCTTTGTTTTGGAATAAGCGGATGTTTTTTACAAATAAGGTTGAGAAAATGATGCTTTTTATTTTCTTTATTTATATATCAAATCTTTTGCTATCGATTGAGAAATCCCAAGTTGCATAAATGATCTTAAACTGCAATGGTATTTTGAATATAACGTTGTTTGTGTCGTGTGGCGGCTGTAAAAAGTCTCCCGTACATTCAATCAGTGCTGTTACCAATTACGTCCGTTGAAGGTCGTTGAGTACGTAATTTTAACTGTTATGCTGGCAGATGTTAGAAATTGAAATTTGAGATTCTTGTAATATTTTACTTAACATTGAAATTCATCGTCGCCTAAATATGTGCCAAATGAATAAAAATATTGATTTCTAACTGTTTGTAATATTTAACATGACTGTATTGATATCAGTACAGTGTATGTATAATGTTGGTATTTTAAATAATGTGTTGTATTGTAAAGGGTTTGAGTTGTGTTTGAAGAAAAATTTGAACATTTATTAATGATTTCGTTTCAATAAGACAAATGATTTCTTTAAGAAGTTTAGTTTTCTACATTTTCCTATTCACTCTTGCACTAAGGAAGCCTCTTACCGTTTTTACTGGAACACGATATTTTTACTTCTGATTTTATCTTATCAGATCGGACAAAATCACACAAGAACTGGAATCAAAAATGGACAAAGGAGAGTGTTTTGAGAACGTGAATGATGATTTTTCCAATTATAATATTGCTCGACGCTTACAAACCTTGTATGATGACGACTGGGTGAAACTCTCGAGAATGCTTGGAAAGGAAATGCCAAATCTATCGGAGTTTGAGAGAGTGAAGCTCTTGTCCGCGCTTTTGCAAGTATATACACTTAAGCATTTACTTTAGATTTTCATATCGACGTTAGCATGTTTCAAATGGTTGTTTTCCCTCTGGTAACAGTCTGCACACAATTAATTGTTTGGTCCTTTTTATAAAAGAAATGTAGCTGTTTGTCAAATTCAAAAAGAAACACTAAGCTCATTTATCTTTTAAATAAGCTATATGTCAGAGTATATCTGAAAATAATTCTGCTCTCTCTCTCTCTCTCTCTCTCTCTCTCTCTCTCTCTCTCTCTCTCTCTCTCTCTCTCTCTCCTGATACTCATATTTTCTTTTCCTAAAGTGGTATCGCCATTAATGTGTTGTTGAATTATGCATGCATAATCTGCCTTATCATACAACAAATCGTACAATTTTTATAATATTTTAGCGTAGTTTCCAAGAATGAAAACTGTTTGCAATAAGACAACTTTGTCAGTTTTTATTTCTGTTTTTTATTTCATTATCTTACAACAAGCCATACAATTTTTATAATATTTTAGCGTAGTTACCAAGAATGCAAACGATTTGCAACAAGACATCTTTGTCAGTTTTTATTTCTGGAGGATAAAGATTTTGTTCCTGATCAACAAGAGGTTTGTTGTTTTAATTTTTAACCATGTCCTTAGCATTTTCTATCACATTACTATTTTACAACTAGGGTCATCGACATATATTCTATGTTCAATAAAGCCAACATTTCAGAGTTGCAAGCAAACTTTCTTGTTCTAAATCACTATATTTGAAATTGTTTGTCTTCTATAAAAATATATGATAAAAGAGGGTGATATTGATTTTCATAATAAATATTCTGCATTTACTTTCTATAGTAGCGTCTCACAGGCAACATCTTAAGCGATTTATATTTCACAGCGTGTTCGCTTCAAAAGAGCTTGAAGCAATGTTGACTACTTATATCGGCACCTCAAACGAAAACACAAAACGTTTTGTTAGTTTTGTCGCTGTTACTTTTATATAAAATGCAACTGCACTTCTGCAACGAGGCATTTTTATTTTTTTTTAATTTATGTAGATGAGATATATACATTTTACAATTTAAATGGCAATACTAATTTCTCCATTTCATTAAACTCATTTCTACATTCAAACTGAAAAACTACCAACAAAACATTCTGCATACATAGTGATCACCCTCTTACAGTTGAACGGAATTTCACATCATTCCCTTCAACTTTCATAGCTGCAGGTTTGATTATGTCTGCTTATAAAATGACATTCAGTACCTATTGATTAGTTCAATAGGACTGAAATAATATATTTTTACATCATTTAAATATAATACAATTAAACCAGCTGCGTCGCTGATAATCGTAATGACATAGACGTGACAACATATTTTCTTTTTTGCAGGAAATAATACGACTGAGGAGACAATATTACTATAAGGATTCCGTTCGGGAGAAGGTGGCAGAGGTATCAATTTTCTTTAGTCAATATAACAGTAACACTTTCCTGAAAATACAATTTATTATTTCAATTTAATTTATTCTCTTTTAAAACAAAAGGATCGTATAATTAGTACACATGAGGGTGACTATTACTTGTTTATAAACAAAGGTAAATCTAACATAAATATATTCCAGAAAAGAAGCTATTCGATCATGTCTTAAAGGCTATAAAGTATTATGATCATTTGATAAAACTACTCTGACACAATATACAAAAAGTTAAGGTCTTGTCTAATATTGGTACATTTTGAGAGATTCATTGTTTACCATCATATATGATTAATTTACATGTTGTTTCGAGAGAAATTCAATTTTGATTTAAAATTTAAATGTTGTCGCTTGTAATAAATTGTTTTGAGCCTTTTTGATACCATTTCTCTCTAACTTTTTATGTAACAACACTCTTCAGCTAAACACATCTAATTGCTATTAATAATAAATATGTTAAGTCGGAATATTAAAATTTCTATGTTTATTGGTAATTTGCTCAGGTTCTATTGATAACAAAGTCACTTACTTTTATGGGGCTTTTTTTCTAAAATTATTTTGACTTTTTCTTTGTTCTTTGTATTTATTTCTTGTTTGCTCAAAACACTTGACAATACTTATCTGTTTCAATATCGTAGTCAAATTCGTGAAATCATGCTGTATATTAAAATTTTCAAAAATTAAACTAAGGTTTATACAATAAGCAAATATTACGTGATCTCAAATGAAGACTCAGCCGTTAAAAGACTACGCTGTTTGTTAGCTGAATTTATCAAAACCTTGACTACATTAATCAGGCTAAAGATATATTTCCACAATGTGTCTAACGATTTAAATAAACAAGAAATTTTAATTTGAATTTTGAATTCAATTACTGTTTCAGAATGTTTTCGAAATTTTGTTATCTACCACAGAAGCAAAAGAACTTACTACTGACGAAAACAAACAAAAAGTAAAAGAATTTTACATGAAATTCATTGGCTTTTGTTGGGTCGTTGCAATATCGCACCCGCCTACAATTCTGAACTTTAATGTGGTCGATAAACCATATGAAGAGTGCAGTGAATTTTTTAAGGAATTCTCGACCAAAAAACCTGTCGAGGACTTAAATAAAGCAGAAGGGACGATAGCTGCGATCGTGTGGCCCAGTATGGAGTTAAGGGACAAGTCGGGATGCTACACGAAAGGAGATGTAATTGTGGTCAGGAAAAGCAAAGCTATCATTGATTCTGAAGAGCAGATAAAGGATTCGAGCTCTTATTCCATCAATGATAGAGAATATTACGTTTAAAGATCGAAAATATTAATAACTTTGCTGTTTACTTTTTGGAACAGCAACCGTTATCTTGACAGTTAACATGGGGTTAATGCTTGAACATCAGTTAATGGTAACACATGGAAATGGACCTTTAAATGCCACCAAACATAACAATATTTAATAATGCATACTACTGCCCATGATAAACGTTATGTCGAACTGTAATAATGGTGACGGGCAAAATATCGCAAAGACATAATAGACTAGATTCTGAAAGTCCAAAAGGGCTCAAAAATGAGTTGAGGTAGGGCCGACAAGATATACTTTTTATTTTGGTACCAAATTAAAGCCTATTATATGGCCAAACAATCTGGACTGGCCTGCAAAGAAAATTTTATTGCGAATCGTCGGAAAGTAAGGGGAGATAACTCATGCCAAATCATACAAAAAATCAACAAAAAACGGATAAACTCAATGATATGACATATATTTATAAAGACTTTTTTCTGTCTTCAATAAAACTTTGTCAAATAAGTTGCAAGATGCAATTTAAAGTCCAAGGTGAACAACTTATGTATATAATGTGTGATAAACAAGAGTTATTCCCCTTTAATTTATTGAAAGATAATGTAAATCACTTATGTCCCATTTTCTTTTGCTAGAAAATGATATTTCTAGTGATTTTTTAACTTAGAGAAAGGAATTATAATAGCACATATTCTCTAAAAAAGCTTATTAAACACCAATAACCATTCAGGTCAGATTATATACATTTAATTTCATACTTAAGATCAAGCCATTTATTACAAGCCAGTTTGACTAACAGGACGCATTACAGACTCATCGGTGGAAGGAAACGTTCACAAAATGTTATCAACTCTCTTATGGCAATAATACTTATTCAAGGTATTCTCCAAACTTGGTTTGAGTGATTACGACACTAATATATTTAATAACCCGTCAGATTACTTCAGTCAGACTTGAGTTATTGCCCTTTAATTACTAATTTTGACCAAATTAAACGGCAATAACTCTATAGTGACTGAAGCAATCTGATGGGTTAACTCCTCCACATTTTAACTCGACAATCTTCAACAAACTTGCTTAGAATGTTTAAGGTAAACATGTCCAGTTCAGTAACTTGCAGATAGCTTTGAAAGATAGTGTCCTCTAATGGCTGTTTTAACCAAATTAGGACTGTCCAAGGCCCCAGTTTGTCGGAATGCTGTGGGCATATTATGTCTGCTAATATCTAAACAAGATATTCTAGATTGCAGCAATGGCGTTGGATTCATTGATATTTCATTGCCATTTTTGAAATCAAATAAGCAATGGATGCTTTCTTAATTAAAATGACAATCCTCATCAAACTTAGTAAGAACATGTATGTACATTATATCTTAGACAAGTTTGATAGCCAGTCAGATTGCTCTTGTCACTCTTGAGTTATGCCCTTCAACTGGAAATATTTAACAAGTTACATCTATACCAAACAATACCTATATTTACTATCACTAAAATTCGTCCGACTGTTTAAGGGGACTATAAGACCTCAGCTATGTATGGTTACAAGCAAGATTACATAAGTCAAGTCACTGAGGAGTTATGGGTCTTCTTTAACTTCCAAAACTTAAACAAATAAACAATTTCTGCTCTCTGACGGTTTTGTGGCAGTTTGAAATATTGTTCTTCATTAGTTGTATTAATCGTTCTATTAAATCATTCATACATGTTGAGTTAAACAACTTGTGTGTTAAAACTCATTTATTTTTCTACTTTTTAAGTGCAATCAATGCACACGAAATTAAAAAAAATGTAAATCAAAAACAAATACAAGTAAATGAGCAGTGATAGTATGACGACATCAAACTAATTTTTTTTAGTTAATGTTTGGTTGAAAGATTATTTTGGAAATAACCTAAATAATATTTTTAGAGTGTTCTATTGACTGCTTCTGCTTTAGAGCTCATTTGAAATAGCACATGGGAGTCTTTAATACATGTTTGTTATGGCTATAAATAAATATGCTTGTGGCTAGTGCTACACTTAAACTATTGTCAGACATACTCGCACTTGTCCTTGACAAAATTTTCAAGCTTCTGAACGACAGTCTAAGAGTAAGGTCTGGGTCCATCTACGGGTAGTACTTCCAATAAATAAGGATGGTTCCATTTGGACAGAAGTCTCAAGAGTATTACAATAAGTGAAAACCCAAAAATACTTTCATATCTATGGTTTGTTATGTTTAATTATTACAGCTTCATCTTGATCATTTTTTTTGTTTTGGCTTGAAACAATGAATTCATTTTCATTCACATGGAACTGGTTTTAATAATACTAAGCTTGAAACTGTTGAACCTCATGGAGACTATGCCATTCATGGTAGTACATGTACTCCCTTCTTTGGGTAGGACTGCATCTAGAATAGCATAGTAGATCAAACAAAAAAGTATTCATAAACCTAACATTGTCCAGGGACCAAGAACATAGATATGAAAATAATAGGTCCTATGGGTTATACTATCAGCTTGAAGTTGATAACAGTATTTTAAACTTATTCCAGCTCCTGTCAAACTGTTGCAGTCATTTCTGAATACTAGCACTACCTTTGTAATGGAGTGAGGGCCTGGGTCTGAAAGATATTATTCTTTAACAATATTACAAGTAGCCTATTAACTCTAATAATAGGGTTGAGGATCCTAGTAGGGAAAGCATTGTCATCAGAACAAAGGGTCCAGATTCCTTCATAGGGTTACCTTATTCTAATTCTTGGATCCTGCATCCTTTTTACGCTTCCACTTTGAACGAGGAGGGGCCTTATAGGATGCCCTTGTCCATCTGTCCCTCCGTACTTACGAAACCTGTGTCGCAAATAGTCAAAAAGTATGAGAGCCACAAAACTGAAACTTAACAGGCATGTTGACCATCATGTTTAATTCTGCACCTGGGGTTTTGTTTTGGGCCACGCCTGTTAAGACCAGAGTGATGTTACTTATGCATTTCAATACAATGCTTTCAGCAAGTAATCTTGTTGTATGTAATTCCAAAGTATGAGAGTCGCAGTCAAGAAACTTTACAGGCATGTTGACAATCATGTGTAGTTGTGCCCCCGGGGTTTTGTTGTTTCTGTTAAGACCTTAGTTATGACCCCTTATGCATTTCAATATAATGCATTCAGTGTGTAATCGTGTGTCGTAAGTCCAAAATTATCCGTGACAGTCATGAAACTTTACAGGCATTTTTCCCTGAAAGTTTTCACCATTATATGTACTTTGAGCACAATATTGGCGTGTTTCACAATGACAACTGAGGGTGGGGGGGGGGGGCATCTCTGTCATATGGACATATCTCTAGGTAGACTTAAGAAAGAGTATAACTGCCTAATTAATTAAATAGTTTTGTTTTCTTTTCTATAAGTCTAGACTAAGAACAACTTTCAAATATGTTTTACCTTTCTTTAAAAGCGGGTGCTATAACATAGAACTGGGTAGTAACCATTCTAAAACCTCTGGATAGTGTTACCATACGTTTCATGGCAAATACACTGGCGTCAAGAAGGTGCTTACACTATTCTATTCTGTGGTGTAGGAAGCAAGACCGTGTCATATTTTAATGACTCTGCTAGCGTTTATAAGACTCCCTTGTTCTATACTGGGGCAACGCTAGCATCCAGAAGTGACTGTTTCTCCATTTTACATAAGCAGTCCTATTTCTCTAAGCTCGAACAATATATACATGTATATTTTGACATATACAGGAAAACTACTTTACTTACTATCCTTAAAAGACTTGCGATATTTGGGATTTTACTCTTTCCTTTACTAGTTTAAGCTAGAAATATGTAAAAATGAAAACATTTACAGGCAATACAATATTATGTTTTACTTACAACCACAAGATTGTAATTTTACTTCCGTTTTCGCATGATGAGGTGAGAACATTTGTATAGACTTTTATAAAGCTATGCCTAGCTTCTTAAATGTTGCGGCACCTTTCAATATGAAACAAAATTACCCAGACTCATTCTAAGATTAGTGCAAACCTCAATATGGGAACTTATCATTTGTCAATGAAACCATATGTAATGAAGTTGAAAACTGTTTCCTGAAGGAAAAACAGTTAAGTTTGCCAGATCTCATTGTATTTCATTATTTAAAGATACATACCCGCAATTTTCCTGTAATTTAGCAAAAGTTAACTTAAGACAAAACATCTGAAAAATCTTCATTAAACATGTGTTTCAAAATAACAGTAATATTTATCTAATGTTAAATTACTTCACTTTTTTTCAAGAAATTAGTTACTATCTGTATGCATGTTAATAAACTGGCTTTTACCATTTTGCTGTTATACGTCATTATGTGACTTTACAAAAAATACAACAGGCACTCTCATTTGCATAACTTGTTAGGATGTTCAAATCATAGTATAATACAAATGTGTTGATGCTGTTATTTAAGGATTGCCTTTTTGTGAGTATGGGGGATTATTTCCAAGATGTAGAATACATTAAAACATGTAAAGTAAGAATAAAACAGATCTATTGGAGACATCTGAACTTTGACAAAATGTGTCATCAAATTTTCATATTAGAAAATATTATTATATTTTCTTGAATTAACTCTTTTTATTTGGTATTTTACAAAGCATTTCCTTTCCGGTTTGCTTCTTCAACTGAAGCAGATTTTACTCTATATACATTATAAATAACAAAATAAACTAACATCAAATGTGTTGATTATCCATTAAAGGTTTTATTTAAAGAATACTTGCAATAATGGTGTGGGTGGGGTAATTGTATACACAATTTTAAGGTTATATCAACAATAACGCATATTCTTCAATATAAAATGTCTTCTAAAACATCTAAATCAATGTTTAGAAGAGTTATGTGAAATATCTGTATCACGATTTACAAGTGATATGAACAGATAATTTTCTTAACTCATAAAATCGGTAAAATCGTAAATAGTTCTGTTTTCTTTGTATATTTTACCAACAAAAATGTCATAAATTACATATTAGTCCAATATTATGTGCTAATAATACATCTTAAATAAATAATGGTTGCTAGATCATATAAAAACTAATGTTGATACTAAAATTTGGACTGATATCAATGCAACTCGTCATTATATCTAAATATTTTAAAGTTAACTTCTTATTCTATATAAGAGTTATCTCCCTTATTTTTTCAGGGTTCGCAATAAAATAATTTTTGCAGGCCACCTAATTTCATTGAGACATACCATAAACTTCAATAAAATCGTAAAATAGAAAGTATATCTTGTCGGCCCTACCTCGACAAAATTTTCAGCTTCAGAATCTAGACTATAATCTGGCTAAGCATTACTCATTAAAAGCTGGCTTTTCGTAAACGGATGTATACTACTCAAAGTTTGTTTACTACGCATTCTTGTGAAGCCTACATTTTACATATATATGTTTACTTTGGAAGGTGTTGTATCGAGAAGGTCCCAAATGTACATATTTCTTGAATGGCAGTCGTGCTAACGAGGTTACTCTGTATTTTCACGGTGTTTCGTTTACGCTGCTTACATGCTTCCGACATTTGTAGGTTACTTAATCTTTATTTTAACTTAAAAGACTGAACGTTTATGACCGAATAATGGAAAAGGCATTTTCCGGATGCAAACATCAATAGTTGTTGGTTTTTTTTTCAATATTGGTTTCTGTTCAAAATTAGACATACCAATTTTTAACATCATCCTTTACAAAGTCTAAATAACCACTTTCGAATTTTTAAATGTTTTGTCTATTTTTAAAACAATACTCAGGCGGATAAATTGAAATAACACTAATAACTGGCTTAAAGCAAAGCTATGAACAAAATATTCTTGGTGCATAGCAAGCTTTAAGTAGTGCATTTATCGTGTGATGTTGAACATTTTAGACAGAGTTCAGTCCATGACGGTAACAGACAAGTGTTTATTTGTATTGCTTTTCTGGACGTTTCAAACAGCTAGTCCTGAGTTCTGTGATATTTTCCTTTTTTGTATGTGTCTTTACTATGTGAATAAATTCTTGAATATAATTTGAGCTTCCAAACTATAGTGACTTTAGTTTCCGGAAGCTATATTTCTTCACCTTTATTGGGCAGGCGAGAGTATTAATGTAGGGTTTTGGAGACAGAGCAAACTGTGTTGCCCTTGAAACATTACTAAAAGTAGACGTGAAGGAAATCTTTCTCGAATTATTTAAAGTTGGCATTTCACTTCAGTATATATATTGATAAGCTTTTGCAAATGTTACTTTTGCTATGTGATCTTTATTATTATATCACTACTATTCTCAATATATGCAACACATTATTTAGAAAAAAATTGTAATGACACGGTAATTTTTTCTAATAACCAAACCAAGTACCACGTTTGTGTACCCTAAAACCTAACTAAAACAGATTTATTAAGATCTGGCTCGTCTGATCTTACCTATCATGATGTCATTGGCTTATGTCTTTAAGGGCAAGTCAGAACATGCCAATATTAAAACATTTAGCAAAAGAGCTCAGATGAGATAAACAGATGAAAAGGGAACTTTGAAAGCCACCGAACACGACAAATATGAAAATACTGCAGACTCGGTTTGATTGAGCCTGTGATGGGCATTAATGGAAATGCATATTACTGCCCACGCTGCCTAGCACCGGGTTGAGCGCAACAATTTCGAGCCACCTAAAACGATGGTAAGCATATGACGGTGAAAATGGAACCTTCAATGCAGAATTTTCAGATTAATTCCATTCCATGTTCAGCGGCGTATGGTCCCCAGATAAAAGAATGGGTTTGCCCTAAAGAGAAAACAATGGGCGGAATTAAACAAAAAAGAGTTTTGACAGGGGATCTGAGAATATAAATCCTGCATATCACAGACAACACCAAAGGCAAAACTTAAAAAGCATGAAATATATAAGCTCTAGATTTCAAATAAAAAGAAAAGAATGGTTAGCGCTATTTGATCTGATTTAATTTATAATTGTTATAAAACACAGGTGAAATCATGTATTGATTGATGTTGTGATCGATTCAAGATAAACAAGTAACACATGTCCAAAATAGTAGTTAAAGAGTGTGACGTCTGGTTTTCAATACATTATGCTGAATTCTAACTTAAATATTGCACATACAAATCGCCCTGCCTTTAAGCAAATTATACCTGTAAATAATTCGTATAAGGCTAACCGGAAAACAAATGTCCAAGAATGTACACAGACCGTAATGAAATAACGCGAGACTTCTCGCGGCAAAAACGTTGTACTAGCTTTGTAGTTAAAGTTTGTAACCTGCAAGGGGCACTAACATTGCAAATGGCGAAAACTGGTTAAACTTTCAAAAACGAATTTGGGGGAAAATACTCATTGCCACCTAGATTTTAGTAAATAAATGCATTTATTTAAGGATGTACTAATGTTTGTAAGAGCTCAGTTTATTCTAATTCATGTTCTAATTACAAAGCACATACTAATACAAAAAAAACGTTTGCACGAGAACTATGAAATTCATGGACAATATACTAAAATAATACCAGTTTTCGCCATTTACAATGTTAGTGCCCCCTTAAGCCAATGAAACTTCTGGTATGATTACCATTAAGCTAGAGATACACAACATACCTGATTGAAGCTGTCTAAATGAAATATTTTGGGTACAGTGTACACATTTATTTATAATGAGGTATTTAGCTGTGGACCTGGACAAACTTGCTTATAGAACCATAAGAACTTCCTATTCGAGCCGGATTCTCCCATAAGCTCCTAAAAACTGCAAAGCAATCAATTTGAATTTTAGTACTTTCTTAGTAAACAATGGAGAAATCCGAGAGCATATTAAAAACAGTGTTACTTTCATTTCGCTTATTTTGAATGACTATGTTCAGGACGTCGGCAAAAAATATAAAAATCTAGGTAAACTGATAGTTTTGCTTTATTTAATAATCTAATTATTAGTCCAGTAATCATCATTATTCGAACTATGACAGTCGACATAGTCGATCACAGGTTGTCGCGGCCCCGGAAAGTCATGAATTTCACCAATATGTATGTGAAAAGGTAAACGCCAACAACAACAAACATACATATAACCCGAATTAAATCAAATGTAACCCAAAATATAGTTTTGAGCACAACACAATCATTTTTTTTTAACAAAAACCTCAGTTCGTTAACAACTTTTAAAGTCAAACTATATTCAAAACATACATGTTCTGATTATTCTTATATGCAAATTTGTAACAAAAGTAACAACCAAGAGCTTCGTGCACATGTAGATATTTCTCCGTAGTTTACGAGAAAATGGCAATTATTTATTGAATTTCTCAAGTATCTTATTTAATATTTAATGGTACCCGGATTTTCTTCTATTTGCTTTTCTTTGATATCCATTTCTTTACCACGATAGCATCCCCTTTTGTGTAGCATGCGGTTCCATCTCGAAGCTCAACACTCGGCCATACAACTTCAATAATTGTCCCCTCAATTATGCTCGTGTCTTCTACTGGCTTCTTAGTTGAAAATTCTGTCCATCGTTCTTCGCAATCTTTAAATTGTTGACCGACAACATCAAAGTTAAGAATCATCGTTGGAAATGAAATTGCCACAAGCCAACATCCGTCTATTAGCTTAGCGAAAAATGTCCGCAACTTTTCTTTCATCTGTTCGCCACTGCCTTGACAACATAACTGTTTCACTTCATCAGTGGATAATATGATTTCCAGAACATTCTAAAGAAAGTAAAACATCTTACAATGCTGCTATCATGCTAAAAAAGAATCTATTAAACTTGTTTCTATTGTGTCTAGTCCAATTTATATAGCGATAAAGATTTAGTATGAAATTCACTTCCTACTTTTCAAAATCAAATTTTGAAATAGGAAGTCTTCTACAATTTTTTGAAACAGGAAGTCTTGTACAAAGAATTCAAATTTCGTTCTAACAGGACATTCGTTTATTCGCTAGGCGGCGTGGGCAGTAATATGCATTTCAATTACTGTCCATGAACAGGCTTAATCAAACCGAGTCTACAATATTTTCATTTTTTTCGTGTTCGATGGCTTCCAAAGTTCCCTTTTCATCTACTTCAATATCATAGTAGCGTTGTTTGTACCGTGTGGCGGCTGTAAAAAGTCTCCCGGTTCATACAATCAGTGCTGTTATCAATTACGTCCTTGAAGGTCATTGAGCACGATACTTATGTACTATGTTAATAGTACTTCAAAAATTATCTTTGTTTTAATATTTCGGCAAGTTGTGAGATGGTGGTTTCAATTTCCTTATATAGATTGGACATTGTTCAATCACCCCCTAAGATATAGTTCCTGCTTTTTACATTTTGCCTTTTGGCGTTGTATGTGATATGCAGGACTTATATTCCAAGATCCCCTATCAAAATTCCATTCTGTATTTTTTAATTGGTGTCACATAAAAAATTGTTATTAAACTTCTTTTAGAAAAGAAATGCTTTTAGTCTGGTCAATCTGTAGTTGGACCGGGAAAAAATTTGAACACAAACGATTCTAACAGAATCTTATTGGAAATATATCATCTTTGAAGGAAATAAAAAGTTCCCATTGATTCCTGTGGTGGATATGTGATTTTTTGGGCCATTTCTCTTTTTTGATAATTTAAGTAGGAATTTTTGGAATTTCCCTGTAAATCAATACTCAATAAAGATAATTGAATCATTTTTTGTATTATATCTCTTGTTAAATAATTCTATTATTTTAAAAAATAATGGTTGCATATATACCATAGTTAACCCCAAAAATTGGCCATTTTCATTTTTTTTTTTTGATAATTTAAATAGGAATTTTTGGAATTTTGCTATAAATCAATACATGATAAAGATATTATCATCACTTTTTGTATGGAATATCATTTATTAATTGTTCAACCATATAAAAATAATGGTTGTATAAATACCATAGTAAACCTCCAAAATTTGGTATTTTCTTTATTTTCTATAATTTTTAAGCAGGAATTTAGGAATTTCGCTCTAAAGTTGCTGTAAAGCAATACACAATAAAGGTTGTTTGATCATTTTTTGCAAGGAGTGGTATTTTATATTGTTCTATCATTAAAAATAATGACTGTTAAGATACCATAGTAAATATCTAAAAAATTGTTATTTTTACGCTTTTTCGATATTTTAAGTAGGAAATTCTGGAATTTCGCTATAAATCAATAAACAATTAAGATAATTTGATCATTTTTTGTATGGTATATCATTTTATATTGTTATATCATTTAAAAATAAAAGTTGCATAAATAACTGTAAATACCATAGTAAAAACCCAAAATTAGGTGTTTCGTTGAATTTTCGATAATTTAAGTAGTAATTTTGGGAATTTCGCAATAAATCAATACAGGATAAACATAATTTTATTATTCTTGTGTATGGTATATCAATTAATATTGTTTAATCATTTAAAAATAAAAGTTGCATAAATACCATAGTAAAACCCCAAATTTGGGTGTTTTCATGATTTTTCGGTTATTTATGTAGTTATTTCTGGAATTTCGCTATAAACCAATAAAGGATAAAGATAATTTCATTATTTTTGTGTATAATAAATCATTTTATATTGTTCTATCATTTTATGATAAAAAGTTGCATAAATACCCTAGTAAAACCCCAAAATTGTGTGTTTTCATGATTTTTCGATAATTTAATATGAAGTAATTTCTGGAATTTCGCTTTAAATCAAAACGGATAAAGATAATTTCATTACTTTGTATGGTATATCATTTTATATTGTTCTATTATTTAAAAATGAGAGTTGCATATATACCATAGTAAACCCCAAAATTGGGTTTTTCATGATTTGTTTATGATTTATTAAGTAATTTCTGGAATTTTGCTATTAACCAAAAAAGGATAGATATAATTTCATAATATTTATGTATGTTATATCATTTTATATTGTTCTATAATTAAAATATAATGGTTATAGAGATACCATAGTAAAACTATAAAAAATTGGTAATTTTACTGTGTTTTTTTTAATAATTGATGTTGGACTTTCTGAAATTTTACTAAAACAATACAAGATGAAGGAAATTTGATCATGTTTTGTTGAGTATTTCTTGTTATCGTGTTCTATCGTTTGAAAAATCATGGTTGTATTGATACCATAATAAAACTCCCAATATGGGTATCTCCATGTTGTTGTTTTTTTTTTATTTTAGTTATATATATTTATGTTTCTAATAGTAATCTTAAAAATTGTCTTAACCACACCGTTCATTAAACTTTTCAATTCTCTGCAGAGTAAAGGAGTAAGTAACTTAGCTTTTGTAAAGATGATACATGTATTTACGATTGGGATAACTTTTTTGTTCTGAATCTTATTTTATATTGTTCTGTAATTTATAAAAGTAGTGTTTGTATAGATACCATAGTGAGCACCTACACCCCACATTTAATTCATCTTTTTTCTATAATAATAAGTAGATATTTCTGGAGTTTCGCTGTGTATGATTATTTGATCATTTGTGTATGATAACTTATTTTACAGTGTTCTACAATATGCAAACATGGATCTTTAGATACCACGATTGTAACTCCACCCCCCCCCCCCCCCCCCAAAAAAAAAGGCATTTTCATGTTGCTGTTGGTTTGTTGTTTTTTTCAATAATTTAAGAGGGAATGTTTGGATGATGTAGTTGTGTTCGAACCAGGCAGCTTCAAATGCTCAATTGGTAGTGTGGGGATGGTTAAAGCCAGACATCCGAGTTTCAAGTCCTGGTTGATGCTACTCATTTCCACTGAAAACTGCCACAAAGAGAATAATTGCGCATGCGCTGAAAAAGATGGACTTGGTTTTTGAATTCTGGAAAATACTAATATCTTATGAGGATTTTATATGGATTTTATCTGGAATATTTATGAATTGTGTGTGGCTGTGATGCAGCAAACTTTCTATGTGATAAATGGGAAGAAAGTCATGTGACAAATGGGAAGAAAGTCAGGCTCAACGGCAAGAAAACGGACAAAATCACTTGTATCACGTGACCCATTGAGCGAAATTCAAGTGAATAAGTGGACTAACATAGTTATGTCGAGCCAAGCGTCACCAAATCAAATATCACAGGTATTTGGAAACGCTATGAATACCTTAGTAAATACAACACCCCAATTTTCTCAGTATGGAATCCTAACAATAACGGTAACAATGGTCAAAATGATAATAGTACATGTATCTGCACAAATAAGCTCTCATAAACTTGCATTTGAATATAGAGCCTTAGATGTGTGGAGGGAGGGCGTAATTCGTTTTAACAAAATATAATTTCATATTTACAAATAATACATGTATATTATATATTTACGAAGTTTTATTCGGACAAATGAAATACCATTTCATAATTACGAAATAATATTTATAAAAATTGAAATATTATTACTTATTTACTAAATATTATTTTGTCGTATTTAAGAATTATAATTTCGTAAAAGCAAAATAATATTACTTTTGAAAGTGGGCATCTCTTAGATGTAAAAATAAATAATGAGGAGATAAACTCGACTATATGTCCATAAGTCAGATACAGGGACATGTGGAAGAATTTTACCCACTAATTACGAGTAGATGATACGTTCTCAGAAAGTTACTGAGTATACTTGTTTATGTATATGATGCCCAAGTACATGACTTGTAGTCTATTGTTCGTAGGTTTTTATTCAAGAAGGATGATATGGTAGGATGTGATCGAAATAGGGGTAAACATAACAAAAATAAAAATATTGAAGCCTCGAATTGCTGGAGCCTGTTCATGGGCAGCAATGGAAATGAAAATGCATATTACTGCCTATGCCCTCTAGCCACGGGTGGAATGCATCTCACTATTTACAAAAATAAACAGTACGCAACTTGATCCATTCTTAAGAAAAATAATTCCATGATCAGCTGAGTATGGTGCACAAAAATAAAGAGAAAACAATGGGTGGGACTAAGCGGAATAGAGTTTCGATCTTTAAACTATGTAATTGATTAACCGCACTGATTAACTGCATGCGGAGACTTTCTGCAGCTGCCACATGACACGAACAATGCTCATGTGTATTAATATTATGTCTGAAACTCAGATCATGGTCTAGCATATTATCAGTGTAAGCAGGCACTAGGATTATAACTTATAATGTATTTTTATGAGGAAGCGTTAAGTTTCAGAAATAAAACATAACCAGAAAACTTAGTTAAAAATCAGTGAGATTTGTTTAAAAATCGATGGTTTCCATGGTTACAATAACATTTATGTCTAAGTTAATGAGTCTTAGTTAACTGCAATTAGCATCATTTGAAAGGTATTTCAACATTATACGTAATACAATAGATTTTGTCACTAGTATATAGACGGATTTCATCATTGGTAGCATATTGGGAATATAAGAGAACTAGGTGGGTGGGGTAATTATAAATTTACAAAATACATGTTAGATATAGAAAAAATAAAGTTGTTAGAAAATTTAAGCCTTCATAGTAAAAGAATAATTAAATGGTATAATTTTATAGATATTAACAACAACGATAACAAAAATACACGAGATTAAAAAATATTTACTGATTTTTGTATAAATTTTAATCAAATCTATTGAAAACCCTACCATGACATTCACAAAACGTCAAGGGTACCCATCAAACATGTCAAATCAATGAAATTATGATAATTTCATGACTTTTCTTTCAATCAGTCAAAACATAAAACATATAAATACATCAAAACACAATTAAAAAAAAAGATATATGCATATCAGGAATGGCCACATCCAGCATACACAGCCTCCCCACACAGCCAAAAAGTAGAGAGGAAAAGAGAGCATGGTATTATAATAATCAGTTTCAAAATGGACGCCACAAACAAATAACGAAAGTGAGAACCAGAGGGGTTACCGCCTTGGAACGGTCAGTGGCAAAAAAAATTGCCACTGGGGGGTTTAAACCAGGTTCTAGGGTGCACCAACCTCACACTTGCCCCAACAGGTTCTCGAATCACAAAACAAGTACAAATTGTCTTGGTGAAATAACTCCAACCCACCCATCAGCTCAACAATGTTGCATGCAAAAGCATACAGACATATAAACATAAGAATTTAATAGCATTGCAAAGCCAAAGGGCGGGTACTCAATGATCTTACCGAGACCAGAGCACCTGGAGTAAAATCAGCAAGAACACGATGACAGGGATAAAAGAAACAAATCGAGCTTCTAGCTCCTTTTAAGAAAAGATTTCCCCATAAACCTTCATAAACTCTTAAACCCCTGCCACCGTTATAAATCTATTTTATATAAAACCGGTATGCGAAACAAAACAAAGAACCAAAAATAGGGGTGAGTGACCTTGACCTTGAAAAAAGACATTTTCCACCAATGGAACTCTTGGGAACTTTTTATTTTTGGACACTAGAATAGTTATAGATAATGAATTTCTTGATTTCGTTTGTGTTCTAATTTTTTCAAGGTTTGGCCTATTTTTGGGGTAGATTGACTAGACTATTTTTCATGCAAAATGTTTGAGTGACTGAAAATGATTAAGAGTAGCCACAACCAATTGAAGACCTCTTCACGTAGATCGACAGAGGCAAATAAAAACGGTACCATAGATAAAGTCCACAAAACAACAAATAAGAACAACTACATTTTAAGATGGTAAAAAAAGTTTGTGTCAAAGTCTAATTAATCACTGTAAAAACACAGGTTTATTACAAAATGTACAGGAAAAGTGACTTCTACTACCTGGGTATGTTAACAAGGTATAACGGTTACTTGAATCAGTGACCCAATTTAAGACTCCCTATGAACTAGTTACGAAAGGAACATTCCAAGGATGTGAAAATGGTTAGGAATAGCCTAATAAACAACTATTGACCCCACATACACCAGCAAGAAAGAAACCATTGAGTAACACGTAATATTAAAACAAAATAATGTAGGAATGTGTGACCCTTAATAGTATGCAAAGAAATACAGTTACAAGTAGAAAGCCATTCTGTAGGATGTATACAAGAGGGTCAAATGGCCCTATTGCTCACCTGACAGTATAGATTCAGATCTGTCTGTACATCCGTACCACCTAAACATGGTCTAAACTGTTTACTTTTTACGCAAGGTTTTATCTGACCAAAATGCTACCAGTGCAAATCCTGAACAGACGGCACAAATGTGCCAGCTTGATCAGGATCTACACTGTTCACATTGCGTAAAAATGTGTATATATGGAGGAAATGGTAAAAGACTGATTTAGTCAAGATCAGGACAAAAAACAATAAAACTGAGTCGAGAGACCGTACTCAATTTTCAAGCCTTTGACTGCCTAAAACTGTGGCAAGTCTTAGAAAAAATCAAACACTTGAGTTCTGAGACTTTACACAGCCGAGATAAAGTCTGAACACGTGAGAATTGTTGAGGTTTTTTTTACTTAAAAAATCAGTGAAAAAATTATTCATAATGTATTTTTTTAAATGCTATAAAGTCAGAATGTTTATTTGGTCAGTATCTGTAGAAAATGAAAATTTACCATCTATAAATCTCCATAGCTTTTAATATCACACTACACAGACCTGAAGCAGTAGAGTTCAACAGGTCACTGACAAGCAACAAGAGGAATGACCTTTGATAATGCATCCTAATATATCTAAAGACCTGGTATTGGATCGACTCTAAATATAGCCGAAAACCGGTAGAAATATTGGAATTTTGACACTAAAATGTTCACTCTGCTACTCAAATATTTGTTTCAAATTTTATCACTAAACAACCAATAAAATAAAATGTTCAGAAAAGATTGAATTTTAAGATGGTATAAAATTTATGTCAAAATCTGGTCGATAACTGTAGAATATCAAAGCTTATTAACAGAATGTAAACGAAAAAATCAAAACCACCTGGGCAATTCAAAGACACACAATTTCAATTATTTGAGAAGAGATCATCAATATCAATAATCATACCAAATTTGACGACAATCGGATAAACATGTGACCTCTATTGCGTTAACAAAATGTTTGCATTCATCTGACCTGGTGACCTAGTTTATGATCCAAGATAGGGATCGAGACACCACCAAGACAAACATTCTGACCAAGTTTGATGACAATCGGTTAAAAATTGTGGCCTCTATCACGTAAACAAACAAAAGTTGACGACAGACGGACGCCGGACGACGGACATGCTGGTCCTCTTCTGGCTCAGGAGAGTTACAAACCAACCAATTAAAATTTAAATAACGCTATTATATAGAGCCAAAAGCTCAATTTAAATTGATTCTATTTATAGAAAAAAATCCTCAGTAATTGTAATTGACCATTGTTAGCTAGAACCACGGGGTTAAGTATTGCCTAGAAGATACACAAAGTAATCATAGCCTGTATTATTTAGAAGCAATACAATATTATTTGAAAAGGGGTAAAAAGAAGTATTTGATCTAACCTTATTTGTTCTCTGGTCTTTATTTATCTGTTCACAGAAAAGTAATAAGATAATAAAATGTTTATCGCCTTGAACAGGTCGGTGGCAAAACAATTTGTAGCATTGGGTTTTAAACCAGGATCATGGTTGCACCGTATCATACTTACCCCCCCCCCCCCCCCCCCCCAACAGTTTCTCTAATGAACAAACAAAGAAAGTAACTGCAAATCTTTAATGAACTCGAATATGTTGCATGCAGCACACAAACATATTAAAATAGGACGATAATAGCACTGTCAAGCAAAACTGTGAATTCATATTGACCTTTTCGAGGCCAAATATTGATATTTTAAATCGAGAAAACTCACGAACTGTTGGAAATTGCTTGAGGCAGTAGAATGATAACATTTTATGTTTCAAGAACGATTTTAAATCAACAAAGTGTATACCATAATTTACCTTTGTCACGTTGTTACGTACAAAATCCATTTGACTTATTTTCTTCCTGTGTGCCAACATCTCTCTAATCTGCAGTTAAAGATAACTAGAATTTGGTGTTCCAAGAAACACTTTTATCGCTGGCTGTTTAAAGAGACATTACTCAAAACAAATATAACTTTGTTAATGCAAAATTTATATTTAAAACTACTTTCAAGTTGGGGGAATATCTTTGGATATTTTTTTCATTTCTGTTATACTTCAATTGATTGAGTTGTATTATCTAGTACGAGTATAATCCTGATCACTTTTTATATACTCAGTTACGTATTTGATATAAATACAAGTGATAAAAGCAAACCACGACGTCACTGAAAAAATATAACCTAATACTGCTGATATTCAAACTACACATTTTCATTATGGTATAAACTAAAATTACTATAAAACCTTCACTATCAAGGCTGTGCCTTCTGTCAAAATACTAATTTGATCAAACCCAAAACGGAGTAATATTACTTGGCAAACAAACCCAGCTTATAATGGTGAACAAATATACTACGTTTCAAAGTTTTCATTAAATTGCATATACGATTTGAACTTGCAACCAAACGTTTTTTCCGAAAAGTGAAATGGACCATAGTTTGAACAAACTTAAGTAAGAGAAAAAACCCTTCCTGAAGAATCTTCACATCATGTCTGCAAGTTTGAAAAATGTCCACACAAAAGTAAATGAGCTCTATCAAGTATACATACCAACTTCATCTTCAAGGTTGTAAACTAATGTTTTGACTAAAACAAGGGCAATAATATTTAGTTAGTTGTCAGATCTTGCTCGAAATTGTACTTTATCGAAATAATCACTTACATAATGATCAAGTTTAAAGATTATCCCAAAACCAAGTGAGGCGATTTCTATACGGTCACTGATTGTGGACATTAACTATCCATTTTGATCAGAAATTATGATTCATTATTTTAATAGTATGTATATGCATCTCCTGAGAATAAAGACTAATTGATCCTTGTAACTTGCGACATACATATATGTTTTCCATCAAATCTTACCCAATTCTTGATTGAATACTATTGTTGAATAAATATTCAAAATTGATAAAATAGAAAAATTAGTTGATAAAATAAATACAAAAGTAGAAAAATTAGAGAGAGACATAACTTCTATAGGCACCAGAGTATTTGAAGTCGAAAAAGGTGCAAATTTTAACAACTGTGAATTTGAGGAAACAAAGTAGAAGATCAAAGCAGCAGACAGTAATATCCAAAAACTATCTAAACAGTGTGAACAGTTCCAAAACACAATAGAAAAATTAGAACTTAAAATCATCACACTAGAATCAAAGGCTAATGACCTCGAAGCAAGGAGTAAGCGAGAGAATTTATTGTTTCATGGAATCGCAGAGACCAATGGTGAAAATTGCGAGACATTAGTAAAAATATTCATTACAGACACCCTTAACATTAAAGAGCAGATAACTCTGGACAGAGCACATCGTATTGGGAAACCAAACAGTAATGGACCGCGCCCAATTGTAGCTAAATTCCATAGCTACAGAACACGAGAACTGGTGAGAACCACTGCTGCAACTATGGCAACAGAACTTAGAAATGCTGAGCAAGGAGTCGGAATCCAGCAGACAAAAGCCGTTCTCCAAAAACGCAGAGAAATGAGCGCGATCGTTGACCGGGAACGGGCGGCAGGACATCAGTTTAAGTGGGCAGTCTCCAGGCTTCTAGTTAGAAACGGCGACCAGGGACCATACCGGGAAGTAACATTTAAGATAAGGAAGAGGAGCTACGTATTGTTGCGTGGAACATTAATGGACTTTGTAGAAAATTATGTGAACAAGATTTTATCTGTTTAATTAATTCTTATGATATTATTTTTCTTTGTGAAACATGGATTAATAAGAACAATTCACAAAATTTGGAAATACAAAACTATGAAAGCTATCATATATATGGTAATAAAACCAGAGGAGTTAAAAAAAAAGGAAGGACTAGTGGAGGCATATCTGTTTATTTTAGACAAAATTTAAAGAAATTTGTAACTTTTGTAGAAAAACATGATTTACGTATTCTTTGGTTAAAAATTAGTAAAGATCTTTTTTGTAAAAATGAAGATGTCTACATCTGTCACACTTATATTCCACCAACAGGTTCGCAAGTTTTAGCAGACAAGGAATTTGACTTTTTTGAAAAGATTTAGAACAATTTACAAAATTAGGAAGAACATATGTTACGGGGGACTTTAACTCTAGAACAGGCAATCTATCAGATTTGTTAACGTTTGATCCATATCTCGATCAGGATGAATTTGAACAAAACACTGCATTTTTAAGCAATAATAATATTTTATCACAACGGCATAATAGCGATACGGTTATTGATTTTAATGGGCGGAGATTAATCACTTTATGTAAATCCACCAATCATACGTATAATAGCAAACGGCCGATGCTATAATGACAAATCGGGTACTCCCACCTTTTTTGAATTGACATACATATATAAAACATGCGCTCTCTCTATCTTCCTCTCTTCTTTTTCGCTGCGTGGGGAGGCTGTGTTTTTTGAGTGTGGCGATTCCTGATATGCATATGTTGCTTTTTTATTCATCACGTGGTCTGAGCGTTACTGACTATCTTTTATTTGACATAAACGACACAGAACCGATATCTGATTTTAAGATTATTGAAAATAATGTGTTTTCAGACCATAGTGCAGTCTATTTTGCATTAAATAAAAAAGATCACAATTTAACACAAAGTCGAAAACAAACTTTCGCAGGTAATACTTATAGCCAGCGAAAAATAGTTTTTAATCATGATAAAGTTGAAGATTTTCAGCGATTGTTGATTAGCAATATCGATAACCTACGATTATACTTTTCTACTTATGATGACCCATCGATAAAGGTAGATAAATTAACAGAATATTTACATCAAAATGCATCTACAGTATTTGGTAAAATATCATAACACATAAAACAAATAATAACTCTCATTTTATACAAGAAACACCTATGTGGTTTGATTCAGAATGTTTAAAAGCAAAAACAGATTTTCAAACCGCGCAACAAAATCTAAAAAATTCAAATTCACAAGAAAAAAGAGAATCATTCATAAAAATGCGTACCAATTATAACAGAACAAGGAAAAACGCTAAGCACAAAGATAAAATAAATGAAAGTAGAAAATTAAAACAAATAGCAAAAACTAAACCTAAAGCTTTTTGGAAAAGTATTGAAAAATCCTATAAAAAGAAAAACTCCCAAAACAGTGATATTAGCATCAGCGAATTTTACGAACATTTTAAAAATCTGTTAGGCGAACACCAAACGGATATTGTTACAGACGAAACAGAAAACGAAAATAACGAAAATACAGTATACGATAACGATTCAGACTCGCCAATCACAGAAGACGAAATAAAAAAGGCTGTTTTTAAGCAAAATAACGGAAAAGCATGCGACCCAGACGACATACCAATCGAAATAATTAAAGCTGCATATTCTATTATTTCACCATATCCATGTACAATGTACAATAATCTATTTGACAACTCAATATATCCAGAGAAATGGGGTCTCGGATTTATTACACCAATCTTCAAGGGCGGTGATCCAGATCAAGCTCAAAACTATAGGGGTATCACCCTCAATAACATACTTTCTAAAATCTACTCCCAAATTATGTTGAATAGACTTACTGAGTGGTCAGAAAAGAACGAGAAAATAAGTGATTTCCAATTTGGTTATCAGAAAGGAAAAAGTACAACAGACTGCATTTTCATATTGCATGCTATTATTTCAATAATTATAAGCACAGGTCAAAAGTTGTATAGCATTTTTATTGATTACGAGAAATGTTACGACAAAATAAATTTAGGGCTTCTATGGCAAAAACTTCTCAAAGAGAATATAAGCACAAAAATAATAAAATCATTATAAGCAATGTACAGTGTTGTTAGGTCGGCCGTACGTCACAATGGTGAAATATCGGAACCGGTATACATACATCAAGGCGTGAAACAAGGTGATGCGAGTTCCAGTTTTCTTTTTATGAAGTACGTCAATGTCATTATTGAAAACATAGATTCTGATTTAAATGGTGTATTCACGGTTAATGAATTAAAATTTTTTCTTATTATTGTACGCGGACGATCAAGTTCCGTTCGCAACATCTCCATTGTCACTACAACTTATGCTTAACGACATAGAACATTATTGTAATAAATGGCAATTAAAAATAAATACAAAGAAAACAAAGGTATTAATATTTGTAAGAAGTTCTAGACATACACACATTGATTTTTTCATAAATAACGAAAAACTAGAAATTGTATACTCTTTTAAATACTTAGGTGTATATTTTTTTTTAAATGGGAACTGGCACAGAACGCAAAAATGCAGAGCTGAACACGCTTCGAAAGCTATGTATAGATTATTTTCCGTTTTTAACAATTACGAATTTAATATCACAGAGAAATGTAAATTGTTTGATATATTAGTCTCATCTGTTCTTAATTATTCTTCGGAAGTATGGGGTTTAAATGAAGGAAAAGATATTGAAATCGTTCACACAAAATTTTTAAGAAAACTTTTATGTGTTAATAAGTCTACAAATCTTTCTGCATTATACGGAGAACTAGGAAGAGTACCTTTAATCGTCATGAGAAAAAATACATATGATTCGATATTGGATAAAATTAATAAAACTTGATAATGAAAATGTAACAAAACGTATTTATATAATGCTTAAAACGATGCCGATAATAATTTTTCTTACAATAATCAAAACTGGGCTCACCAAATAAAGACCATGTTGCAACAGCTTGGACTTTCAAACATATGGATAAATCAAGAAACATGCGATATTTCGTTCAACATAATAAAACAAAGAATACTTGATCATTATTATCAAACTTGGTACAGTGAAATAAATAATTCAAGAAGATTAATAACATACAGTCGCTTTAAACATTCGTTTGAACTAGAACCATACCTCGATCAGATTACAGAAAAAAAGTACAGAATAGCATTAAGTAGATTTCGACTTTCATCACATTCTTTAGAAATAGAAAGAGGACGTTATTTTAATATTCCACAAAATGAAAGAAAATGTCAATTTTGCAATATGAATTATATTGAAAATGAATACCATTTTTTGTTAGTATGCCCAATGTATAAAGATTTACGAAAGCAGTTTTTAAAACCATATTACTTAAGTTGGCCAAATTTAAATAAATTCGACTCATTAATGGAAACACGAAATGCGAAAATTCAATTAAATTTAGGAAAATACATATACAAAGCTTTAAGATTACGCAGTCAGTTAGAGACTTAGTTATTATTTTTGTTTGTTATTTCAAAAATTGTTACTTCTTCTGATATTTTAACTATTAACTTTCAGTTATATCAAGTTTCATGATTAAAGTTTACATGTATATCTGCTTATAATTAAAGTTTCTCTTTTAAGAATTCCTTTTCCAGTTTAAATAATTATTACATAACTCATATCGTGTGATTATAAAACTACATGATTATGTGAATGAATTATGTTGTATATATGCCAGAAGCAATGTTTTTGCTTTAGTGCGAATAAATGTTGTTGTTGTTGTTGTTATAAAACCAGTTTACCTCGCCTTCACCAGGAAGTCGTCCTGTTTCGTCTGAAAGAAGAATCGTGCGAGTTTGTTTGTCGGCCATCTTCACGCATTCCTGGTTACAGCACTGAAACAACAGGATTGGAGTAAAGCTGTTACTTATTTTCTATTTAAAGACCTTTTTCTTAAAAGCACTTCATAGCTACTACTGTCGATAGAATAGTAATCGATAGAATAGTAACAGCGATGTACAAACAAATTAATGTCAAAAAAAGCATGCAACACGATGTGCTTTACCATCTTTTGTAGACCATTTGTTTGTTTATTGTTGTTATCTGTTTGATTTTAAACGGTGAAAGTATGTCCTTGCATCGATTGTAAAACTGCCTTGATGTATACATGTACTTACTTTAATAAGGTAAGAAAGTTTCTTTATTCTGTCAAGCTCGTGCATTTTCGGAAATGCCTTTCGAAGAAACATGAAGAGCTTCACCCAGTCGTCATCGTACAGGCTTTTCAGTTTTTGTGCAATTTTTGAATTAGAAAAGCTGTCGTTGACACTTTCAAAACATTCTCCACTATCCAGTTTACCGGCCAATTTTAGAGTGATTTTGTCTGACCTGTTTAGTTGAAAATGTATAAAATCGATTAATGTTCATTCAAGATTTCTGTACATAATTATTATTTAAAAGTAAAATCAAGTATTATTGTCCAACTCAGTGAATGATTGTTTTTAATGGCTGTTACCGCGACTTTCAAAACGGTCACTGGTTGGAATTTTGAATATCTTAATTTAAGTTTTTTATGTCTAACCGCTTAAAATATAAAGAGGGAAATTTATTGAATTAAAACGAAATTGTTTTATTTTTACATCTGCTTAAGCTCTACATTCTTCTTTTCCAAACGAGCATTTGTAAGTTCCAAGTGCCTTATGCGCTTCTCCAAGTTGTGATTTTCGTTCTGTAGATCTAAAGTCTTCTTTTCTTTGTCTTTTAATTGGTGTTGGATATTCTCTTCACACTCCCCTAACCCTACATTCTTCTGCTTCTTTTTAATTGAAAATCAGAAAATACATATTATGATTTACCACAAACAAATTTTCTGTTCGTCGGATGGACTGACTGAAACATGAAATATCAATTATGAAAAACAGGTCCAAGGGTCCTGATATGAACAAACAAGTACAAGTTGTCTTGGTGAATTAGCTCCAACCAACCTATCAACTCGACAATGTTGCAGGCAAAAGAAAACAAGCTTATAAAACATAAGGCGCCTCATCAAAGTCGACTAAAGGTAGACATTACTGAGACCGGAGCTCAAGGTATCAAATCAGCAGAACACAAAGATAGAAATAAAAGGAACGAGTATCTTCGCTCTTTAACAAAATTGGCATTTATACCATCACAAATTCCTAAACTTCTGTGCTGTCGTGCAAGCAGCGATATAAGCAAAGCGATAAACTGTTAAGCGGGATGCTTTATATTATTTTTTATTATTTTGACACAGTAGGCTCTTATAGACTGCACACTTAGTTTTGGTTAAGGTTGTAGCTTGCTGGTAGTTCTATATCTTTTCAGTAGTTTGGTAAGGAGAGTTAATTCAGACTTTTACCGCCAGTAGAAAAAGCATGCAGTTTAGAGCACAAGAATTATATCTTTAGTCCAGTTTTTATAAAGTGATTTAGATTCCTTTAAGGGTTCACATATTCAGGGTAGGTAGTTGTAATGTTCTTTAATGTTGTATTTTTACTTAAGCTGCAGTTTTACTGAATTAAACGCCTTGAAATTTGTTGAAACACTGAGCGCCATATATTTAGTCTTTGTTAGATCGGTTGCCATTCAACTGTTGATGTTTTGGCTAACAAGTACTTATCTGTTTATTAACATGTTTTCAGCTTACATTGCACTGGATGTTAGGAGTGAGTCAGTGAGTGTGAGGTGAATCCATTCTCAAGTTGGTGGTTTGTTCCACAAACAAATGTAAGTGTGTTTTATTGTATATCCATTTTACTTTTTAGCATTGTAAATTATCAGTTCCATATTGTTAAAGGTTCCGTATTATTCGAGTTTCTTTAATATACAGAACCACTATACCGAGCTTTATTTAAAGAGTCGTATTTAACATAGCAAGCTATGTTTCTTCATTTTATATTATGATTTGAGATATGATCGGTAATTTTGTTTCCCAGGGTGTTTGTTGCCCGGAAGTCCAGGAGTGACAGAAATTACACGGTTGTACCCGAACAGTGTGAAGTAGATATATATGGACTGCACGTATATGCCTTTGTTTTGTACAAACATTAAATGTGATAGAACTACCCCTTGTGATGTTGAATCAAACTATTGCGGCAGGGTCACATGGGTTTATCACCAAACACGCAGAGCGCTGTAAAATATCATGTTAGTATCCTTTCTTTTAAATTTACATTCGTAATAATTTTACGAAAAATTAAGAAGACAATATTTATTTATCTTTAACTCCTTTTCAACATATGCAAAATAATTATATGATTACAAATGGTTTAGAAATGTTTCATCGGGAAATATTTTTAAAACGTAATTATTACAAGAAGAAATAAGTTATACCTTGCTTGCACTTACTGACTGGTCCTGATAATCAACTGAACCTTTTGGAATATTATGTTGATTTTGCTGGAAGTCGTCCATACTTGTGCTCTTGTCTTCCTTATTGTTCCTTCCGGTAAAGTTTGCTGATATCGCCAATCTAGTGTTACAGCATTGAAACGATTAATATGCATATTAAACATTGCCATATCAACCTACTCAATTGAATGTAAAAGCACACAAGTACGCATACAAAAATGCCGGGCGAAAAGGGTAGGTAATGAACTGATGATAAAGGCAATAACTGGTAATCGAACTCGTATGTCGACAGCGTTTAGCCACAAAACTCGGTACCGACTATGCCGCAAACAAAGAGTTAAGCAGGCGATGAACTGGACTATCCACCTAGCATGCAGATCGCTTCAGAATTTCATGTTTGCAGTCTTTTTATAATTTACTCGTTGTTTTTTCGAAAAAAGCGAAAACAAAATGATGGCATTTTCCTTCTTAAATTTATAAATCGATATGAAACGCTGGTTGAGAATACCTTGTTTTAGTAGTGACTTTAAAATTCTTCTGAATTAATTAATTAAGTCTGGGCATCGGCAACAAAATATATAGACATTTTGTTGTACTGATATCCCTGTTAAAACTTTACCTGTTTAATTTTGTTAAGGATTACTGTTTTTAGCAGATGCCTAGTAAAAGAGACGGCCCGATAGGGCGAAAAATATGCCTCCCCGTGGCTTGTGAACGAAGCTTTGTATTCATTAAAATCATCGTTGGTGTTTTTCTTGCAAACTTGTTTTAAGAGACTTGCTATTTTGTATCATGTTATTTTTTGTGAAATTGAAGTGTGATTAAAAGCTGACAAAAAGAATGCTTGAAAATTGTTATTTAAAAAATAAACCGACACTTTAATAAACCAGTCGATATTTACAAGTGTCTCCGGAAACATTTTCGCAATACCTTTAACATGTTCTTTAATGGCTATATAACATAATGATAAGAGAACGCATAGTTTCGTAGTTCTACATGAACAGTTGCAGATACACCCGGTTTATATGGTGTGCATTCTTTTTTTTTTTGCAACAAATACTCGCCAATTGTTATTAAAGGCAGATGTATAAAGGAAAACAGTAACGTTTGTACTTTGATGTAACAATCGACATGTCATATATTTTACATTTTGAACTTAATATGTCATAATTGGTTGCTTAAGAGGGAAAAATAAAATAGTGTTATCACGGTGTTCTTTGGTCAGAACGCAAAATCGAACCTGGATATTTCATTTGATAGTTCGAAACTTTAAATAGATACGCCCGAAGCGTCAGTTAAGTTTCAGGTTGAAGTTATTTAAAAGGGACATAGCTTAAACAAATTTATCAGGTAGATCATTCTCGTTGGTGTGACAGATGGCTTTGTTAATGCATATGGCATATTTCAAACAGGACAAGTACTTTAAAAGTTATAGGCAACATTAAGTTTCATATTAAAGGCATTTAAAAGGGGCATAACTAAAAAATATTGAAACAGGAGTTTACAATCTTGTTTTTGGAGATAGCTTTGTTCGTGCAGAATATAATTATATTACAAGCATTAAGTTAATAGGAGTAGTTCTTTTTAGTTATAGGCAACATTAAGGTCTATTTTTGAGTCATTAGAATGGGGCATAACTAAAATAGAAATGTGTCCATAGGACACGGATGCCCCCGCTATGCATGTTTGTCATGGTGAACATTTATACCAAGTTATTTGAAAATCCAATAAGTAATAACAAACTCACAGCCCAGACAAAAAAATTCTGGTTTTAGTAATAGTGACCTTGACCTTGGACCTACAGGCATGGGAATTGTACACAACACAACGCCTTGTCATAGTGAACATTTGTGCCAGATTATTTTGAAATCACTCTGTTAATAACGAAGTTATAGCCAGTACAAGAAATTTCTATTTTTTGTAACAGTGACCTTGACCTTGGACCTATAGGCATGGGTATTGTACACAACACATCGTCTTGATATAATGAACATTTATACCAAGTTATTTTAAAATCCAATAAGAAATAACAAAGTAACAAAGCAGACAAGATTTTTATAACAAAATTCTATTTTTAGTAACAGTGACCTTGACCTTTGACCTTAAGGCATGGGTGTTGTACATGACACACCGCCGTATCATGGTGAACATTTGTGCCAAGTTATTTTGAAATCCCTCCATTCATAAGGAAGTTACAGCCTGGACAAGAAAATTCTATTTTTAGTAACAGCGACCTTGACCTTGGACCTACAGGCATGGGTATTGTACGCGACACACCGTCTTGATATGGTGAACATTTATACCGAGTTTTTTAAAAGTCCAATACGAAATAACAAAGTTACAGAGCGGACACAATTTTTCCAACAAAATTCTATTTTTAGTAACAGTGACCTTGACCTTGGACCTACAGGCATGGGTGTTGTACGCGACACACCACCTTGTCATGGTGAACATTTGTGCCAAGTTATTTTGAAATCCCTCCATTCATAAGGAAGTTACAGCCCGGACAAGAAAATTCTATTTTTAGTAACAGTGACCTTTACCTTGGACCTTCAGGCATGGGTATTGTACGCGACACACCGTCTTGATATGGTGAACATTCATACCAAGTTATTTTAAAATCCAATAAGAAATAACAAAGTTACAGAGCGGACACGATTTTTCCAACAAAATTCTATTTTTAATAACAGTGACCTTGACCTTGGACCTACAGGCATGGGTGTTGTACGCGACACACCGCCTTGTCATGGTGAACATTTGTGCCAAGTTATTTGAAATCCCTCCATTCATAAGGAAGTTACAGCCCGGACAAGAAAATTCTATTTTTAGTAACAGTGACCTTGACCTTGGACCTACAGGCATGGGTGTTGTACGCGACACACCAGCTTGTCATGGTGAACATTTGTGCCAAGTTATCTTGAAATCCCTCCATTCATAAGGAAGTTACAGCCCGGACAAGAAAATTCTCTTTTTAGTTACAGTGACCTTGACCTTGGACCTACAGGCATGGGTATTGTACGCGACACACCGTCTTGATATGGTGAACATTCATACCAAGTTATTTTAAAATCCAATAAGAAATAACAAAGTTACAGAGCGGATACTATTTTTCCAACAAAATTCTATTTTCAGTAACAGTGACCTTGACCTTGGACCTACAGGCATGGGTGTAGCTGAACAACTTGCAAAGCTCTGTGAATATCAGCACTGAATGACTGCACATATAAACATAGAAACCTTTTAGGTGGTATATAGTCAAACAGCAAACATATGTGATTATAAGTTCAAAAAAGAAAGAGTTCGTTCTCTATTATTAAACTGAGAATTCTTACCTCTCCTTATGCGCTGGGACTGTCTTTTCCAAATAGGTTTTCTCTTGCTGCAAATTTTGTACCTGGGATTCTAGGTCCTTTATCAGTTTCTGTAAGTCTTTGATCGTTCGTTCGCTTTCATCAAATGCACATGAACTACAACGTATCTGAATCTGTACAAAGGAAGTGTAAAATTATTAATAGGCTTAATCCTTATCTTAGTGAAAATTTACGTTATAAACAGTTATCAGGCTTTAAATCAACGATATAATGCAGTTGATCTTTGAGCTTCTTAGACACTCTTAGGAACAGATTCAACTACGGTTGGACTGCCAATACAAGAATCACCGAAACCACACTGAACAGTAGAGCTTATTGTGCAAAAATGTTTTATCGCTTATATAAGCTAGAATCAGCAAGAAACTTTAGTTTAGTTGTTAAGAGAAGGTAATCTAAAACCCAGAAACTTTTTTAAGAATAGCACATATCTGACTGAGTTAATAGGTATGGCGTGTGGAGCGTTGCAAAATTATATATAAAAATATTTGTTCAGTAAAATATATTTGTGTTTAAAAAAATATTTATGTTCTAAAAAATTATTTATGACGTAAAAATTGTATATATGGATTATAAAACAAATAGATATGGACAATAAAAAATCTTCAATAAAATATATTTATGTTCTAAAAATATATTTATGTTGTTAAAGATATTTATATGGACAATAATTAGAATTATGTGATAGTGATAGTCAAGCGAAAATTGTAACAACACATCTCATTGGTTCGCATATTCCAATATGACAGCTCCTGTAATTTAGAACGCATGTCAACTGGTCAACTTATCCACATGGGCTTTGAAGACGGACCCCGTTTTCTCAAAAATTTGTATAAACCGGCCACCCCGCCCACCCACCCACCCAAAGAACCCTTAGAGCCTACACAGGGTCTACACTGGAATAAAACATCGTGTTTTTTTTTGTTTTAATAGATTGGCACTTGTCAGTCTATCAACACAGATAGGCTTATACAAGTATCAGTCGGGCTTATACATGTATCCGTCGGGACACGAATTTTCAGAGAACTTGGTATTTGATAGTAAATTAGGTGCGGATAGTCTGATGACGGTTCCAATTTATCAAGACAAAACAAAAACGATGTGTTTATGTAGTATAGACCCTCATTTTACTGGGGGAGGGGCGGCCAGTTTATGCGAATTTTGGAGAAAACGGGGTTCGTCTTAAAAGCCCCTGTGTTCCAATGCAACGGCTTCGCAGAGAAGAGGGGAGGGCCATATTGAAATATACAAGCCAATGAAAATCGTTGTTACAAAATTTATTA
The DNA here is from genome assembly GCA_038501625.1 of Corbicula japonica. NCBI lineage: Eukaryota > Metazoa > Mollusca > Bivalvia > Venerida > Cyrenidae > Corbicula > Corbicula japonica. The sequence continues at coordinate 101,837 of JAZAYU010000661.1, read as the reverse complement.
TGCTGTCCCACAATTCCAATTATTGAGCACATATATTTTTTACCTCATTAATATTTTTTAACTCACAAATATTATTAATTGAACACTTTTTTAAAATATATAATTTTATATTTACCTCATAAATATTTTTTACCTCATAAATATATTTTAAAAAAAAAACATAAATATATTTTTATTTAACAAATTTATATATATTTATAATTTTGCAACGTTCCACACGCCATAAATAGTCTTGGGTGACGAAAGTTGGAGTACGGATGGGAACATTTGGAAAACGAAGTTTTCTCAGAATTGATGAACTTTCTTATTACATACTGTAAATGAATACTAATGCGATTTCAACATTTCAAAGGTTTTAAGCTTCACACGTTTTAGTGAAGAGTTTGTTTTTTTTAACAGTTTGACACTATTTATTAAATATCGGCTTGTACAAGGTGCAAGATCACATGTTTTATTCCGCCGGGTCTAAGCACTTGTTTGATTCTGAATCATATTATGTTTATCCCTTTATGAGAATACATGTTCATAAGAGAATATATATTGAAAGCGAGAATTAATAATTCTATACCTGATCCACAGAAATATAAAAGTTTTTATACGTGTAAAGATCTCGTATCGGATCTTTTCTTCTATAACAAGTTTTGTAACAATGCGCACAGTCTGTGAAGGGTGTTTTATTTGAAGTAAAAGTTTCAGGAAATGTAGAAGAAATGGTGGCTTTTCAATTCCTTTTCATCTATTCCATGATCTTCGTCATGTGCATACACTAATGAAGGGAATATAGAACAGTAGTGAGATGCACAGTAAACCTTTTTTAAAACCTCTAGTGAGAAATGCTTTTGTAACTAACCCTTCCAAAGTGGTAACAGGTTCTCAAGTGTTAATGTTTGTGTTGTACATACTAATTACAATAAACAAGTGTTCTTCCCACCACACCCCCAAATTTTTCCGCTGTGTGGGTAATCTGTGATTTCTGAATGTGGCTATTCCTTATAGTGACCAAACCTAGTCACAATTAAACTTTGTCTTGTTAAGTGACTTTTCATATTTAAATTGAACATTAAACTAATCAGTGATACCTTGTCGTCAGGCACTGGCTGAACTTGGCGACTGAAGTTCTTAGCATGGATACGGTTATTGCATTCTGCTAATCGCCCGGTTTCGCGAATTTCCTCCTTTCCATTTGTTCTTTTGTATAACGTGTTGCTTTTCCCGCTTGATTTCTGTTCAGAGCTCACTGGCTGTTGGAATGTCCTAGCATGAAAAGGACAAATATTGCAAATATTTTATCAGTTTACGTGAAAAGTGAAACGAAGACCGAGCGTGAAAACGAGGTAACATCGAAAGCATGCGCACTTTGAATCAAGAGACGGGAAAACATGATTCAGGTGTTAACTGGGTTCTCGTTTCACATGTTGCATTTTATAGGGTTTAAGTAGATAAAGTGAACTTTCATTTAGATTCAGATTCTCCTGCTGAAAATTAAGTATCCACATCAAAGGCTGAACGGAACACTGTCGAAACGATGAAAATATAACTTTGAAAACCATCGAACAAGACAAATATGAAAATATTGCAGACTCGCTTTGATTGAGCCTGTTCATAGGCAATAACAGTAATGTAAATAACTACCCAAACGCCCAAGGCACAATTAAAAAGCAGGAAATACATTCAATGGGTGTTTGAACAATATCCAAATCTATATTAATATTAAAAAGTATTTTTAGAAGTACATTAAACATACGCTGGCAACGACCTTCAACTGGCGTAAAAGATAACAGCACTGATTGAAATTACGGGAGACCTTATAAAATTATATCACTTATTTTACTGCTTAATTATGATAAAATAACTTTTGTTTAACTATTAATAACGGATAGTAAATTACCTAAAGAGATAATACATATTAGTATCTGCATATGTAATCACTTCTTTCATAAGCTCTATCCTCTTTAATGATGTTTTGTAGTGAAAGCAAATCGCGTTGAAAGCACGCTATATTAGAACACGTTGAATCCAATTCCTGAAGTTCCTTCTTCCATTTAAATTCTTTGATGTTCTTGCAATCTTTTTTTCGTAGTTCTTTCTTTACTTATTTATTTTCTGATTTAATATAATTATTAATACACACATTAAAAATAACTGAACATTTTAGTGGATTGTTTTGCATCATCTGGGTCATTCCCAAAGATTTGAGCGTGATTTTCCCCTCAGAGATGTAAATTTATCTCTTGCAAATTGTAAACTGCCAAAACTTTTATATCTTCTGGAATTGTGGATGAGATAAAAATATTGCTTCGACTGTGACTGTAATTTGATTTACGCAGCGAGGCAGGTCATAACCTAAACCATAACACCACAAGTCTACTGTGTATTAAAGTGGCAGTATTTTTAGACTGGCGCATGCGCAAGTCTTAAGTTACGATGCCGTGAACACGGCGACGCGCGGTCGTTAACTTCGGGTGTATCATTGCGACCACGAGAGCGTATCAAGTAAGTGGGGTTTTGTGGTCACCGCGAACGCAGGCCGAAAGTTCTGCACAAGTGTGAAGCACATTGCAGCACACCATTCCACGAATGCCGAGCGATTGATAGTAAGTTTCCTTGTAATTTTGGAGCATCCATGCCAAAAACGCCAGCTAACAAATGTAGAGTGAAATCACGACCAGCTACGGCAGTGAACAAGCAATTCGATATGCATGAGTAGTTTAGTTACGCCTGAAAGATTTCGTAGTTGTGTGGCATAAAAAGTAGTGCATTTTAAGAAAATACAAGTATTTCGAGAAGGAATGCGAACTTTGAAAGATAATGCTACAAATAAAAACAAGAAAAAAATTAATGGTGTTGTTCGAACAACTATGAAAGGATAATAAAAAGAACGATTAAAAACAAAGCAGTCACGTGACAAGCGGGAGATGGCGTGGGTTGCCATTTTGGTTAGGTTGGAGTAGTTGTGGATCGAGATTTTGCTCGGCTTTCAAGGACCGGGCCGGGCCCCAGTGTTCTCCCCAACTATCATAACCTGTGTCGCGCACGACAAGCGTTAACAAGCTTTGATCTATTTCCAACAAGCGTAAATTCGCCGACATCCGTTTATTCAAAATCGGCATGTCTGTTTCTTGCATTGTAAACACAGGTCGCTTTTCAATACACACCTCATTCAAGGTTAAGCAATGGGCGATTTGACCAATTACAATCGATTTCTTTACTATCATCTGGATAACTCCGCCTCTCCACGTGGTCGAATTCGCGAGTCTGTCGGTGTCGTTTGATCGTATTTTGGCTCTGCCGACTGTTGATATTCTCAATTAACAGCGGGTGTGTTTGACATAATGTTCAATGATTTTAATGAGATGCGATCATGAGTAAAAATTTGGTTATTCTTTGTTCTGTGATTAGAAGACAAACACTTCGAAAATTGTACTGTATACATGTACGAAAATAATTGCGCGAAAATTGATTTGTTTTAAACAAATCTATTAGCAAGTTGCAGTTAGAACTTAAATTGCTAAAGAAATGCATTCTGTGACATTTTACTGCGCTATCATCGTAACGATCAGTTCATTTTCGTCGGACACATTTTCAAGTATGCATGCGCGAAAGAACGACGACTCGTCGATTCTATCTTATTTCAAGAGAAACCGGCCTTGTGAGGCTGATGCCAACTCAATCGGGCATTCTTAACTTATATTCTAGAAATGAGATCGAGATCATTCCGGATAGCCCTTCAAGAGCGACTCTGACGACGCCAAGTACCCCAACATGCCGAATCAACGCCGGCTACCTCGAACAGCCAGTTCGATCCAGTCAGGTGTCGATCCTAAGTGGAAGTCTACTCCTGGTTGCAAGAAGTTGGCAATGGTCTTTTTTATATATATTTACTAAGCCTTGTGACTTGCATTAAATAAATAAAATAACTCAATTTCTACTACTATAACAAAAAGGGAAATATGCATATCAGGAATCGCCACACTCATAAAACACAGCCTCCCCCTGCAGCAAAAAGAAGAGAGGAAAATAAATGATTGGTTTATTAATTGTTTAACAAAAAGAGAACCGTATGGGTTAGCGCCTTGGAACAGTCAGTGGCAAAATAATTTCCTACTGGGGGTTTAAACCAGATTCTATGGGTGCACTATATAATTTATTATACCTGTTTGTGTTAACTGAATGCCTATTATGATACTATTTTTATATATATGAAGCTGTCTATATGTTTACTGGTATCGTAAATTAATTTAATTTCAGATTGTGAGTGGGGTTTTTCCACCTTGTCAAGAGTGAAGACAAAGCTTAGAAGCAGGCTTAACAATTCAACATTAAACTCATTGTTAATGATATCCATGGAAGATCCTGATGTGCTGAAGTTTGATTATAATAAGGCAGTCAGCACTTGGGCCCAAGAAAAAAAGAGGCGTCTGAAAGTTTAATCCTAATCCTGTCAGTTGTAAAGAAACACTGAGTTTTATATGTGTGAGATATCTTGGACAATGAAGGTGAAAAACTAACAATACAGAGTATATAGTTGACATTGTAACTTGATGAGATCAGATCAGTTTATGTAATTAAAACACATGTTGACATACTGTTTACACATTGTTTCACATTATTTATGTTTTTTAACTTTGTACCTTTCTTGTCTCTTAAGAGATAAAAAAAATCATCTATGTACTATATACAGTTGTTGCAGTAAACTTTGGTACAAATATAAAACTGTATAAAATGATAGTTAAAAAATAAAGTTTCGCGAGCTAAAAACCACGAACAGTCCAGCGACAACCCTTCCCTTGGGGAGACCGTAAGTAAGTTGGCGGATATTTTTGTAAATGCATTGCTGCGATCGACGTAAAAATTAAGATTGTAACTGTTTCAGTCTCTTAAGGTACGTGAGCCTTGTGCATTTCATTGTTGACACTACTCAGTTGTGGCGGAGCCTGATCATCGTTATTCTAGCAAAATTTAACCACTAATCATACGCTCCTGCATCAAAAAGACTCCCAACCTAAGATTAAGGTGAAAAAAAGTGGAAAACCTAATTTCCTTGCATCAAAATACAAGTACCTGCATCTATTGAAATCCCTGAATATACGAAAAAAACACACATAGTTTCATATGTATAAAGTAATGATATCTGTGCAGGGCAAGTGCGATTCAACCAGCGCGCCAGTCTTTCAACGCTTTCAGCGCTTTGATTTATTTCATCTAGCACAATTTTCTACCTATTTATTGTTGCGATAACGTTTTGAAAACAAACATTGTGACGTCAGAAGTTCCACACTACTAGGTCAATCTAAATACCTTAAGCCACGGTCACAACCCGTGCACTGCGGATTTTATATCCGATAAATCTCTAATGGCGAAATACATATAGTTAATTAATATTAAATACGCGTATAAGGTCACTTATCAGGACGAAAATATTAAATGTTTTTAAATATCAATATTTATAAAGCAAAACTCCTATATTATTCTTGCATACCAGATCAGGTTATCCGGTGTTTTCACCCGTGTAGGAAATTTCGATCCTACACCCCCCCATGTAGAATGAGTCACGTGAGTGACGTCACGTCTTCAAGTATCTGACGTAATATATTCAAGTTAGTGACGTCATTTAAAAAAAGTTTGCTTTAACGTCAATATTTCACCATAATGAAAATAAATAAGTTTGTATACTTACACAGAAATGTTATAAATAATAAAAGGTATGCAAGAAAAAGTATCTTGCATGAGACATTCGGTGAAGATAGAAAAATCTGTCACCTCGGGTGAACTGTTTTAGCGGGAACTCGGCAGAGCCTCGTTCCCGCAAAACAGTTAACCCTCGGTGACAGATTTTTCCATCTTCACCTCACACTCATGCATGATACCTATAAGAACACCTCTAGAACTGGACAAATGTGGTCTGAATCATGGAGTATGCAATATTCTGGGACAGAAAATAATGCAAAGTTGTTAAAAGGGAAATTCAAATAGTGTTAGTCTTAATTTCGGTGATTTCTTTTTTAGGGTTTTAACTGTAATATAACATGCAATATGTCAATTTCCAGTGACAGCTCTTGCGATTCTAGATTTAGACTATATGTTATATGTTTTGTTCGTTGTAAGAATGTTACATATGTAGTCTAAATCTAGAATCGCAAGAGCTGTCACTGGACATTGACATATGACCCGAAATGCAGCGTTTAAATCAAATTGGGATACATATGTAATAAAAAAATGCCTGTGGAAGAGATGAAACATATATTTAAATGAAGTAAAAGCACTTTTATAAGTAAAGTTCAATGAACACAAGATAGGTCTTGCAACTATTTGATTGTGACCCCTTAAAAATCTCAACAGGGGTCAAACGACCACTGGTTTTGAAAAGCTATTGAAATCACTACTGCATATAATGTGGAAGAAAAAAATGATCATTTGTTTAAATTCTATAGTAAATATATCGAGTAATAAACAAGCTTAAGTAAAATGTAACATTTTTTAAAGAAAAATGCTTATTTAAAGAGAAGATATGGTTATATGATTATTAGAGTTATTGACCTTACCACATAATGATGTAGATAATTAAAAGGAATAATGTGAGTGATGATGTGGAACACATATTCGAAGTTTGAAGTAAATCCCTCACAAAATATAGAAGTTAAGCACACCAAATGAGTAATGACCCATAACTCTGCTAAAAGTAATCCAAGTGGAAAATCCTGAAGGCATGCACAACTAAACTAGGGGACAAACATTCCTGAGAAATTTCAATGAAATCCTTCAGAGGATTTTGGAGATGGACTGTTGGCAATATTTAAATAAAAATGAATAAGGGCCTGTACCTAGGCCAAAAATTATCCAAGCGGAAACTCCCAATGATATGAACAACTAGGCATGGTGACATGCTTTCCTGTAAAGTTTATATGAAATCCGCTAAGAGGTTCTGGAGATGAAGCGAAGACAAGATTTTAATATAGAAGTTATAGAAAAATGAAAGATTTAAAGGATCATTTGTTTAAAGTCTGTAAGTAAATATATCGAGTAATAAACAAGTTATAGTAAAATATTACAATTTCAAGGAAAATTCTAAGATTAAAGGGGAGAATATCCTGAGAATATGATAGAGTTTAGACCTTACCATATATGATGTGGGTGATGATAATGAATAATGTGAGTTATGATAAGAAACACATATTTGAAGTTTGATGTGAATCCCTCACTAAATAAAGATGTTAAGCAAACCAAATGAGTAAGGGCCCATAACTCTGCTTAAAGTAACCCAAGTGGAAAATCCTGAAGATGATAACAACTAGACTGGGTGAAAAACATTCCTGTGAAATTTCAATGAAATCTTCAAAGGGTTTTGGAGATGGGGTGTGGAGAATGTTTTAATAAAGAAGTTGTAGTAAAAGTGACTAAGAGCCCTTATCTCGGCCAAAAATTATCCAATCGAAAACTCCTGACGTTATGGACAACTAAAACGCTTGGTGACAAGCATTTCCGTGAAATTTCAATCAAATCGGCCAAGAGGTTATCGAGATAAAGCGTGGACATGGTACCCTAATCCTAACGCTAAAATTGACTAAGGGCCCATATCTCGGCCAAAAATAATATGGTGGAAATTTCTTATAATATGCAAAACTAGGTTTGGTTACTAACAATCATTTTAAGTTTCAATAAAATCCATCAAGCGGTTTGGAGAAGAAGCGAGGACAAGATTTAACCGGACTGGCATTTCGGACGGACAGACGGACGGACGAACTTTGCGATTACTATTAGCCTCCCTTCGGAGGCATAAAAACTGTAGTGTGAAAGCAAAAGTTACGAACCACAAACACCAATTGTCAAAAAGTACGCGTTGCCTATTAAGTTATGTACTTAATGGACCATAACTTTTAAGTGACTATGGCAATCTGACCAGTTAGATAACAAATAAAGGCTCAACCTGACACTGCTTTTCATGGAAAGGTTGCAATGAGAGGGCTGTTACTAAGGCTTAACTGTTGCAATTTGGCTTGTTTAGACTGAAGTGGAGGTATTTGGCCCATGAATATGTTAACCAGAATCGAATAAGAATACGAATAATGGGCTCTTGAAATGTAATAAATGTTACCTGTTATCTAACTTCATAGCTTTCTGCCATTCACGTTTATAGCCTTCTAAAACTTTGTTACGGGCATTAAGTTCTTCAACCTTTGAAACAAGGTCTTTATTTTCCATATCTTTTCTGTGAACTTTTTCTTCCAATTCTGCTGCATACCGATTTTTCTGAAATACCTGCAAAAGACGTGCTTGTGTTAATAAGTAACAAAACGAATCGATATTTTTCAAGACAGCTTATATTAAGCAAACAACAAGCATAATTTAGTGTTAAACGCCATCGATGAATACTGTTTAGTAGCATAATAAAACGATTTTGGTGCAATTTTATTAAATCGTGCAACAATATCAAGTTAAAAAAAACTAAAAACAATTATTTAAAATACAAAGTAATCAAAATTCCACAAGGCATAAACAAAAAGTGAAATACGCGTATCACTAACAGCCACGCTGAGAAAACGCAGCCTGTCCACACAGCCCAAACCCAAAGAGGAAATGGCAACATGTTTTTTATAAAAAAAATCTAATTAAATAAGACAACACAAACAAACCTTGAATATTGAAGCAAGATCCCATGTATGGAACCTCCAACAACAATATGGTATGTAATTTTAATTGTATTGAGAAATAATTTCTGATTATTCTTGAAATTGGCGAGTTTCAATCATTTAAAAGAATTATTTACTTAAATCCGCCCTCAGATCACGTATCAGTTCAACGTTTGCTGGAGAATATAAAGTACATTTAAAGTGTCCATTTTATGCAAACTCCCTTATAATGGATTTCGCATCAAATATTCAATCAGGATACTAAGTGAAATAACAGAAAAGTCTACGTTTTGCCTAAACCCTATAATGATGGTCAGTCGGTTATTCCATTTGACCTTTATAGCCTTTTGAAACTTTAGTACGACAATTAAATTTTCTAACCTGTGACTCCAAATTTCTAACTTTTTGTGTTATGTCTTCTATTTCATTGTTTTTTCTGAGAACTTCTTTTTGCAATCCTCCTGCATACTGATCCATATCAAATACCTGAAAAAAGACTTCATGTGTTAATACATGTATGTAACAAAATGAATCGATATGTTTCAAAGCAGTTTAAACTATATACAATAATGATGAGTGTAAACGCACACAAACATGTAACACATAAGAAGCAAAAAGCGTTGTGAAGATATGGGCGGTTACTCAATGACCTTACCGAGACCAGAGCTCCTGGAGTCAAATCTGGGATGACTGGGATAAAAAAAAAACAGATCGAATTTCTAGGCTCTTTTATAAGATTTCCCCATAAACCTTCGCGAAGTCTTAAACCCCTGCCACCGTCGTGCAACCAAAGAGGTAAGCATAATGATCAATTGCAATCTTCATTTTTTTTAACTGGCTTGAGTACCACTTTTTTATTAATTGTCTGTGTTGTCTGTTTTAAAATTGGTCATTCTATAAATAGAGGATAGAACATGAGTGATCATTTTATAGTGAAATTATTATACGAGTGATCTAAATCGACATACGAGGTAAAACGAGGTTTTTGTCGAGTTTTATATCGATTTAGACGACTTGTTTAATAATTTCAGTATTAAAGGAACACGAATGATGTATACCCTTAAAAACGAGCAATTTCCATCAATAGTCCCTCTTCCCATCACCTAGTAGTGCGAATTTAGAAAGTTTGTAATTTGGTGTACCGGATGATACATAAGCTAGTCCCAAAACGAATTTATTCTACCGTTGTCCCGTTTGTGAAAACAAGTAGTACAATTTATCATTTTAACTGTGCTAGTGTCTAGATAAATATGGAATATTATACCAGTATGCAATTTGTAGGTTTGTATTTGTCTAGTTGGGTAGTCGATATGTAAACAATATCCAATATCATTGGAGTCAACAAATCAAAATTTGCGAAAATATCTCGATTTGAAATCGGCCATTTTCACTGGGGGTTAACGCTTGTGATAACAAGTGCTGCGCAACGACAGCGCGTGTACGTTGCACATCGAAAGATTGTTTACATTACGACGATATTAATCACGTGCTTGTTTCATTTTTGTGTATTTTGGACTAATTTAACTTCCAATGGAGATCCAATAATGATGGAAAATGTTATTAAATATAAACTGACACCTCTTGTTGTTATTCATAGTGCTTTAGTTTAGATAATGTCATGAAACTAGTTTATTTTTATGTTTCCTGCACAAAGTCATCTACATATTAACTTCACAAAGATAATACTAATGACATGTATAAAAATTCTAATTTTGTGTATAAATGATGTGATATGATAATTATATACACGCTTATTGCTTCTGTGTTTCTGATTAAAAACCACCAGTAAGGCTGTTTTTTTCAGCATTAGATAGTGTGTGCGTGTTGCACAGAGACAGTGTATGCTGTTCAACGAAGTAGAATTTTATGCGTGTGTTAATCAACGAAATCATTTTATAGTTTTCAGGGAATAGACAATGCTGTATGTCGGTACTTCTGTGTTTCGTTTGGCGGTGAAACATGATGAGTCAAGTCAAAGTGCAGTGGTCCACCCAGAGGAATATTTGTCTTACATCTGTGAGATAGTCTCTTCGTCAAAAAAAGGATATAAAGAAAGAACATTTGAAGTACCTGGTCGTGATGTGGCGACAAAAATCAATGCTCTATGATTTGGTGAATTAACTGGGAACATCAACGTTAGCGGAAAGCAATGTGAGATATTGCAAATATAAGATACACGTTTACCTAAAGATTACTCATGTGTAAACTTTAATTAATATAATCTAAAGACCCTGTCACACTATACTACGTTTCCACTGCGTTGGCACGGCAATGTTTAATTTTCAAGACTACGGCCGTGAGATCGCAAGAAAATTGTTAAATATTTCATGGTAAAGATGGAGATATCAAGACGTCCACACCAAGGCGTTGCTACGGAGCTCCCATTGTGTTCTATCGCGTTCCTACGGATTTATTGTTGGCGATTGTCTGTGCTCTCGTGGCGCTTGCACTGCGTGCACTGCACTTTCACGGCGCTCACACTGCGCTGACGGCATACTGAAGACGTTCGTTTGCTATTTCTATAAAACGAAGTGAATAGACAAATCTTCATCAATTATTTATTTGTTCTCGAGCAGTAGATTGATATTCACAATTTATTTGCTGGATTTGTAAATCGGCAAGCAGAAGCCAGGCTTGGTGCCATAGTGAAATGAGTGTTTATTTGCAAATCTTATAAATGTATATAATTGTGTTCGTCTTTTTCATGCAAACGACGATGAAAACGGTAGAAGCACATCAAAGCATGTAGTCGTTGTAAGAACGCAATTAAATAAATAACACTCTATATAGACGCCGTGGACGCGCCGTATAGACGTAGTGACGTCTCTGAGATTGTCATAAAATCTCCGTACAAGCGCCACTTACAACCACAGCATTTGCACTGCGACCTCTGTGCGCGCCGGTAGAGCTCCTGTGTCGTGGAAGTATATATTACTGCGTTGCTACGGCAACCTTACGGCCACCCCACTGCGCTCTTTTCAGAACACCTAGCGACCGCATTTGTTTTGTGCATGCTCAAACGTCTGTCGCAATCTACTGGCGATACCACTGCGTGGCTGCGGCAGTGTTACGTACTGCGCTAACCTCGGCGTTCTTGAACCCCTAAGGATCGTCGTGAGAACGCTGCCATAGTAGTGTGACGGGTTTATCTGTATAAACTGCACTGTTATATTTTAAAAGGTTGTACGTTGAACTTTTTGTACTACGCATCATCATTGCTACATACATAAAAAGAAATAAAGTTTTTTCATAACTTTATAAGCCATTCTTGTAGCCGTGGGACAGTATTCAGAAAGAAGAGAAACGTTGACGTTATAAAATATACTTCATTAACTTTATCTCTTTGTTTAAATAGATTTAATTGCAAAAAATATGATACATGTAAAATTATAGTATATACATGTATAACACTTATTACATTTATATGTTGCATGATACACTGGGATGAATAGATTGATATATTACATATATTAGAAATATGTCTGGGTAGGTATTTCAACTTGAGTGCAATGATTTTAAGATTCGCTTAAGATGTTACATGACCACGGCCAGTGGGAAGATTTGCACCAGTGTTAAACCTTAAAAAGAATATGTAAGTGAATATATCAACAACATCCAGCTAATAAACTCTAAAACGTTCTCAAATGGTTATCCTCGCGATCGAGATGAGTATAATTGCCACAAACAGCATTTTCCACTCTCGGTCAGGGCTTTTCTGTCACATTATCGTTATTGTTTTAGTCCTGCAAAAAATAATGCGCATTCATTTAAGTAGGTGTTTTGTGGAGTATGGGTCATTTCTATATTTTATGCACTTAAAATAATTTTCTGCTCAAGCAGGCGCCGAAGGGTATACGAAGTGTAGCATTTTGAATTAACACTGATGTACAACATGTATGCAACAGAAGTTTCGAACATAACTTTTAATGTATAATTCCTTTAAATTTTTTCCTGATGAACTTACAGGCTTTTACACTTTAAAGCTATGTGTTTGTACTGTCTATTATCTGAAAGAAAAGTATAGGTAGTTTATTAATTAACAGTGATCCGACACCTTGAAACCGGTGCCCCATTTTTATTCAGTTATATGTTTACATATGTCATGTTATAAGCAGAGCCTGTTTACATATGTCATGTTATAAGCAGAGCCTATTTTCATATTTAGAGCCTTCATTATATATAGACATAAATTTGCTTTCATTGCGTCTGTAAACCTTGCGATTTACTTAACATGTCCCTTTCAGGCCATATTAGCCATCCTTTGCCCCACAAAGCAAAATGTGGAGACTACTTTGTGTCAGCGATTAACTAGTTTTCTCGAATAGGAACATCCGGTGATGTATTTATTAATGACAGTATGCATATTAATATCAAATGTTATAATTACCACACCTTCGCTTTCACGTTTCCAAAACAAACATTCTTCAATGATTAACCCACACACTGTCGAATAAAAACGCACACACTTTTGTTGATTTCGTATAGACACGTACACTTTATTTTACTTTTACCGAGACATAGAAACACTTTAATTAGCATTAATTAAAAAATGATAAGTAATGTTTTGGTTCTTGAAACTAATGCTAATGGCCACTTAAATAAGAAATTAAACAAATAATGCAATTGAATAATATTTTATATGTAATATTAATACATTTAAGTTATATTTGGCAAAAACATCGCAATATCAGATGAAATCAATCATTGACAAGCTTTAATGTTTTGAAAAACGTAAAATAAAATATACATTAGCACTTTGATTTCTGTTCGATGTTTGAGACAACTCTATGTCATGTTTTCTATGTTAATTTTATTCTTACAGAAACAAGTCAGGTGTAAGTCTTACTAGCGGGACGTTTTATCAAAAAAATCTGTTGAGAAACATACACTAGCTGTCGATGCGCAACACTTTTCCGTTACACGCGTTAGTCCCCAGTGATTTTGTAACGTACAAACTACCGGTAGAGGCAAAAATACAGAATCGGAAGCGACAATACGGAATTATTAATCTGACGAGTTGTACCGTTCTTGCGGATTAACACTGCTCTATGCTAAATCATTCATGGGTATATAAGGTATATAATAAAAGAATATAATATTGATAGGCTTCTGAAGTTGTATTTAATAAAATAAATCGGTCATGACATCATTTGTGTTACCTTTCATAGCGGCATATAACAACATTGAAATTTGCTGGATGTAAGTTTTATTTTGTTCTGGGGATGTTTTAAGATCAAACCGATGATGTTCTATAAACGATATCAGTGTCTAGGTCATTTTGTTTTCGATTTTATCGAAATGAAAAAGGCTTTGTTGCTGTTGTTGAATTTCATCAAACTTCAGTAACCAATATGGACGTTTTTCATAGACGGTTTTCTTAAGTTCTTAATTAATACTATTTGCAAAAGCTGCACAATTCAATAATTAATACTATTTAATTATATAATTACAGTTTTAATCAACTAAAATGGAAAAATGAGTTATCAAGATAAAATTGGATTTTAATGATAATGTCATAAAAATGGTGAAATTTATTATGTTTCAGATTTGAAGAATGCACTCCGGGCCATGCGGATATATTTAAATTTTATTACATGTATATTAAGAATAAAATTGCTGTCGCACGATGTAAACCGTCAGTTCGATATCTTGAAATATCTTGAAATCTATTCTAGTACTTAGTCAACAACTTCGTGTAAGCTGCCTGTCTATTTGTCCGTTTCTGTTAGGCCACATCTTTAAATTGCCAATATAGTGGTGCCCATCATCATCGTACAAACAAATGTAAAGATGGCCGCATTTGAAGTCCGTACAATAATAATAAACGAAGTTTTTACTGTCATGTAAACACAGACAAATTTAAGTTTTATCACGTGTCAGTCTCGTTGATCGAATCAATGCAATGTATTCACTTAAACATTAAGTAATTGGCCTACATTTATCAACACTCGAAAAAAAAATAACTGTGTTTACCTTATGTTGCGTTTTCGTCTGTTCGTTTGTTTCATAAAATTCGACTTTCCATTCATTTTCTGGTTTGGTATATTTCACGCACTCAGATAATTTTACTTTTGTCGAAATCGGCTGGTTTGTAATCGGTTTTGTATGTTCTTGAATGTACGTATGATGTTCACTTCTGTATGTGGGAATAGCGGGTTCTTGCTTCTGACGTCTTTCTTTCAAAATGCCTGGATTTCTAAATATATGTAATTTAAATTTAAATTATAATTCACTAACACTAGGACCAAAGCACTTTCGAATATAACAAGGCAGTCGGAACGACAGCAATATCCCATGCCGCATGCAGGAATGTTGGAAAGGTTATGGATGCTCAATTCCAAATTAACAAATATTATATATGAGCAAAATCATGAGGTTTAACACAGTCCTTCCAGTATTTTGGAAGTTATGGAGCAAATACGAAATACATGGTTCAAACCTTCAAAGCCAACTATTGATCTTGACCTTGAGCCGGCCTGGTTGGAACATGGGTTCTGCACATCGTCTTGAAGGAATAAATATTTAACTAAAGTTTGATAAAATTAATTCCAGGGGTTCAGAAGATATGAACCAGACACAAAATACATGGTTCAAATCTTAAATTGTCTTTACCTTGAGCCAGCAAGGTACGAACATGGGTTCTGCATATCATCTTGATGGGCTTCAAACATTTGATCAAAGTTTTATGATATTCTTTCCAGGGGCTCAAAAGATATGAACCGGACACTAATTACATGGATCAAATCTTCAAACACACTGGTGACCTTGACCTCTAGTTGTCCAGGTTGGAACATGGGTTCTACATAACGTCTTCATGGGTTGAACATTTGACTAAAGTTTCATGAAATTCCTTCTAGGGGCTCAGCAGTAATGGACCAAACGAAATTTGCAAAAATTGAAGGACAAAACACCACTGGAGACCTTGACCTTGAGCCGGACAGGTTGGTACATGAGTTCTGCACATCGTCTTTATGGACTCAAAATTTCGATTAAGTTTCATAAAATTCATCAGAAGATATGAACCGGAAACGCAATACATTGTTCGATTCTTCAAAGACCACAGATGGCCTTGAACTTGAGCCGGCAAGATTGGAACATAGGTTCTGAACATCGTCTTGATAGGCTAAACATTCACTAACGTTTCATGATATTCATTCATGGGGTTCAGAAGATATGAACGGGACACAAAATACATGGTTCTAATCTTATAACACCACTGGTGACCTTGACCTTGAGCTGGTGACCACGTTGGAACATGGAATCTGCACGTCGTCTTGATAGGGAGAACATTTGACTCAAAAGTTTCATGAAATTCCTTCTGGGGTTGAAAATCTATGGACAGGACACAAAATTTACACACACGGAAGAACGGATGGACAGACGGACGGACAGACGGACAAACGAAGACCATTCCTATATCCCCCTCCCGTTACGCGGCGGGGTGTAATAACCGAAATTTGGGTATTTATTGCCACGCTGACAACTATGCTATCCGATGTGAATATTACTGTTTTAAGTTATGGCTGCACTTCAGGATGTGTACATCTAGGTTTGTCAGGTGGAGGAAGACTCCAGCTACTCCTCAATTCATCAGGCACAAACGGTCACGTGGGTAGAAGCAACGATCATCCTCAAACTGGCATGATAGCTACTAGTACGTTTTATCGATATGATGACAAACTGATTTATAGCAAACATATTCATTTCTTTTAACAACAAACTCGTCTTCATAATAAAATGGCCAGAAATGGACAAGTATCGGATACGTACTTTAAGTTATAAGAAACATTATTTGTTTGTAAACCATGTCATGTGTGAATATGTTATCTATTATGAATTCCTGTATTTAATGGTTTGAGTCAATAAAGTATTATTTTGATCTTACAAGTATTTTGGAAGTCTGTTAAAAGGGACATTACTTAAATTAAATAGATCCATTTTTTCTTATTAGGTTATTAATTATTCATCACAAACATAGTTTAAGTGGGTCAGATTCTATAGTTCTCTTTTTTTCTCATTTTACTTTTGTTAAAAATAAAATCGGAATTCAAATTTCAATTTTGGAAAAAGTATTTTTTTGGCATTGAAAATGATGCCTATTTCGGTCTCAAAGTGCAATGAACACACGGTCTTATGGATTTCTTATTAAACTGTATATATTGTTCTGTTTGAACTCTAATACTTATTGCCTGATACCCTTAAAGCAGTTAAAGAAAGCTTTAACCAAGCAACACGGTTGTCACAGTATTTTCAAATCGAAACCGAAAGTACATTTGTTTTTGTTTTCTAAATACATTGGAATTTATATCGTTTAACAAGAGCTATTTTACTTTAATATAGTGTTTTCAATATGCAAAATTACATTCGAATGTTAAAAAATCAAAAGTTGATTTTAAATTAAATTACATTCAAGTTCAAAGCCAGTAGGATAAATGTGAAAATTTGGCATATATATATTTGGCTTATTATAAACGAGTTAATTAATAATTGAAATTTAACATTAAAACGAAAGTATAATCTCTGATAACCTGTTCATATTTAATCCCGAAAATGGACAAATATCCTGATCTGTCTCCGCCCTCCTCATTCACATCGACTTAACATGGACCGATTTAAACCTACACGTTGATTTCACAGGTACCACTCGTACGTGAGGTATCACTGTACGTATTGACAACGCGTTCAGTATTAGGCTGCTATCTTCATCGGTCCCGACTGTGACATAAGTATCTGTCATTTTAACAGAATTCTGTTTCGCTTCCTATTGGTATTATGCATTAAGTCACAATATGATTTGTAAACGATTGGTGATTAAATGTAAACGAAAGGATTCCTTATTTGTTCTTATTATGAGTTTTTTTTTTATAAATGTTTTAATGGCCCACTACACTCCTCCCCTGCACGTTCGATAAAAAGAAAATTATCAAAATCTCAATAACGGTGAAATGTCGTTCAATGATACTTTGCATAAATGAATGTTACTAATGTATATTTATTTTGCATACACATAAGAAAAGTAAAGAAAAAAGCTAGACCTTAAAATTCCTTAAAATTCTATTAACATAAATTAACAAAAACTAAGCAATACAATCATTTTCTTAAAGAGAAGTCAATGATTGTCATCCGTTTACGCGACCAGAAAGCGACCAGGAAAATGAAGGTCAAACAAACTTAACTTATAAGGGTATCTCATTAAGTTTACATATGTAAGTAACGAGGAGACAAGATATTTTTGTCAGTATCATATTATGGGCATTAAAATTATGTTTTGTGTTGTTAAGTTTTTGTGAATTTATGTAAATAGAAGTTTAGGGAAATTTAGATCTCGCTTTTTTTCTTTACTGTTCTAACGTGTCTTACCATATGCAAAATAAAGATACATAAGTAACACTCATTTGTGCAAAGTTAAATTGAACGGCTTTAGCCATTAACGTAGATTACTCAATTCTTCGCTGTTTTGTAATGAACATAGGGCATTTTTTACAGATGGTTCTTATGATAATTATACATTATGGACTTGTCAAGACCTTATAGAGTCGCTAACTTTCTTCCTGGATAATATTTATGTTAGATTCGGTACCTCTATTTATAAACAAGTAATAGGCATCCCAATGGGTACTAATTGTGCACCCCTTGTTGCTGATCTGTTTTTATACTGTTATGAAAGAGACTTTATGTTATCTCTTTCTACTGAACATCAAGATGATATAATTACAGCTTTTAACAACACCTCGAGGTACCTTGATGATTTATTAAATATAGACAATAACCATTTTCCATTACTGGTTAATAAGATTTATCCCAAAGAACTACAACTAAACAAAGCGAACACTTCAGAAAAGCAAGCAAACTTTCTCGATCTAAATCTGTCCATTGAAAATGGTTATGTCACTACTAAAATTTATGATAAAAGAGATGATTTTAATTTTAATATAGTAAATTTTCCGTTTTTAGACGGCGATGTTCCCCGTGCAACATCTTATGGGGTTTATATCTCACAGCTTGTTCGCTTTTCAAGAGCTTGCAACAATGTTAATGATTTCAATGAACGTAATCTTTGCATTACAGAAAAACTCTTAAAACAAGGTTATCGGTATCACAAATTAAGGAAAACCTTTTGCAAGTTTTATCGCCGATACCCAGATTTAATTCATAAATACAAATGCAGTTTAAAATCACTTTTGCAACAAGGTATTTCACAACCAGTTTTTTATGGTGATTTAATTTATAAACTTAAAAAGATTAAAGGCAGTGTTAATTTCTCCCGGTTATTCGTAAAAACCATCTGTAAATTTAAAAAGAAAGGTTACCAACATGATATTTTACAGCGCTCTGCAGGCCTGGTGATTAACCCTTCTACAGTTGATCATTATGCTTACCTCTTTGGTTGCACGACGGTGGCAGGGGTTTAAGAGTTTATGAAGGTTATTGGGGAAATCTTTTCTTAAAAGAACCTAGAAACTCGATTTGTTTCTTTTATCCCTGTCATCGTGTTCTTGCTGATTTTACTCCAGGAGCTCTGGTCTCGGTAAGATCATTGAGTACCCCTTTCGGCTTTGCAATGCTCTTAGCTTCTTATGTTTTATATGTTTGTGTGCTTTTGCATGCAACATTGTTAAGCAGATAAGTGGGTTGGAGTCTTTTCACCAAGACAACTTGTACTTGTTTTGTGATATGAGAACCTGTTGGGGCAAGTGTGAGGTTGGTGCACCCTAGAACCTGGTTTAAACCCCCAGTGGCAATTTGATTTGCCACTGACCGTTCCAAGGCGGTAACCCCTCGGGTTCTCATTTTTGTTTATTGTTAGTGGTGTCTTTTTTGAAACTGATTATTTTATTAACCATGCTCTCTCCCCCTCTCTTCTTCTTGACTGTGTGGGGAGGCTGTTTTTTCTGAATGTGGCGATTCCTGATATGCATATTTCACCTTTTGATAGGAAATTCTGGGGCGAGCCGGAATAATGTGTTGCTCTTTTAGATTAAGGTCTTAGGTTTGGAAGAAAACAATTAACCTACTTTTGTAGTGTCTATTTAGTTTGAACAGATTCCCGCTTGCCTTATAACTTAATTATTAATAAAAAAAAACTGTTTATCTTTATTAACATCTGAATAATACGAGTGCTAGTTCATAACGGTGAGAATACCAAATATGTATAATTAACACAAGCGGTGACGGTATTTCTATTCCGCGTTTGGTACTTAATCTTTCACGTTAAAATCCTAGTAAATAACTAATTTTAAATGGATATGGAGGCAACAGGTGTTGACATTGGACCAAGTATTATTGACAAAGTTGGAGCTGGTGATATTCCTGTAAGTAAGACCATTTTCTATAGACAAAATAATTTTAGTTTCGTTTTTAAAACAGGAATTTCCACGACGCATTTACCTATGAATAATGATTGTGAAATACCACAGCGTACCAGCAAGTGTACAGACAAAACGTAAAGGAATTAGACCAGAGATCGAAATCTCACATATCTGACGAAAAACGTTGGCCTGGTAGGCTATCGTAATTTTTTTTCAGAAATGATAAAAAAAAACATATTGCAAAACGATTTAAACATTATACGCAACGTTGTCAAGGCGATCCATCTATCAAAAATTGAGATTTATCGTAGAATTTTTCATTTAAAAAATGAAGTACGGTTCAGCTGTGTTTAAAAAAATACACAAATCAATAGCTGTCGTCTTGGTCTCAAATTTGTACTATAGAGCTGTCCAAGCGAAATGTATACCTAATCGATATAAATATAGGCCGAAATCGAAAGCAAAATTATTTACGCCTATTTGCATTTACTTCTTATTTTTGGTTAAAATGTATGACTGACTATTTTATTGCGAATTCTAGTCAGTAGTATCATGTACAGTCTTCTACCACATCATTATGTACCACGCAGACCATGTCAGAAATCATTGAAAACCTAAATTTCGATTTCAGTTAGATTTTGGCTTGCAACCACAAACATCAAACACGATGCGCGGCGAATCGATTGACAGAACGTTTTTTATTGGTAATCACGCCTTCAGTTTGCTTTACTTTAACCCCACCGTTTGTTATGTTTCAACATCCGCAATGGGAATGAACAAACAGCGACAAAAATTTGTTCGACAGCAAAATCTTATTTGGAAGAAAAATACAGCGTCTTTTGATTGGAGCGGCAGTTCTAACAGTCGTCGCATGACAGAAAGCGTTGTCGGCGTCTTGTGAAATGCTGCAGTGCAGCAGGTGTTTACGGAGGTTGTTCGCTGGATCAAAATCTAATTGAACTAGAAATTTGTAGTAAATAGTACCAATTTTTCATTTTTAAAATTCATTTAATGAAAAAAGGTATTGCAGTTGATGACTACCTAAAATACCACAGGCGCCTTGAAGACAGATCCCGTTTTTCTCCGAATATTGTATGAGCTGACCCATCTATAATAAATATTGTAAATTTGGGGTCTACACTGGGCAAACATATCATTTTTGTTTTGCTCCGATAGACCGGAACCGTTCCGAGTCTAGCAACACTTAATTTTCTATCAAATCGCATCGGATGATTGGACTCCTCGGTTAGATGACCACTTATTTTCAGAGATCATCCGGTTGATGGTTCATGTCAGAGTAAGCGTTAAATACAAACGAGTTTCTGCTGATAATCTCAAAAACTCGTTGTCACCTAGTTTTTAAATTTAACCAGATGATTGGCCTCTGTGAGTGGATGACCCGATTGATTTTGAATCGCTGTGTAAAAGGTTAATGCCATGTCAAAACTTTATAATAATGTATATATATTACATAAAATATTCACAATAAGGAAACGCCCAGACTTAAGAAGCAGACCCTGAAACCTATGTTGATGCGAAAAGAGAGTCATACCGGGAGTCACTGTTTCCCTTTCAATAAATTGAAACCACAACGGAACAGCCTTTTAACAATTTTAACACATAACAAAAACGTTGTGGTCGCAATGATATCCGGGCGTGAGAATTAATGTAGAGTATATAAATATGTAAAACTAAATTAAACTAACAGATCAAAATATTTATTCATTGTTATATTCGTGTAAATTTCATGTTTGCCTTTTCCATTTCATTTGGTCTGCAATACGCGCTCGATTTGAATAATATTCCTATAGTATGATAAAAACATGTACTACCATTTAAGAGCGGTGTTAGTAATGTTATAATATATAGTTTTCTTACTCTGTTCTAGGATTCTGAGATACAGCCGCGTCTTGTAATCGCCATTGACTTCGGGACGTATGCCTGCGGCATCGCGCTTCAGTGGCGGTCGGGATATGAAGAGAATTGTTTGGAGAGTATCAAGGTGCCTTCAAGGTGGGCAGGTACCGGGTTCTGTACCAGGAAGACCCCGTCTTGTCTTCTTCTCAAACCTGATGGAAGCTTTGCAGAGTTTGGCTACAGGGCTGACTTTGTGTTCAGTAAGAACGAGTCAATTCCGAAGAAAAAAAGACCTGGAGACTGGAATGATTGGTACTTCTTCCGATTTTTCAAGATGACGCTCTATTCCGGAGTGGTACGTGCTTTTCAGATAATTAAAGGGAAATAATTTTTATAAAGCAACAGCTCTCCACACGCTGAAAGAATGTCGACTTTCAACGTTTCCACGTTACACATGTTTTTTTCATAATTTATACTTCGACCTCATACGAATTATTTTAACCAGGCATTTAAAATTTTCATATAAAGATAATTAGAAAAATTCCTGATACAGCTAAATAAATAAAATTGTCTAATATACAAATGTATATTTGGATTACCGGTAAACGTAAAAGAACCTTCGACCATAGGATTGGTTATTTCGCCACACTAACTGATGAGCACGGGGCCAAACTGTTTTCTCGTCAGTGTAGAAATGTAAAAAACATTTTATACAGATAAAATCGAATTACCTAGAATGGAATTAATACTCGTTTCGTACACACATTTAAAGTATCCTACCATCTTTGTCCAGGAGTTGTCTCTGGACACCCCTGTGGAAGCAGCAAAAGGTAAACATCTACCACTTGTTGACGTTCTCTCAAAGACGTTGGCTTACCTTAAAGACGAAGCTATCAGTATGCTAAAAGAAGATGGTGTAGTTTATCCCGAGGAGGAGACAAAGTGGGTCATCACCGTTCCCGCCATCTGGAACGATCCCGCAAAGCACGTGATGCACGAGGCAGCTGAACAGGTATATCCCGAACCGATAAAGACGTAGAAGAAGAATATAAAATGCTAATATATAAAATGAAAACTTACAGAAAACAAGGAAACTTATACAGAAATAGCTGATAAAAAGTAGGAATTATTTAAAAGAAATGTATTACCGTCGCCGCTTTTATTCTACTTCATTACCACATACCGTATTCAAAAAAAATGGAATCGTTTCAAGTTGACAGGGCGCCGTATTTGTAGTCATTAGTAGTCATCATTGAAGCATATTCTAACATTTTATGTCATCATTTGAAGAGGATGGACTATGGACAACGTTAACAAAATCATACTCACAGCAATGAGCCTTTCAACCAAGCATCGTCTCATCTTAAAGAAAATCTCCTTAGCAAACTAAAATCTTTATATAATGTAGTGTTATATCGTAAACGAAGACATTCAAAATGTGATATCCGAACGCGTATACATGTGTTGTTTTTGTATACATTTGATTTTATCAGATTTCATCGACATTTGTATAACTTCTTGATTTATATATTTTAGGCAGGGATATCCAGCAAGAACTTGTCGATGGCTCTGGAACCGGAATGCGCAGCAATCTACTGTGCCAAATTGCCGCTTGACAAAATAGAAATTGCGGATACATCAGGTGACATAGACAACACCAACGAAAAGAAGAAAACAAGAACAGTCGCAGCCCCGGGTCAAATCATAACTGTTGTAGATATGGGAGGTTGGTTCGTAACACATATTTTAAATATTTTTACATTTATTTGATGGATGGCGTTGTTAACAAGAAGGGATGCCGTAGGGAGAATTTTAAGTCATATCTTTATCAGAACCAAAGGTGGATAACTGAAAACGTGTCCAAGTTCTGTATGCTATAAAGAATAAAAACAAGTTCAGGGAGTACTGAAAGCTGGATATACTCGTTCAGTAATACACATTTAAACAGCTCTTAAATATTTCTTAACAAAACTGTATTTATCTAATAAAAAATATATGTACTCTGCTTATTTCAACACGTGCATTTTAAGGAGGGACAGTTGATATAACAACAGTAGAAATAAACCAAGACAGAACTATGCGCCAAGTGTCTAAATCATGTGGTGGACCCTTGGGCGGAACAAAAGTCAACGAGAAGTTCGAGATGTATCTTCGGGACTTGGTTGGAGCTGAAACCATGCGAACCTTTGTCGAAAAACACGCCATGGACTACCATGATCTACGCATGGACTTTGAAAGCAAAAAGAGAGAGGTAAGAAACATATTCATTAAAATTAATGTCCGTATACTTGAAAAAAATCGCAACACAAGTAAAGACATCATAATTATAAAAATCCTAGTGCCCTGAAATAATAAAAATTAAGAAAGACTATTCTTTACAGATGAAGGACGATAATGAACAGATTCCCATTAAACTACCAGAAAAATTGAAGCAACTGTGGGAAGATGCGGAAGGAAAAGATGTCGACGAAATTCTTGAAAGTAAGGATAGATCAGGGGTGGAATTCGATGCAGGTCGTCTGTTCTTTGATGACGAAATTATTAAAAAGTTTTTTCAAGAAACGGTCGACGGCATATTGAAATTATTAAAAGAAAATGTGTTTATTGATCCCAACCTAAACGGCGCCCCCGTGTCGTCCATTTTACTAGTTGGTGGTTTTGCCGAGTCAAGTTTCGTGGTTGAGAGATTGAGAAAAGGTTTAAAAGACAGACAAATCCCCGTGATACGACCACAGAATCCGGAACTAGCCGTACTTAATGGCGCGGTACTCTTTGGACAAAACGAGATGATAGTATCTTCTAGAATCATGAGACATACCTACGGGGTTGCTATGACAATGGAATATGTGGAAGGCAAACACAGGAAAGAAGAGCAGTTCCAAATTGGTAGGGCTTTGATGGCAAATAACGTGTTCCGGAAACACGTCACCATTGGCCAAAGTGTAAAAATTGGGGACTGGGTGTCGTGCAAAGAATATTACCCGGACAGTGAAAATCAGACTTCAACCATGGTTTATATATTCACATCAGACAAGCAGGATCCGGTGCATACCACAGATCCCGGTTCTGTCTACATCGGTCGGGTACAAGTAGACTTCGGGAATAGATTCCAAGCCAAGAAAAAGGCGGTAAAAGTTGAGTTTAAATTTGGAGGAACGGAGCTCAAGGTTCGGGCTGTGACGACAACGGGAAATAATACGCACGTGAAATACCTGAAAATTACATAGAAATAACAGCATAGATACTGCGTCCATGAAATGCGTTCTTCCGCTTGCTTTATCATCCCGATAATATGAGACGCATGCATAATCAATGATGACGAAATTTTAATGGAATCGGCAATGGTGATTAGTACTGAAAAATTTCGACGCACCTGAAAAGAAAACAATATGAAAATAAAAATGATAGATCATGGAATCCTATCACTAGTCGTGGGATTAAACTTAATCTTATCCCTGAGAAATTAATTAATTATTTATAGTGATTACTTGTTTTAATAAATCACCTAATATAAGTAGGTCATTAAACAGAGAAAATGTCATTATAGTAATAATTTGCTAGTATACGAATAATGCTATAACTTGTGTATTTTAGATTGCATGAAAATTTTGCACACTGTGATATATTTAGAAAAATTCATATAAACAAATCATATCGAATTAAAGATTTCTTAGCATTTTAAACTTTTAAAATGATAATTCAATAGAAGTTTAATGGAACTCCAAATATTCTCAATATGCTTTTCTTCTTTATCATACTACAGACCATGGTATGCTTTTCTCTGTATAAAAATTAAAGGGTTAATCGTAGGCAATTTCAATAAAATGAAAACTCGTCACATAAAATATTTTAACGCTAATTTCACAGTTGTTCAAGTCTTTTGGTATCATATAATAGAGGTTTGATGAAGCGGAAATGTTACCTTGAGTTAATCATCCCCCATACACACCGGACCTGGCGAACTTTCGGACTCCGAAGTTTTGACTTCCTGATTGTAAAACTGAGAAACTAGACAAGATCAGTAATGCTGGTACAGTTACGTTTACACGCTGGAGAGTACTTCAGGAAGGAGCAACGGTATGTTGTGCGAGAAATGTAATGACGTTGCGATGTACGCCGCTGGGCGGTAGTTCGTCTTATTTTTTTTTTCATTTTTCGTTTACGATACACAGTTGTCTTGTTAACCTCTTGGCACAGACCACAAAAGGCTCTTTTTCATCCAGACCGTAACATAACACTATGCTTATTTGAGTTGGTATTGTGTCGTTTTATGTGTCTTACCAAATCTAGCTCACTGTTCAAATGATGTAATTTGATGATGTGCTTTTATATGTGCTTTAACCTACTGTTTATGTGCTGTTTGGAGCTGCTAGTTTGTGCTTAACTTGTGTATACATTATATGATTTAAGCAGTATATGCAGCATTTAATTCTAAGTCTTTCAGCCATTGTAATATATTTATACTGTGTTGTAATCAGCTCATGTTATTATTATGTCTGTGAACATCCGTTGACTTTAAGTGGCTCTTGTACATTATACATTTGTAATAACTACATCTTAAAATAACTGTCTTTTAATTACATGTACTTTAAGTGATTTACATGTAATGTGCTGAATGATTGAATCCATACCAAGTGTTGTTAGTCTAACTAGTTGGTGTTAAAAGCTCTTTACAGTCGTGTTATTTGTTGATAATTCGACTCTGAATAAATACAATTTTCTTGACTTGACTTCCTTCCCTATCTTACTAAAAAGAAGTTTAAAACAAGAAATGCAACGGAACCAGATTTTCTTCCTAAATTTTCAGTGAAAAAGAGGCACAATTATGAGAAAATACTGTGAAGAGTTATGAAACTTGTCCTGATAATTGCTACTGTGATGTCAGACAACTATGCTCTACCTTGGATGTGAAAGTTGAAAAAAAAATATTGACGCCTGCCCGCCAACGACATATCTTGAGCTAATAACCGGGAAGAGAATCCATGTGTAGACTTTTTAAATGAATATTAAGATACCAACAAAACTTAAGTCTAATAGATAAAACAGGAACTGAAATCCACAGCACCACAAATATGAAAATACTGCATCCTTGATTTGTAAGATCCTAGTCATGGAAATGCACAATACTGCTTATGGCACCTAGCTCCGGGTTGAGCAATTTAACAAAAGAGAAAAGTTTGTCTTCGTCAACTTCAATTTTTAACTCTTACTAAAGAAAACTATAATAATAAAAGAACAATAATTGTTTTCATAATTTTATTAATGATTTAGAAATATATGACCCAACAAGAATTTATAGAAAACAATCTGGTTATTTTCAAATCACTGATTAGTGTACAAGCTGTTCAAAAGCAGCAAAAGATTTGTTGAGGAAAGGTATAAAAAAGTTCACTAGTCTTTAAATTGCATCAAACTGACTTTAACAACATAGGGTAAAAATCAAATTGGGCTTTGAAATCAAGAATGGTATTCAAATAATGTCATTTATTGTTTTGCATGATCTGTTTCCTTTATTTTTAATCACAAAATAAATGTGCTGGATAAAAGAAATGGAAAAAAAAGAAAAACCAAATCCAGGTCAAAACTGGAGGTTAAATGAGCTATTTAAGGAGCTTGCAATTATCATGATGGCAATATGGCGATTGATCTCACCTTTCACCAGTGATCTGATCCCAATTATAAAACTTTTCAGGCTTGACTTAGATCTGTGATTCAACATAAAATATCTGAAACATAAACAATCTTCAAAAATAAGAAATAAAACTCTGTTCTGAGGTTTTTACTAAAATCAATTTACCTTACTTAGTTTGAATTTTTTGTTTCAGATTATAAAAGGTAATGCAAACATCAAATTGTCAAAGCTCAAACTGAAAAAAAGTTTTATAATCATGGGGCCAAATCTGGCAACTTGGGTTAGATGACCATGTTCTGGAAAAATGATTTCATTCATATTAAATTACCAATGAAGATTGCTTAGAGTGTAAGTCCTACATTCAGTAAAATTTAAGGAAAATATCAACTAAATTCAGTTAAATACCAGAGCAAGTCTCAAAATTTAATCATCTTTTAAAAGTTAATTTAAAAACATGTATAGTTAAAATTTAAAAAGTCACTCACTGCAAAATGTTTTATATAATAGAAGAAACACAAAACATGCAGTCAAAGATACTAGACAATAAGAAGATAATTAAGGATATACATAGCACCTTCTAGAATAGCACATACAGTATGAACAAACGAGTCCAACAAAATTAAATGCTTTAACCTTAAAACTCAAACAGGAAAGGTCCAGTGCTCCCTTCTATAAATGTCATGACAGTCATAGTGTCAAGCATATGCTTACACCAGGTTTTATGAATTTATAACTTATTGCTACCAGGGGGACTTTTACTCTAATTTTATCTAAAGTTTATCAATCAGAACATAATACTGCACATTAGATGTTACACAACCTATGCTATCTAAACACCACTGTTCATATTCCAGTATTGTTGACTGTTCCTTGTGTCCTGGTATACACTGTTAGATTTGCTCATGCCTGGTAAGCCAGATTTGTCTTCTGGTACATTTCTGGCATTTTCTTCTCTATGTTGGTTGTTGCCGAGTCCCCCAACAAGACATGCTCAGTCTGACATGTGGTGCCCGGTCAGTATACCTGACTGTAGGATGCCTCCTGGTCCGTGACATCATTATCCCCGGTCTCATTGTTGGCTGTACTCTCATTGTCCAGCTCCTGTGATAGAGAAAACAACAATCTACATCCAGAAGCACACAACACTGATCCTTACATATTGCTTAGGTTTTTTTTTTCGTAAGTTAAGCAAAACTCTGTATGCATGGTTTGAAGGGACACAAAACTATGGGACTGCCTAAATGTCTCTGGTATTTTTCCTGCGCAAGAATTTTTAAGTATTTTTAAAGTTATTTTTATGTCTGTGTTGTGTTCTGGCTTGTACAGTTTTAAATTGTGTTTGTGATTACTGAACTTGCAAAATCTGATGATTAGGGTAAATCCAATGCCCAAAAAGACAGTTGGAGTATTTATAGATCTAAACTTTACCTCTTTATATATTCCAATATACATGAATATCAGCAGCATCTATTTATCCTTTCTCAAACAAGGTAGCAACATATCATCTGAATCAGTGCAAAAGATGCCAAACAATGTGTGCTACAGTGCAGGACAAGACTTGCAAACTAGCTTAGAGAACAGAACATCTGATTCCTTGTTCACAAAACTAACTTACATTGATTTGCATAACCAGCTAACAATTAATGTCAACTTTGACACTCACTTTCGAACCTCATTAATGGAGAATAATTCATGAACTGATGTTTGAGTCTGAGGCTGAAATATCCTAGTTATAATTATTAACCAATACCAGCATGTTTTTAGGAATGATATCACATTACCATTCCATCAATAATTCTAACTTGTGTGCATACAGGTTAAAACACAGCAAACTCATTACCTGAACTGTTCTATATATGAAGGATTGTTAAAGACCATTTATATAAAATACAATTTGCAAGATAAAGCTATTAAATGTACAGTACCACATCACTGAGTTCATCTTCATCATCTGGGACAGTTTCACCATCGCTATCTCCAGCCTCAGAGGCAGCAGTCTGGGATAATATCTCCTCACCCTAAAATAATATAAAACATCAGAAATGGTAGTAGGTAAGTGCAGGTGGTGACTACAGTATCAATCCTTACAATCAGGCATACCATCTGTCTGTCAGTCATGCATTTACTATTTGAGATACCAATGTAATACATGAACTATTTATATTGTCTTGTTTAGTAGTTATGCTGGATGGTCCAAATAGGTTAACCCATTACTACAGTGTTGCCCTTAGTATAATATACTTAAAACATGCTCACAACCATAATCCTGATGAATGGTTTGTAAGCCACATAGAGTTATGTGTTATTTCCAAATAGTGATAATGAATATGGTTGCAAACAGACATTAAGATATCTCCTTGATTGAGTGAACATAATTTGGCACAGTAGAATTTTATATTATGTTCTGTTGGTTTTAACTGTTCAGACGCTGGATTTCAACTATGTACAAAACCAGTTCGGACAGATGCTTCAAATATTGTTTTAATTTCGAGTGGTTCATTTTGGAGAATAAACATAATGTAAGAAACTTGCATGAAGGTCTCTATTCTTGAGGTTTCCTATCCAGAATGCCTCCAGACATTTATTCACTGTTAGCATGGCCTTGACTCGGAACACAAATACTTCCAGGGATCTCTTCAACATTGGAACATTGTTTGTCAATGACACATCTTTAATTATCTGGAAAAAAGTAAGTAAAACAAATATGCAGACAAAGAAACATCATATTGGAACTTGATGCAAAACACCATATTTGACTAAATGAGGTGAAGTGGTAATAAAGTTTTGACCATTAGTGGTAGATTATCACTTTTTCATTCTCAGAAATATTAGTAAGCTAGCTAAAACTTGTCAAATATTAAACATATGTTAACATATGAAATTGATGTAATAATGTTTACAATAAGATCAGAATATTAAACTGAACACCATCATGGTGTTTCTATAGGATTTTCTAACAGACTAAATCAAAGCAGTCTTGTTGTTTAACACACGGATAAAGCCCTTTGCTTTGCTTTGGCCTTAAAAACAGATTTAACACCAATCAGAGGCCTTCATTTTTTAAACTGTCGATGAACAGTTAAGGAAACTAACAGCTTATAGAGTACCTTTTATAGTTGTTTAAGAAACTCAAGTTAACCCATAACTCCATATATATGCCCTTTATGGCATGGGCAAACAGTGTAGATCCAGATCAGCAATGACATCTGTGTCGTCTGGTTAGGATCTATACTGTTTGCTTTTTAAGTTATTTCTCAACAAAAAAGTGAATGGTGCAGATCCTGATCAGACAGCATGAATGTGCCGGCTGATCTGGATCTACATGTACAGTGCTTGCACAAGCATAAAGAGGTGTACATATGAAGTAAAGAGTTAAACACATGTGTGTGTGAGAGTATGTGAGGGGTGGGACACTATCAATTAACTATATTTATCAAGCTGATGACCAACCTTGGAGTGAGAGCACATGTGATGAAGGACTCGGGTACTCTGCTGAAGATTCTTTAGAAGACCATGGATGTCCTGTCTGTGATTCTTGAACATATGGTCAAGTAGCGGCATACACAGACGCAAAAATGCCTCAATAAAGAAACGGCAATACTGCAATGCAAAAATATTTCCAAGTTAAATGTAATTATGTTCATTACAGAATGTGTATTCAATATAAATTCAAAATATCTAGTTTTTTTTAAAAACCCAACCTTTAACAGGTCTATAAAACTGATAGTTAAGATTCCATGCCAGAAAGGTTAACAGTCTTGGGCTCATGGTAACATCTGATTTTAGTAAAAAAACATGTGCAAATAATACTTTACAACACATCTGCAACTTAAATTATAAAGTTTATTTTTAATCTCATACAGTTGAGTCTTTAGCTGGCAAATTACTCCCAAAGGTCGAGTTCTTTGTTCTTCTTAGCTGATCATAAGGAGGCTTTAACAGGGGTGTGTAAAATCTAATTTTTATGAAGAGGACAGAACCAGTAAATGAAGATTCCTTGACCCTTAACTCCTTTGATAGGGCTTTTATCATGTGAGCAACCGGTGTAGATCAAGATCAGCCTGCACATCTGTGCTGTCTGATCTGGGCTTTTACACGTAACAGTTTGCTTTATATATATAAACTAATGAATCACAAAGTGAAGTGTAGATCCAGAACAGGCTGCATGAATGTGCACGCTTACCTTGATCGAAACTGGTTGTACTTTGGAAATTAGCCACATCAGTTTGAGTATTCTTGTTGTTTTTTTAAGATGATGTAATGAATATCTCTGTAGAACTGCTATAATCAAGCTTGTAAATGATAAAAACTAGATAGAAATTCAGTAAAAGAATCAGACTGTAATGTATTAGTCCTTGCTGTTTACTAGTTGAAAATCCAGTAGGAATCAATATGTTACCTTTATGCATGTAGATAAATTTGACCTTCCATCAAAAGTCTGAAAATATAATATGATCATTAGTAAAATCAATTATAAGAAGACTTTATAATAGGGAGTACAATGGAACAACCATGATGAAAAACTCAATATTTCACTGCTACACGTCCATATTCCTTAAACCTGAACTCTGTCCCATGATAAATCCTGCAAAATATTTATTATTTCATAAATATAAGATGCAATCATGCTATTTTTGTATTGAACAGAAATCTTTTCCATGTACTAATAGCTTAACATAATTATCCTTCAGGTTTAGAATAAAGCATTCTGATAGTAAAATCATAAATGAGTATATGATTTCACAAAAACTTTGTTTAGTTCAAACTGAATTTGAAAAACAAAGTACTATATCTTATTGAGCAGTGGCTGCATTGTTGCAGGTTTTTTAGAAACTGTTACCTTGACTAGGTTGACAAGAATATGGAGAATTCTAACAGCAACATTCCATCTCAGCAGGCGATCCATCCATGTCTACAACATGAGGGTTTTCAAAATACTGTATTTGTTAAAATGTTTGGAATCACAAAAGACAAGGGAAATTTTGTTAAAAAGCATGACTTACATGCATGTGTAGATATCTACATACATGTATCATGTGACTTCATTATCACATGGTTATATGAAGACCCTACCCACACAACAGCCTCCATATTTCCATGGCTGTTACCAGCAGTAGTTTAGTCTTTCCTGTAATAGAGTTCTTTCACATTGTGACCTCCCCTTAGCGCTCTCTACAATTGAAGAGCATATTTAGTCGATAAATGCACGCGAGGGGGCATCGTTTACTATTGTTAATATGACTAAGTGATTATAAAATTAAGAACATGAAGCATTAGATTAATCATTTCAAATTTATAAATAAGTAAGTTCAGTCAAACAACGAAGAATAAAAAAACGTTACGATCATTTACAAGCACATCAAGAAAGTTTATGCGCATTTTAAACATTGTTTATCGTGGTATTTTCAGGATGCGAGTATCCAACAGATTTGTTTGGGTTTTTTATGAAAATACACACGTGAATTGTGTTTACTAAAAATAAATCTGTATAATTGACAATTCAGACGAACATTATAGGACATTTTACCGTTTTACGGCATTTTTTTTTGTAACGCTATAATTTATAGTGGAATGAGACATAATTATATTCTTATGTAGCTCGTCGGCGACTAGGTTGATATGTGTTTTGCGTGTTTTGCTTTTGAGAAAAAATATTACGTATTTAAATAAAAGGATGATTCCAGCTACAACCCGAGAAATCGTTAAATTGATTGAACCAAACGAATATTGCCGGACGGCAGGCAATCCAAAACTATTTAAAAAAAATCCAGAGTTTTGTTTTTTTTAATAAAAAACAATTTTGATGTTGAAGTTCGTAATTGTTGTTGCTGAAGGTTTGGAAATATAATATTTTCATTTCTGTTTAAAATCAAAATGACCATGGACCAAACAAATGAACGGGACTGCGATTTTCAGGTCCGAGTTTAGTTTTATGACACTTAGCTGTTGTGTACATGTGTGCCCGAGGCATCGTGTCACTATCACGTAATCTCTCAATAAACAGGAAATTTTGGAGCCGTGACCAAGACCAAGTTTCTTAATAATAATTAATATAATTGTAAAACCCATTCTAAATTCAGTTAAATTTATGTTTCATTCATTATCCTTTACAATATTTTTAAATCCTGAGATTTTGCCTGAAAACCCTTAGATCCGGAGAAGAACCTTACGGTCCGGAGATTTCAGATAAAATCCTGAGATTTTGGAGGTCTGCGGACACACCATAATGTCCTCGGTCAGAGGCGGGAGGGTCCATAAACTAGGTCTGTGGACATTTTATCTTCTTTCTACATCATTCCCGTAACACGTAGATATTCATGAAATGCGACTTAAACCAATGTCTATTGACTATGGCTAACGATTTTATATAAAAAAAAGATGTTTATAATAACATGAATAAGACGTAAACTACTACATGATCTGCCATTTCAACGCTACAAATTATAGTTATAGAAATATAGGACTTAACCCGTGAAAATTTTTAGGTATTCCAAAAGTTAACGCTTGAAGTGACAATAACAGTTAAGTTCAATTTGATGATTTGAGATAATTAATTTTAAGTCTCCTCAAATGTCAGATATCAAACAAGTTTTCACACCTCAATATGTCACCATCGTTTTCTGGGCAGAATGGGAATGGGAATATTGTGTCAAATATATAGGGACAATTAACAGTAACACGGTCGTGTTCAAAGTATGATTTCTAGTTATTAAACATAAAAATAATTTTAATCCAGGACTGATAAAAGAAATATACGAATTATTACAATAAATTTTAGTTTTAAACATATGTTGGAAGGAAGTAAAATAGTAAACAAAATAATAACGCTTAACGGGCGTTGAATACAACGGCGATACATTGTTGAATTCATCCGTTTTCTCTTCCAATTTAGGGAGATCAAGTTACATAAAATATATTTTTTGAAGTAAACGCATTTTGTCAGAAAAACACGAGACGCTTATATATGTGTCTGTGGCAAAAAGACAGTAACATGCAATCCACATTGTCTTTGTTTTTATATAAGACTTCCTGATACAAATTTGCAACCACGTCTTTGATTGTTTTACGCTTTTCACAGTCCGACATCTTGCCGACCAGACTTTTTAAAGCCTGCAATATTCGGAAATTCGTAAAACTTGAATTTATTGTGCCTCATCACAATTATTATTATAATTTATCATAAGCTTTAAGACGACACTGTGATCATGTCCGTTCATTCTGTTAGCAATGACTGTTAAATGCCCCTCACATGTCGGTTTAGGATAAAACCAATATTTTCGTACCTAAACGTGGAGTACGATGCATGCGCACAACAATGTGAAAGAACTCTATTTATTACTTTTATAGTTGATTATAACTGTTCCTTGTTTCTGATGTTTCAATTTGCTTTGCTTCTTTCTGGTCTAAACAGTGTAGATCCTGAAGGCTAATCTGCATCTACACTGTTCACATATGCCTGTATATATGGCATAAAGGGTTGAATGAGTTCAATTCAATGAGCATTTTAATAATGTTGGTTACCTTTAGTCATACTACAAAGACGAACACAGAGTCTCTCTCAAGAAACTGCAAATAACAAGCAATGACCTAAAATACAATGTTTTTGTCAAATCCTTAATTGGGGCATGTCACAGGAAAAGTGTCTTGGATTATATTTGTCGACATTTAAATTGTTACTGTATTTGGCAAGAACTTATAATTATTTATCAGTTTCTCATAATTTACTTAAGAATTGGTTACACGTTTTGACATTATTGACATTATTGTGTTATTTTAATCACGAAATGCATAATAAATAATGTGTCTGCTCAATGTTGTG
The DNA here is from genome assembly GCA_038501625.1 of Corbicula japonica. Taxonomy (NCBI): domain Eukaryota; kingdom Metazoa; phylum Mollusca; class Bivalvia; order Venerida; family Cyrenidae; genus Corbicula; species Corbicula japonica. Next base: position 66,593 of record JAZAYU010000661.1, on the reverse strand, counting down.
ACATCATTCAAAGAATTGATGTCAACTGTCCAGACACATACCTTTTCCTGTGACACACCCCAATTATGACTTATGTGTATCCTAAAAGAAAACTAGCAACCTTTAGCTTTTTGTTTGTCATGAACTCTATCTAATTACTTTACATGGTAGCTATAAATAGAAGAACTGAGCTGTGTGAATAAACTGAACAGTTGAATAAGTGAATACATACATCAATTAGATCAGACTGTTTGGGTGCCGGAATCATCTTCACTGTCTCAATCAGTTCCATAAACATCACTCGGTAGTACACTGAGTAAGACGATCTGAAGAGATGTAACACAACATCATCATCTGACAAGGAACATCCCTTATTCTATAACTGATCATCATATGGATTTAGAATAAATCTGATGATAGAGCTGATAGAATAGAGCTGATGATGAGAAAAATGTGGGAATTTTAAGTTCATAGGTCTGCCAAACACAAAATACCAGAAAGTTAATCCCACATGAATAACAATGGTTAAAATTAAGTGAATTTAAACAAAATGGCAAATGTTGGCTATTAAATATAAAGCTTAGGAAAAATGTAATCTTAAATTTAGAGCAACATTTATGCTGAATTTCTGTGGTCTTTTTAAAAAGAAAGTTAAAGATTAATTGTGAGTAACAAGATGGTGAACTGACCTGGTCATTGTAGGGAATGTAGCAGAGCAGCCATTTTTATCTGCCTCCAAGAGCTCTGGAATAGCTTTGGTTGCTATGGCTTCAATGGCTGTTAGGGGATCTTCAGAGTTCACTATGTATAGTCTGAAACAAAATTCACAAAGTTTTTAGACTGTTATAAACTTTTTTAAAATGTTTATTTTTGGAAACACACAGTAATAACCATTACAATATGAATGTAACAAAACATGCAAGTATTAATAAAGTATATAACTGTTTCCAACAGATCTTTATTCAATGAATTTTGTAAATAAAATACCTATATTATATAGGTTGTTTACTGGATTCGTGGAAAAACAAAACTTAATTTTCTCTGTTTAGCCAGATCTACTTTCTTTAATTCTTCTTTATACAAGGTAACCTCTCTGTACTGTTATTAATGAATAGGCCAGTCAGCGTAGCTTATCACCTTGAACTAATTGCAAAAGTTTCACTTAGTGTCATCTGCGAAACATCAGACATATATATACATCCAACAAAAAGTTGCACTCCGGTGGGTTGGGGAAAATTGTTTTAATTGACCATTTTATTTTCGGCTTTAATGATTCAACAATTATGGCTGAGATGGTACGCCATACTCGAACATTTAAAGTTTGCACGCGCTATTTTTGAACTTCCGGAAGCATGTAAACAAACAAGGTCGAGTGTTTACTGCAAGAATTGTTTTCTGGAATGACGACTTTTGTCATGTAAGTTGGATTTTTTATATATTTTTATTGTTTATTGCATTAATTAATTTTAATGCTTGACTTAAAAATGCCTGTAAATGATTGATTTCATCGTATAACGGAAACCAGTGAATTTTCATTTATTTTGTTATATATTTCATTATTAAACTCAAAAAAGTAAACAAAGAACAACTAAATATTGTAAAATGTTGAAATAAATCCCCAATATGGCCATTTTCCGTAGATTTGGTATTGACCTTCACAAGAAGGCTTTTGCAGATTTGTAAAACTACGGAAGCCGATACGCAACAAAACCATAACTATAATTCTTTAAGGTGTAATTGTCTTAATCCGACTCTTATTCATTTTTTACAGTCAATATCGGCAAATATGGAGTAACTAAATTTATTTTAAATGAAAGTTTAGTGAATAAACAATTGTAACATCAATCTTTTAACAAGGAACACGAAGAAATAAACAATTGTAACATCAATCTTTTAACAAGGAACACGAAGAAACGGTAAAACAAATTAAGTTTGACCTAAAATATATTTAAAAAAATATTTTCAGCCTTTTCATACTGTAAACATATTTTACTCTATGTTTATTTAATGTACCACATATTTATTATTTTTTTCATCATTATTTACAGTCATATGATATTCCCATATCATCATCACTCGACTATAAATGCCAGTTGTGTGTGGTATTCACCAGCAGTACTGGCCAACCCAAGGTAATAGGGTGTAGCTGTATCTTTTTGACTAAATAATACCTTTTGAAATACAGATAAATGTCTTTTAATAAGGTGGGAAAAACGTCGAGGTTGTTTCATTAAGTACAGGATCAGTTTATAATCACTATTGCATCCAGGTATTTTACAGTCAGTGTTTTATCGAGATTTTATTTATAAACAAAAACAATAAATGCACCTCTTTTTGTTAAAAGACGGAGGCAGGGGTTTAAGAGTTTATGAAGGCTTATGAAATCTTTAAAAGAATCTAGATGCTCAATTTTTGTTTCTTTTATAGTGTCATCTTGTTCTTGCTGATTTGACTCCAGACTCTGGTCTCAGTAAGATTATTGACTGGTACCTGACCTTTTGCATTACAATGCTATTAGCTATTTATGTTTTATATGTTTGTGTGCTTTTGCATGCAACAATGTCGAGTTTGATGGGTGGGTTGGAGTTATTACACCAAAACAACATTTACGTGTTTGTTCATGTGAGAACCTGTTGGGGCAAGTGTGAGGTTGGTGAACCCTAGAACCTGGTTTATACCCCCAGTGACAAATTGTTTTATCACTGACCATTCCTAGGCGGTAACCTCAATAGATCTGTTTTTGTTAATTGTTCGTGATGTTTAATTTGAAATCGATCTTCTTATAAACATATGCTCTCTTTTCCTCTCTACGTTTTGGCTGCGTGGGGAGGCTGTGTTTCCTGTTTATTCCAATTCCTGACATGCATGTTCATATTTTAAATACAAGTTTTAGAAAATCTATATACGTTTGCAAATGTTTTTGCATCATCAGGACAATGGTTTTCATTCATCCTTTCGGTTCTGCTGATGTGAACATAAACTTCTGAAATAGTGGTTAGAGTAAATGCTTTTCATTTTAAAAAAATACTTTTACGTTTGTATATGTTTGACTTTAATTTTGTAATTAAAATCTCACTTTCACATTTATTTTATGCAAATCATAAAGGTCAGTTTTATTCTTTATTTAAAGGTTGTGACACACCGTGGTAAAGGTTATTGCAACGTCAACAGAACCAGCAAGGATAGAATCTTGTGTATCCACGATGTTACATACACCATATTTGTGACTCTCTTCACCCCAAAACCACTGTGACAACAATAAGAAATATTATAGCAACAATTGCGTCACATGTTCAATTGTCACATTAGATTTTCGTAATACTTGACTGTAGTTTTTATGGCAAGCATGCTAAACTTAAAAGTCTGAAGAGAGATGCAGCCGTTTGTTCTGTCTGACCCAGCGAACTTCAAGACACTATATAAACCAGAAATTTACAAAACAGAATAATTAATGGTTCCATGAAGTGCTTTGAGAGCCAATGAACGTGCTGAGCAAGAGATGACAAGTGTCGTTTGAGAAGACTCAGCACAGAAAAGTGTACGCGCGATCCAATATAAGGCACAAAAGACCATCACTGAAAAAGATCTAGAACATCAAAACTTGCAGTCTGTTTTTTTTTCTGAAATGAATGTGATTTGTTACTTCTTTGGCATGCCAATACTGGTTGTGATTTAACTTCTAACATATTTAGAACAGGAAAGTCATCTGCAATGAAGGAGTTGATTGTTAACATAGACGCAAGAAGCTGAGAAACAGTTCATGGCGAGTCAATCTGACAAAGATGTAGGACAACTAGGTGAAAAGACTATCCTCATGTTATTGGTCGGAGATCTCCGTGTATATCGCTAGATGTCAAGATTAAAAATTTACAGTGAAGGTGATGAAAGGGAAGTTATTTGTGCAAGTTCATTTATTATCTCCAACATTAGACTCAGCATTTTTTCATTATAAACACGTCTATATTCAGAGCCAGATCTGGGTTGGAAATGCAATGCTTGGTTTTGCCTCTACCTTGATTAAATTTCATTGGTGTAGGAAAGCACGAGGTCACTTAAATGGCGATTACACATAAAAAAAAAAGTAAAAATAAGTTATCTAATTAATCATATTTCATGTTTATAGTTGTTTATCTAATCCAATTCTATGTACAGTAAATTTAATAATATTATTGGTGTAGTTAGAACATTAAGTGTATTTTGTAAGGATGTGAACTACCGTAAAAACCCTATGTTTTCGGTCACCCTATGTTTTCGGCCACGGTCTTTTTAAAAAAATATTAATTTTTTTAATGACCCTAAAAATTTGGCCACTAAAATTCGGCGATTTTTCGCTAACCCTATGTTTTCGGCCAGCATTTTCAATTCTAAATTCGTCTGTTTTTATTAACTTAGTAATAAAAAATATGTTTGTAAACCTTGGTTTTGATTTTGATATTAAAAAAGAACTTAGAAATAACTGTATACATCATTGTCCGCCGATTGAGTTTGTTTCTGAACAATTATTTGTCATCATCTTATTTGCGGTAATCAATATTGTAACAACAAAGCTGTAAGTAATAAAATCGTACCCTGGTAAATATAATGTTCTTTTTATTTAAAGCAATTATAATAATGATTATCTTCAGTTTGTAATCTGTCATCTCAAATCTGTAGACGTTGCTACGCAACTAGGCTATAATGTGCGAAATATTGCGACTTTATGATTGCCGCGGGCAAACATCTATTGTACTTTTTACTTGATCACATGATCGCCACTTAATAATATCCAAACTGTTTTCAGTCAAATGATTTTTCGATTACTCAAATGTTTTTCCGAAGATAATATCATAACTCGTTTCTAGCCAATATTTTTTTTATGAACAGAACTGATGTTTTTAAAACCGTTATTCAAAAGCGAGTTTAATTTTATTACGAGTAAGAAATAAAATGAACGATGTGTGTTTTTAATTAAGCGAATATACTTGCCCCTAAAATATCCGAGAATTGTTACATATACATTGACTAAAATCATCAAATTTACAACTGCTATGAACACCTGTTCATTGCCCGCTTTGATCTAAAATGTCAGCGATGCTTGTGTATTTTACATCAAAGACATCAAAGACGCCGACGTCAACTTGAAACGCTGTGCACCGCACAAACATCGATCGACGGTGTATTACAAAAAATTGCAACCCGTCAACAAACTAGGTTCATTTCATTTCTAAATCAGTCGATTGTTTGATTGATAGTATTTGGTATAATTAATGCTAATTTCTGATCTGGTTGTGTTTTAATCTGCAGTACCGGCACTTTGCCGAATTAGCAGTTTGCAACTTATCTATTGCACTCCAATCTGCGACAGCCATCACAATTCTTTTGGCAATGTTGATTATACAACAATAGGATGTTTGTTTAGCAACTATGGACTTAATAACTTGACAATGGTAAGCAGAATTTTTAAAGGTAGAAACGTCTGGAATGTGTTGACTTATTCTAGGCTTACATTTATGGACGTGTCAATTAATGTACATGTGTCTGAATGTTCGAACGATCTTTTTTTTAAATGAAAATTCTCTTCTCTAAATATTCGTTCAGCCAGAAAATTTTTTTTTTTCCGTCCAAAGACTTTGACAAAATACGCTAAGTTACGATACGCATTTCATAAAAAGACATGTATACTGTACTAGTATTCGGATAGTCGGCGACGCGGACAAAATCCTTAGTTTTCGGCCGCGATTTTTATAATTATTTTTTCGTGACCCTAAGATTTCGTCCAAGAAAAAAATAATTATTTTAAGCTGCCCGAAAACATAGGGTTTTTACGGTACATTTTACATTCATGAGAATAATGCCTACTATGCATGTACAGTTTTCGTTTTCTTAATTATATTGATATAAAATGATTATATAATAAACTAATGTGTATCTTATTTATGCATTTTACTTTGAAGTTAAAAAATTAAAAAAGAATAAAACAAATTTATATTTTATCAAAATATTAATTTTTACTTAAGTGGGTGGGGTAAAATAACCTCTAAATATGTTCTGATATTGCAAGATTGCAAACCAAAATGAAACTATGGCAAGTTTTGAACATTTACTAGTTCAATAATGACATTCTTCAGTATTCTATGACAAAAGTTTTATAAAAACTATGATCAATGCTTAAATTTTATCTCAAAATGGATATGTTCCAAATGCAGCTTTTATTGGTGAGTCAGTTCAAATGCATTTTTTTTCAAATTTCCCATCAGTTTTCTAATTGCAAGTTTTTGTCCTTTGAAGTAGACATAAGCTTCTAACAAAAAAAACGTACAAATAAATTCTTCTGCATTTACCTCACAATTTGATGCTATTTTGATAATTTTTTTACTTAAGTGGGTGGGGTAAAATAACCTCTAGATATGTTCTGATTTCGCATGATTGCAAACCAAAATTAAACTATGGCAAGTTTTGACCATTTACTAGTTCAGTAACGACATTCTCCAGCATTCTATGAAATTAGTTATCTTAAGACTATGATCAATACTTTAATTTTATCCAAAATCGGTATGTTGAAATTTTAAAGATTTTTATTGGTCAGTCAGTTCAAATGAGTTTTTTAGAAATTTCCCATAGTTTTCAAATTGCAACTTTTTGTCCTTTTAAGTAGACATGTAATTCTAACAAAAAACATACAAATCAATTCTTTTGCATTTTCCTCACAATTTGATGCTATTTTGATAATTTTCACTTAAGTGGGTGGGGTAAAATAACCTCTAAATATGTTCTGATTTCGCAAGATTGCAAACCAAATGAAACTATGGCAAGTTTTGAACATTTACTAGTTCAATAACGACATTCTCAAGCATTCTGCGGCAATAGTTTTTTTTAAAATTTGATCAATGCTTTTATCCAAAAATGGGTATGTTCAAAATTTGCAGTTTTTTGGTCAGTCTGTTCAAATGCATTTTTTTTAAATTTCCCATCAGTTTTCAAATTGCAACTTTTTGTCCTTTAAAGTAGACATGTTCTTCTAACAAAAAACATACAAATCAATTCTTTTGCAATTTCTTCACACTTTGATGCTATTTTGGGGTACGCTGACTAGCCTAGAAGTGAAATATAAGTTGTTGTTTTTTTCACTTATGAAAATTGAAGCTATACTGAAAATGTCATTCTCTTCCATGACTGTGCCATTCAAAAGAATGTCAGTTCAGTAGTCAGTCTGCAAAATGAAACTGATATTTCACTAAAACATACATCATCTTTTAATTCCATAATTGGCTTTAGTAACACAACCTTGACTGTTTAAAATGTACTTCTGAAATTCTCATTAAGTAATACACAAACCTAATTAAGGTCTGTCTAACATATAAGATGGCCTTACTTGACCATGATCTGTAAGTGTTCATTAAACTTGCTGCCCTTCTCCCTCTCTCCATCTGCTCCTAACCAGTCACGCTTCAAAAACTCTTCCGACAATGGCACTGAAAATATTGTATTGCTTAACCCTTTGCTCACTAGGTAAGGATTATATCACATGTGGGACCAGTGTAGACCCCTGATCAGCCTGCACATTCATGCAGTTTGAACTGGATCTACACTAGTCACTTTTAGATTCGTTAGGTTTAATTTCTTACCAAGAAGCAAACAGTGTACATCCATCTCACATGGTACAGAAGTTCAGAATCAATAAATAGATTGTAGAAAGCATAAAAAGCCTGTCACTGTAACCATCAGAAAGGAATCAAAGGCAGCAAAAAGAATTGTAAGGATAATGCACATGTAACAGACATATTCAAAAGTTTTACTTAATAAACTATTTAAAGAGTAAAATGTTTTAAACATTGTTCAGTTTCAACTGGAAGTTCTAGAACTACATGATCCTATCATTGTCATAGTGGCATCACAAACATCACGATGGACAAAACCGATCAATGTCATCATTATGCAACCTTAACTTTTTTTGTATGTAATTTTCATTTGGTATGGTGCTATACATTTAACCTTAATAAGCTGGATGGTCATTGTTAAGGCAAGAGAGCACACAGTTTAATAGCTTATTTCAAGTAAAAGGGCAAGGATAGAAATGGCCCTCCTATTCTGCATTACATAATGCCCATACTAGCTTATTTTTATGGGGGGGCCATGTGGATAAAAAAACATTAAACCAAATTAAAATTGTAAACATTAGGCCAGAGAAAAAAAAGGTAGATTCTCATCCAGATTTTGGGGAAAAAAGGGGCGGGTAGACAACTTTTATGCCTGAGAATAGAAGTAAAAACTAACAAAAGTAGCAGGTAAGTGCCTATCCTTGCTTGAAAGGCCATACCAGTCTTTAATAATGACACCATCACCTTTGGTAAGCTTTAAAATGATGAACATTTTGTGTTATTTTTGCTGTCCATGTTTTTTTTTACTTTTTAATCAAGGCATCCATATATGGGATGGTCTAAAACCTGTTCTATCTGGAACAGAATATGTTCCGTTTTTTACCAATAATTTTTTTTTTTTTTTTTTTGGGGGGGGGGGGGGGGGGGGGGGGAGATTTTGGACAGGGACGGGCGGGATGAGAATCTAAACATTTTTTTTCTATTGCCTTACAGGTGTTGCTCACTATTTTCCACTTGATTTACATTGGGGTCAGGGCTTTTTCATCTAGTCTTACGGGGCCGTTAATGGGCCCCATTCCCAATGCCAAATAGGGACCTTTTTTCCCAATTTCAAGAAAAAAAATCCAAATTTCAAGAAAAAAAATCCCATTTCAACAGAAATAACTTTTGTGCTTATAAAATAGAAACAAAAAAGAGAATACATATAACCAAGGGACTTTTCAAATTACATCATTAGTTTGTTTACTTTTCATCAGTGATCTGTGAAACCTATATTCTTTGAATTTATGTATGCAACCTGTGTAAAACCAGTCTATACCTTGAAAAAAAAATTCCCAATTTGAGCAGGGGCCTTTTTCCCCAAAAAACCCTGAAAAAGCCCTGGGGGTAGATAATATATTTACAATACAGAAAGTCCTACCAAGTTTCCTGATGAGTTGATTGTCGTCAGATTTCTCACACAATGCAGTGAGTACTTTGACAAGAGTAACGGCTGTACTGATGTCAGGTATTGTGTTCGCAAAGTTGGACACATATTTCACTGCTGTCCTGAAATAATAATACTTATGTTACCTTTAAACAGATAATGAAATTCAGTCAACTTCATAACATTGGTTAGAGCATAAGTGAATGAAAGATTAAAATCTCAAAAAATGTTTAAAATCACTGGAAAATTTGTCTTTGTATTAGCCTGCTAAAAAGAAGTGTTAGACACTAAAAATCTAAGGACTCTATTTATATCATTACTGTAAGTAATACAGATGAATATTATGAAATCAAAGGACCGCAAAAACATCTAGGTTACAAGCCGTTAGGTCCTTTTCCATCATAAAATATCATAGAATATGCTTTTTGTCACAAGTGTTTGTTTGGCCATCACTAGCCAATTAACTGGTCCACCTCACTGAATTTTGAGCTTGATCCAGGCATTGTGTTCATACTCTTGAAAGAGTAGATAAAATCTGTTTTGTCCAAATGTGTCCCCAAGTCCAACTGTGGCCTAATGCCCATTACACATACACACACAACATTATCATTACAAGCAGAATCAGCCTGGAAAACAGAACAAGAAACATAACTCTTACTTGACAAGATCTTTGAGAGACATCTGGGAGTGTCCAGCGGTTTTGATCCTTTGCACTAACACACCCAGTGCCTCCTTTAACAGATCTCTGTTCTCCACCATCTGAAATCCATTCCTGAAAATACATTATAAACTTATCATATACATTTAAGTATCTGCCAACAAATCCTTGAAATAGATCCATATTAGTAACTCATCAATAAATATATGATTAAAACTTAATGACTCATTTAATGGGCAATAATAAAAATGCACCAAATTAAATCACATTAATGTGTTAAATGTTTGCTTTTTGTTAAAAGCATTTTTATGTCCTGCCTAAATTATTATGTTTACAAAAGAAATGACCATCTGATAGGACTACTGAAATTTTTCCTTTGCCAGGACAATACCAGGAGGCATAAACTTTAATGTATGCAAGAAAAGAACCTGCAACAAACTCTCTTGTGTGGACAATGTGTGTAAAACAGCATAATTTAAACTCACCATGAGAATATGGATAGCAAAGCCTGTAACAGTTGTTGGAAGCAGGTAGCCGCCATCAGAGCTGCAGGACTATGGCTTCCTGGTCCGTCTAACACACCATCATTCTCTGCTATCAATGTCTGAAAAGTAAACAACATTAGTTCCATATGAAACTGTATGGCTAAGTGATGTATGTGTTACACAAATCATAATGAAGACATGAACTTAACCCAATTCTCCATATATACTTATTTTATCGCATGTGCAACCAGTGCAGTTCTCAATCATCCAGCACATCCATGCTATCTTATCAGGATATGCACTGTTTGTATTTTGGTCAGAAATATCCTAATAAATCAAAAAGCCATGATGGCAAGAATGGGCCAACTGATCAGGATCTACACTGTTATCTACCACAAAAAGATTTATATATCGAAGAAAGGGTTAAAATATTTGTGCCTTGTCACACCAGTAGCAGATTAACTAAATATTCCACATAAGAATCTGCAATCTTCCAGGACTTAATTTACACGATCTTGTTAGCCTTAGATTCAATATCATTCACAAAACACTCAGTTACAGATGCTGAACGCAATCAGCAGACCTAATGTCAATGTTACCTGGAAGAAACCACTAGCTCCCTCAAGATGGTTACAAAGGGCAGGTAACAACTTGACAATGTTGGTGGCCACTTGCAGGGGAGTTAACTGATCCAGATTAGAAAACCCAACCTTCTTTTCTGCCTTGACCTTGAGAAAAAAAACCAATAAAGAGTAACTAACTTCAATTTTATACTATTAATACAATATTTTCTTCTGCAAGACAGTGAAAGAGGTGTTCAAGACAAAAACATTCCTTTCTTTATGGCCATCTACACATCCTGCATGATCATCTCAGATCTGTTAGAATGAATTCCACCATACTGTCCATATAAATGTTCATAATTTTATTACAGTTATTACAAATGAACCATAATATTAGAGATAGTACACACATTTTACTTAAAAAGGCCATTAAAAAATTTTGCAGTACATAAAAATGTCAGTTGTTCATAAAATAAAATTCTCTCACTCAAAATTCTGTATGAAATTTTTTTGTCTATTAAACCAGTATCATAAACAATGACTTACTGCTACATACACAATATACCTCTATTACATGGACACTGTTTTTATCTGCTAAGCAACCAGTTTAGATTCAGATCAGCCTGCACAAAAATCTGGTATGATATGGATCTACATTACTTGCTTTTAAAATCATTAGGTCATTTCAGACCAAGAAGCAAACGGTGTAGATCCTGATAAAATTACACAGATGTGCAGGCAAACCACACTGGTTGCCCATGAGATATAAGACATATCCCAAAGAGGGGCTGCAAGTTTTGCTTCTTACCTTGAAGAAAGTTTTCCTTTTAGATGCTGTTGCCAGCAATGAATGTTCCAGTTTTCTACACAGATCTTCCATCAGAAAGTTGACCTGAGCCATATCTAGGGACAATTCAGTTACACCCTGTGAACAGTAAAAAAACAGTCTGTATATACACATGTTGCAATCTAACTACATTTAGGAAGCTTTTCTAACCATTGTCTTTTATTACATTTTCAAATAAGTTGATATTGCTTTCAAATACATGTACTGTGGTATCATTTAATTTCGCTTGCACGAAATTTCGCGCAATTGCCAAAAAAGACTGTTTCACACAGACGTAAATTCGCGCAAATCCAATTTTTCAAACATAAAAATTATTATCTATAATTTACCGACCCGTTATCAATACCTATTGTTTATTTGAACACGCGAGCTAATCATGTGTCAGTTGGCCCCCTGTCAATTACCACTTCCTTTGTTAGTCAATTATCGGACCGCTGTTTATTCGGCGCCGCTTACTGACAAGGGACCCGTTTGATCCATCTATCTGGACCATTCATATCATAATTGGCATGTTAAATTTCATACCCATTTTATGGTCTAAAGTGTCAATTAATTGCGAAACAGTTACTCAAAAAAGTGTTGATAAATTAAAGATGAGATGAAGATACTGTTTGGTAAAACGTGTCCTGTCCTAATTGTGCGGACTAACTTGTTGTTCAATATTGAAGTAACATAAGAAATTCGACAGTTATAACTTATTTTATTTTCTTTATTAACATAATTATTCGGTACTTCAAATTTATATCAAATAGCGATACGGGCATCTATATATAAAGTGTATGTCCATTCGGACACACCACGTTTCGGATACATATGTGGAACTTTTTGGATAAATTTAAGCTTGGGTTTTAAATTCGCGCACTGGCCATCGCTAAATAAAATGATACCACAGTATTTATTCCAGATGCTTTAAAATTTTCATACTTATGGAAAATCAAACAATTTGGAGCCAAAATGGTAATTTTGATACCTGCAAGTGTCATATTTTGCAATAGGTCCAAGTGTTCAGGAAAGTGAATGCTGATATGCAAGCCTTGGTGTTCATGCTCAAATCAAGGGATTTTCTGATGATGAACATGTGTTCATTATAGTCAGCACTGATAAACATATAGATTTCATGGCTGTCTCATTAATGTTCTGGTGATTATTCCTATGCCCAGCACTGTGAATACTGATAAGCATATTTTAGTTTTCATGTCCAAGTCAAGGGATTTTCTAGGACACCACCTGTGTTCATCATAGTGAACACTGATATTCATACCTTGGTGTTCATGTCCGAGTTCAGGTATGCTTTTGTGAGTGGACCTGTATTCATTACAGCAAATACTGATATACATACCTTAGTGTTCATGTCTGAATCAAGTGATGCCCTGGTGATCGGACCAGTGTTCAGCATAGTGAACACTGATATATCCAACTCCCTGAAACATGACAAACCAGGATCATTACTGCATGATGATTGTGTTTGATTTATGAACATTATACTGAAGCAACAAATCAGCTTGTCAGTACTGGACCATGGTCTCCAGTTTTAAGTTTATGATGTTTGACACAAACTTGCTAGCACTTTCAAGATTAAATAGACAACCAATATAGAAGTAAAAGCCCTATTATGGTAAAGGTGGGTCATACATCATTCAACTGAAAACTGGCCATTGCAATTTTCTTTAAATTAATATTTATTCCTGCATGAGGAGGGGATGGAGTTGTTCATTTTAAATGTGACACCTTTTAAAACACATGGGCTTTCAAAACTAAATTTACTTCGTTCTTAAGAAAATCTGTTCATGAATATGATTAAAAGTTTCTATTCACAGTAATTTCAAACTTTCAAATGCTTACACTGGATGTTATTCATGTAATTTAACAAAGCAATCAATGAACAACAAATGATACCTAAAGAATGGTTTATATGCAGACAGACTGACTGTAGGTTTATCCTTGCTCTCTGTGGCCTGTGTGTTTTGTGTCCCAGCCTGTGTGTTCACCTGCAATATATCTACATAAATGAATGAGGCTGTACATAGAGCAGCATAAAACTTTTATCTAAGATTTTGCTCTGAAATATTGACCTTAAGAATACATGTACATAAACAGATTTAAATGTATTGAATTGTTTAATATTGGGAGATCTGATCATTGCAAAATCTAAATTTATCAAATTTGGTTCCTCATGCATACATTATTAAATCCAGGAGAAAGCAGAAGCATACCATTCCATGGCTGCTGTTACCAGACATCACATGGGCCTTGAATGACTATTATGTTGAGCCTTGATTTTGGGTTATATAACAGTCTAAAGGTCTTGAATTATTATTATTTTTGGCCTTGATCAAGGCTAACCATACAGTCAATGGACCATTAAAGACTGGTATGTTGGACCATGATTCAAATATACTACACAGTTACATGGGTCCTGAATGACATTAAAAATAGATTCAGAACAAAAGTTCAGTTACCACAGTGGTGTTGTTAAGCTGTGAACTGTCGAGACTGTTTTCATCACTGTCTGAGGAAGGCTTGTCTGCTTTCTTCCCAACAGTTTTTCTAGAAACACATTTATTGTGGGCATGTATTATGATCTGTATCATCAGAATATCTTTGACTTTTTTCTTCAAATTTCTGACACTTGTTTGATTTTTTCGTAAAAATTGACTAAAGTGATTATATAACTCAGTCTTTTGAGCCAAAACCACATCAGAATAAGCAATCTGGTGCAATGCAGTAACCAGCTTTTAACAGATCAAAATAGACATAACAGAAAAGTCCTATGACTAAGATAGATAATGGCATTACCTTCCTTTCTTGGGCTTCTTTTTGGTTTCCCCTTTACTGGATGTTGCTGTGCTCACCACTGGTGTGATGTCCTCATCTAAATCAAAGTTTGCTTGCGGTGGTTTGAAATTCGGAAATGCTAAAAAACATCAACAGTTCAAGTTGTTCAAAATTTTACCCAGTGTTCCAACAATTTTTCATTAAAATATTATGTTAAAAAAAAAGCATGCTAAAAATTCAACTTGTCATTTTTCACACTGAACATAGAAGTGACTAATGTTTTCATATCCTGATAAAAGCATTACACTAGATATATTTTTTTGCAAATTATCTCTCCAACAAACACAACTACTGGACTTTGTCCAATTAGAAACAAAGAACATAATACACTGCAACTCCGTTATATCGCGATCCGTTATATAGCGATATCCAATATATCGCGCTTGGTCCGTGGATCCCAATTTTTTGTACATTTACAATGTATATGTTTGTTCATTCTTCGTGGGTGGTAAAAAAGATCAAATGATTAAATTAACGTTGGCAACAAATTCAGGAAACGCACGCTTTTTCCGTGTTGTATTACGTCATTATCGGCGAAAGCTGTTTATTTCATTTTGTATACAGGATTTAAGAGGCGATGTACACGTTCACCAGCAGATACAATTTAACATCAAACGTATAGAAATAGATGAAAGTTTTGTGGGTTTTTTTACAATTCTGTTGCTTCTGATTTGACATGAAACCCCCTTTGTGACGAACAATAGGTGCGAAAAACACCAAGCTGATACGGTACTGGCAGAATTTCGTTCACGAGACAAACCACAAATTAGCGACAATTAATGCAAGTTGCTGACCATAATCATAGACATGATAATAGACATGAGCAGGAAATGTCAAAACAAATTGTTGTTTTGACATTACCTACTCATCAACATATCAAGCTGGTAAACGAAGGACGACGACGAACTAACATTGCCGACCATGACCGACCAACAGATTGTCGATCAGTTGAAAGTACCGAAAACAATAATACCACCTTTAGAAATTGACAACGGCGATCTTTGTTTTGTACATTAATTAATTTCTTTTTATTTAAAATAAATCTTAATAAATTAATTTTAAAAAAGTTGTTACAAAACATTTGTCCAGCAAGGAACGTACTCCCTGATGTACCCCGGAGTTTTCACGGCGTGTTAATTAGCAACACCGCGATATACATGCATCTGACAGCAAAAACAAATGAATTCTCCGTGTTTAAGCGCGATTATGTACTTATATCGCGCTCCGTTTATATCGCGGTTGGCGGGCTTGGACCCCGAAGTCCGCGATATAATGGAGTTGCAGTGTAAGTACTATAACACCTGCAAGTCAGTGCTTTGATTACTGTTTACCTGCAAGACACTGGAGGAGTATTTTCTGGTACTTGGTAATATCATGAAGTCTGGTGATCACTTTTCCCTTAATCTCTGCATCCGACTGACCCGCAAAACCATTCACCATCTGTAATTCACAGGATATTATACTTGCCAAAAAAAACTTGTTCATCTTTTAACATCATTTAATGAAGTACAATGTATAACTTTTCCGTTTTTAATATTTTTAGCTCACCTGAGCACTTGTGCTCATGGTGAGCTTTTAGGATCGCCCTGTGTCCGTCGTGCATCGTCAATTTTTGCTTTAAACAACATCTCCTCTTAAACCCCTGGGCCAAAGTTGATGAAACTTGCCACGGATGTTCCTTGCAAGAAGCTCTTCCAAAGTTGTTCAAAGAAATCAATTCCATACAGAACTCTGGTTGCCATGGCAACCAAAAGGAAAAACTTTAAA
This sequence comes from Corbicula japonica, assembly GCA_038501625.1. Lineage (NCBI taxonomy): Eukaryota > Metazoa > Mollusca > Bivalvia > Venerida > Cyrenidae > Corbicula > Corbicula japonica. The sequence continues at coordinate 50,456 of JAZAYU010000661.1, read as the reverse complement.
AATCTTCTTGTCTGAAACCACAAGGCCGAAACTTAGATATTTGGCATTTAGCATCCTCTAGTGGAACTCTACAAAGATTGTTCAAATTATTTCCCTGGGGTCAAAATTGGCCCCGCCCCAGGGGTCACTTCATTTTACATAGACTTATATAGGATTAACTTTTAAAATCTTCTTGTCTGAAACCACAAGGCCTAGAGCTTAGATATCTGGCATTTAGCACCCTCTAGTTGAACTCTACAAAGATTGTTCAAATTATTTCCCTGGGGTCAAAATTGGCCCCGCCCCAGGGCTCACTTCATTTCATATCGACTTATATAGGAAAAACTTTAAAAATCTTCTTGTCTGAAACCACAAGGCCTAGAGCTTAGATATTTGGCATTTAGCATCCTCTAGTAGAACTCTACAAAGATTGTTCAAATTATTTCCCTGGGGTCAAAATTGGCCCCGCCCCAGGAGTCACTTCATTTTATATAGACTTATATAGGAAAAACTTTAAAAATCTTCTTGTCTGAAACCACAAGGCCTAGAGCTTAGATATTTGGCATTTAGCACCCTCTAGTGGAACTCTACAAAGATTGTTCAAATTATTTCCCTGGGGTCAAAATTGGCCCTGCCCCAGGGGTCACTTCATTTTACATAGACTTATATAGGAAATCTTTAAAAAGCTTCTTCTCACAAACCACAATGGGTACAGCTTAGATATTTTGTAAGTAGCATTGTCTAATGGATGTCTACTAAATTTGTTCAAATTATGTCCCCTGGGCAAACCTGCATCGCCCTAGGGTTCTCTTGGTTTACATATAGTTATATAGGAAAAACATGAAAAATCATTTTTCTCCAAAACTAATAGGACTAGATCTTAGATATTTGGTGCTGAGTATTGTGTAGAGACCCTTTATCAACTTTGTTTGAAAGTTGGCCCTGGGGTCAAAATTGTCCCCGCCCCGGGGGCCCTTAATATGTGAAAAAGGCATACTTTAAAAATCTTTCTACTTGAAACCTCAATGCCTAAAGCTTAGATATTTGGTATGTAGCATTGTCTTGTGGATGTCTACCAAGTCTGTTCAAATTATGTCCCCTGGGCCAAAATTGGCCACGCCCATTGGTTCTCTTAGTTTACATTGATTTATATAGGAAAACATGAAAAATCATTTTTCTCCGAAACTAATAGGACTAGACCTTAGATATTTGGTGTTGAGTATTGTGAAGAGACCCTTTACCAACATTGTTTAAATGTTGGCCTTGGGGTCAAAATTGCCCCCATCCTGGGGGCCCTTAATATGCTTAATATGTAAAAAAAGGCTATTTTTAAAAATCTTCTTACTGGAAACCTCAATGCCTTAAGCTTAGATATTTGGTATGTAGCGTTGTCTAGTGGATATCTACCAAGTTTGTTCAAATTATGTCCCCTGGGCCAAAATTGGCCATGCCCCAGGGTTCTCTTAGTTTACATTGATTTATAAAGGAAAACATAAATAATCATATTTCTCTGAAACTAATGCGACTAGACCTTAGATATTTCGTGTTGAGTATTGTGAAGAGACCCTTTACCAGCATTATTTAAATGTAGGCCCTGGGGTAAAACTGAGAGTACTTTTGTACTCAGGTGAGCGATATAGGGCCATCATGGCCCTCTTGTTTTTCTATTAAAGTGAGCAGGTTTTTGTGTGAATATCCCTCGTCATGTGTACCAATTTAAAATTTCAAGATCTGAGCTGGACTCTGTACTAAAATCACCTAATTTAGCATTTTCAACATTTTTTCACTGTTATTGTGTCTTTTCAAATTTGTTCTTTCAAGCAATCAACAACAAATGACTAGACTTACCTCAATGAACCAGTTGATGCAATAGAACAGTGAAGATATTATGATGTCTTTTTCTCGGGTTGACAACGGTTCAAACTTCTCATATACTTCTTCCTTACTCATATTCACTGGACAACCTGAGGAATACATTTAACTACAGTCATGAAAGAATTTCAGCCATACATATATTTATATTGAGATAAGCTTAAAAAAGTAAATATAATAATCTTTTTAATGTTATCGTCAGATGATATTTTTATAATATTATCTTTACTACACAGATTTATTAGCTTATTTCTGACTGACTAAATAGCAAACAGTGTAGATCCTGATCAGATTGCTCTTTAAACAACCCAAAGTTATCCATACCCAAATGAACACCTTTAAATATCCATGTTATTCTTAAGCATTTTCAATATAATAATATTATAAATCTTTTCTAATTTTTCCTATTACTTAAAATTCATCTCCTCATTCACTATGAAGCACCACTAGCACCACTAGCTTACAAAATATGTTGTTTGGCAAACTTAGAGGAAAAGAACGAGACGCCCAAAGAATGCTTTCAGCCACACCTTTAGATACCTGGATATAACCATAAACTTTTTAAATTCCATTGCTTTAAAACACTGACCTAATAAGGCATCAATATTGTCTAGTGTTCCATGCTGTCTCTCCTCACAAACTCGAAGTAACCTCACTGACGGGGCCAGGCACAGTGGGTCTGTCACTCCACTATAAATATAAAATATGTTCATATATTCTAAGTAACCTCACAGACGGGGTCAGGCACATTTGTTCTGTCACTCAACTATAAATATAAAATATGTTCTTATATTCTAAGTAATCTCACTGACAGGGCCACAGTGGGTCTGTCACTCTACTATACATTGTAAATATAAAATGTTCATAACTATCTGCAATGTAAACAACAAAGCAGGTAGAACAAATAATTTCAAGCTTTAATTACAAACCACAACAATTTATTAAGACAATGGGGTTGGGGCAAATTTGATACATGATGGATACCCACATAATTTGCTAACGAACTTAAACATATCCTTAAAACATAAATCACGTGTAGTCCAATATGAACCAGGGCTCTCACTAGACTTGCAAATCAGGGAGAAGTTATGTCATAATTTTAATGAATTATAGAGAAGTTTGCAGTTAACTGCATTCTTTCCCTATATAGTCTATACAAAATGACTTCTCCCATAGCCCAAAGAAGGGAGAAGTCTGGTCACTTTTGGGAGACCACTTCTCCCAAGTCTCCCTCTAGTGAGAGCCCTGATGAACTACAAAATTCTGACAAGTAACACAATAAATGGCCTTACTTCTCAGTGTAAGCAGTTAAGGCAGTCTTGCTTCTGTATTTCTGGACCACTAATGGCAACAGGTTGATAGCTATGGCACCTTCAGAATCATCATCCAGTCCTTCCGCACACTTCATAGGGATATTACCACACCTGATTACATATAAAGCATAGATAAATGTTTACTTCTTGCCCAGAACAAAATAAACTCAAATATATATAACAAACTACAGACATACTTTTCCTAGTATTAAGATTGCTCTATGTTATTATTTTCAAAAAGTTATTCTAACACGTCGACTTTGTTTTTCCCATTGAATTTATAGTGATTAAACACACAATATTTCACCACTAGTGGGCACGGCTATTCTGTAAATACCAGTCTGTATAAAATTATCACGTGACATTTATGAAAGCACAAGCAAAATTTAACCCAAGCATAATATGATGATACTACTGTAATAGAATAATATTTATTTTATATACTTACATAAATTACCATAATTATTTTCCGTTATTTTGTGGCAACACGTTAATTTAAAAAAATGTCACGTCATTTCAGTTGTTAATGACTTATTCCCTGATAAATGTATTAAACCGTTGGAATGAAAAATACGGTTCGAATGACGACTTGAGAGTGCTGGATGCGTAGTTGGATAGTGATGTATTCAAGTCTGTTATTCAATGTTTGAATTATTATCAATAACTGTTGAATTATGGAGAGGTTAAGACAGTAAAAACTAACAGCCGACCTTATAACCCATATGCATTTATAACAATGCGTTAAAATTGGGTTAAAATTATTTCAATTGTTTATGAAGTTATGTAGTATTAGAATTGAAATAATAAATATCCTTCGGTGATATATCGCAATATTTATCACGGGCCATCGTGCAGATCATACATGCCAAGTCTCACGCTGTGAGGTAAAAACTCACGGAATTTCACCCACCCTCACGGTCTAACGGATAAAAACAAAAAACTCACGTATTTTTGTTATTTCTCTTAAAAAAATTGTCATCTGCAGTGCAAATTTCAATGTACGAGGATCGCCGAAATGAAAGCGCTTGATTGACAGTGATTATTGGAACTTATGACATTTTGTTTATTTCATCTGCTGCAATTACCCTGGGGCAATGGATTAACATCCTATGTTAGATAAGGTGTCATTCAATTATCTTTTCTTATTAATTGATATGTTTACTCAAACATCTTTATGTCTCAGATGGGGTACAATTTCAATGCAAGTGTTACAGTTTTCGGCTATGGATGGGTAAACGTCTAAGGGCATTACTTTGAAGGTGTTAATTGTCACGAGTTTTGGTTTTAATTGGCATGTTGAAGCATTAATCCAAGGTGAATAAAAACAAGATTTGTCAAATTTTTGGGCCCTTCTTTCCCCTTTATGTAAAGCTACAAGAATAATTTTTATGCAACTCTAGACTTTCTTCATAAATGCCAAGTCAGTAATTGCATTTAGTGGATAACTAATGGCTTGAATAGTATGAACTTTCAGTGGACATTTTTAAAATATATGTGGCATAAAGATTTTAGTCACAAATATTTTATTTGATTTTAAAAAAAATGTGTTTAATTGTCTTGTTACTTCATTAAAGTAATGTAACTGACTGTTGACTTTACATTTTATAAAAAAAGGTAAAGGTATATAAGAACATTTAAAATATACCATGTTTCGACACGCTTTAGAAAATCTCACATTTTTTTGCTCAAATCTCACTTAAAAATGTCACCAGTCTCACTTAATTATTTTTCGATACCTGGCATGTATGGCAGATGCATAGATATATATCACTCGGGGGTTTTGCCCTTGTCATATATCCTTAATCATCTGAATTCCGCCCAGTGATAAATCGTCCAATATATCACTGGCAGCTATTTAATATTTCTTAAATAGAAGCCATCACTTAATTGAATAAATAGAGGGTTATGTGAAGAACTGGTCTCTTTATGAAGATTTATGGAAATCATTTGCTTTGAGTTGGTGATAATAGTCTAATACTGCTGGTGAACTACCAGGTAACTTGTTTAAGGGATTAAACTCTTCCTGTGACTCATCACTATCTGTACCATGGGGCAAAAATATAAGGGTACAAATATTGTTCTTCTTTGGAATAAAATCCAATTCAAAACACCTGAACCAGGTATTGACAACTCTAGATACCCATCTAGTTAGCAGAGATCATTAACACTGTTTGATCAGTCTGATTAATTTTCATACCTATGGATGTTTTCAGATGCTGAAGTGGCAAAAATGTGGGAGATCTTAAAATCACTAAAAAAGACGGAGATTTATCTTTTTCTGTAAAAAGTCACACCTCTAAAAAGAATTCACATATGTGACAGTGGGTAAATCTTTACAACCAGTAACCAAACAAGTAAATTGTTCTTTTTGTACTACCACTACCACTGTATAACAATAAGGTACTGTGATAAATAACTAGAGGGTCTGTGACTTACTCTGTGGGGGAATCCTCCCCACAATCCACCACAAAACAATCCTGGAAGTCTGGCGTCAGATTCTCACTGATCCATTCCTGAAAAACACAACAAAATCACAAGCTGTGTTCCATGCTGTTATCCTGTTTATTATCTGAGGTTTAAGATACTGGTAAATAATCTACAAACCATGACAGATAAGATTAATTTTAAAAATAATGTCATTCTATCCTGATTCTCCATTAGAGTCATACCAGCAAAGGGCCTAAAGAAACAAAGATCATGAAGTCTAAATCCAGGTTAGCATTTGCACTTACAACAGTTTACACTTTCTGCTGTCAGTTTATGATAACAGTTTAGGCTTCCAGAAACTTGTTTCATCTAACACATGAGACTTTACATGAATAAAAGACTAAATTTGCTCAGGTTTAATTTTCAAATTTTTATAGTTTGGAAAAAATCAAACACTTTTTAGGCTAATTAATTAACATATACAAGAGATACAAATTGCCCAAATTTAAACATGCCTGTTGGTGTAAATTTTTTACATGATACCAAAAGATTGGCAACAGCAGACAAGCTGCTTAAATATACCTACCTCGACTTTCGGTTGTATTTTCCCCTGTGCTATGACTGTAGAAAGTTCATCCATGAAGAGGGCATAAGCTTCAGGAGACTTACTGCTCGAGGATTTGACCAGGGTCAGTAGACTGGTCACTTGTTTCAGCAGATCATCACCCAGCTCCTCAGACATGCTCGAGCTCTCCGTGCTGCTTTCTGACCTACTGTTATATGGTTTAAAGACAATTTATTGCATGATATTAAATTTAATATGATTTTCTTTTGTTTGTCTTTTTAACAAATATTGCTATATTGCACATATTCTGCTTTTTTAGCTTTTTTTATTTCTAAAGAGATTGTTTATCTGAAATTATTGTCTCTGTAGAGATAATGCATGATTTGAGTGTCTGTAAGAATATTGGATCTGGAGCAGAAATAAATTGCTAAGTTATTTTATTTTTAAGATATCTTTCTCATTAATGAAACACTTTATTTCAATCACCATGCTCAACAGTACTCCATATATACAAATTTATAACTTGTGTGAACAGAGTTAGCCACCATATCCTTGCCATCTGATAAGGATCTACACAGTTAGCTTTTTGATGAATCAAAAATACAAACAGTGTAGATCCTGATCAGATGGCTAAATTGTCCCAGCTGATCTGGATCTACATTGTTTGCCCATTGATAACAGCCATTTCCCATGTAGTAAAGTGTTAAATATTATTAGAACACCGAATGCATACATACTTGTTGTGAGCAATACAACTGACAATCATCACAGCTCCTATAACACCCATCCTCTTGTACCTGAAATACGATTAACACCAACAATAACCATATTGCTAGTCAAGCTAACTTAAGCTTGTATGGCTGCTGTAAAAGGAGATCATATTTTACAAAGCTTTTAGGCTGTTTCAAGTTGACTCCTGTAAATATCGATGAACCATTGCGAGTGTGCATGTGGTGGAGGGAGGGAGTTGCAAGAGCAGTTTTCCAGTATCAGTAGTCTTCAAAGATGTCATAGAGTTTATAAAACATTTAATTTGATCTAAGTTAACTTTATAAAAATTGCCCGCATTTTACAGAATAAACCAGCTCATTTTTCGTTTGCAGAATCATGCTGAAACCAGTGTTAGCAGGTGTGAGTGATCTAGCATTCCCAGCTAACCCTCATAAATGTGCAAAATCCAACAAAGTCTACCATTATCAAAATCACCATATCACATTTCAATTGATTATTGGTGTACATGTCAGTTCAAAATCCTTCAGTAAGCCAACTAATTTTAATATTCAAATTTAATTCAGGTTTGCATGAAAAAGATTCTAACATCCTGGGTACCGGTATCAGTTAAATGTTGAACAAGGTACACTTCAAAAAATGTCACATCAGCTGTCCATCAGGATTTGATTATGCAATGAGGTATCAAGGTTATAAAACTGAGAATGGAAACCAGTCTCAAATCTCAAGGATCTGATTGCAGAAATGGGGACCAGTCACCATTTCAGCCAATCAGATGGTTGAGATTTGAGACTGCTTTCAAATCTCAGTTTGATAATCTTCAGCCCTGCACCTCTATTACATGAACGATTTGAATGATCAAGCACTCAACTTTTTTTACACAATTTAAAGCACTTGTAGTTAATATATCACTTACTTCAAGCTGGTATTGGACAGCTGTTTCCTGATCACAATATGCAGGTCATCCTGAAACACAATTAAACTAGAGCTATCACTAGACATGACTGATACCCCACAATACTGCTTCTTCAAAGAAACATGGCAATTGTTATGCAAATTGTCTTCAAAGTTTTAAAGTCAGTATCTTCAAAACTGAAGAAGTAATCAATTCACTCTGTGCCTAGGATTGGGTACTGAATTCAACTAAACCATAACTGTTCCAACAAAACAATGCAGAATTTTTAATGATATTTTATATGTTTTTTATTAAGAATACAACACTTAGCAAGATTAAATTCATTTCAAAATATATTTCTGCTCATAGTGTCAAATCTTAATGAAAAAAGCTAAAATATTTTCAACCAGTAATTTTTTTTCATTTTTGAAAAAGTCATTATACATTCAAAGAAGGCACCTTGAAAGGAAGTAGCAGACCGGATCAATCCAGACACTAAGCAAGTACTAGACAGCACTTAAATCAACAATTGCTACTAATACAGACCCTGAAAACACTAAGTAGATTAAAAGGCTGATTTATCAGGGTCTTCAAAGATTGCTAATCAGTTGTAATTTATCAGGGTCTTCAAAGATTGCTTAACAGTTGTAAATCTCTACTTAAACCCCAACAGTGCCTAAGATCATAAAACTAAATCTAGAGACTAGTCTCAAATCTCAAGCATCTGATTGGGTGAAATGGTGACTGGTCACATGATAAGTAGCCACCTTCCATTAAAAATCCTACCTGAATAAGTCCTCCCTCCTGTGGGTTTTTGAAGGCCAGTGTACTGAGCATGTAGTAGAGTTTTCTGATCTGACAGACAGACAGGTCATCTAGGTAATACAGCTCACTCTGCAAGTATTACACTAGTCAGCTATAAAGCTACATGTAGCTTTCACTAAGGATGAAAATATGTGATCCCTGGATAAAAGCACTTTCAAGCTGAATCAGAAATCATACTTAGACTAGACTGTGTCCTCAGGACACTGATGCCCCCACTGCTGCAACAACATTTGTTACAAAATTTTGTACCAGGTATAAACAACATGTGGTGATCATGATTAGAAGATGAGGAATAAGTGCCACAAAATTTAATAACTAACATAAACAAAGGGCCATAACATTGGTGAAAATTGTTGCAAGACAATGTCCTATACAACAATCTTCACATCATGTCTAATCATCTGTGCAAGTTTGAAAGAAATCAGCTAAATAGAAAATGTGGAGTTGATGCCACAAAATTTTGTAAGTGAAATAAAAAAGGACCATAACTGTGGTAAAAATGGCAGCAGGAAAAAATCTTATCTTCATGATCATCACCAATCCAGCTTGATAATGTGTGCAAGTTAGAAAGAAATCTGTCCAAAAGTTAACGAGGAGTTGATGCCACAAGATATTATTACTGAAAAAAAACAAAGGGCCATAACTCTGGTAAAAATGGTCACAGGAAAAAATCCTTTCTTCATGATCATCTACACATCGTGCTTCATCATCTGTGCAACTTTGCAAGAAATCCACCTTATAGTTTAGGAGTTGATGCCACAAGATTTAATAACTGAAATTAACAAAGGGCCATAACTCTGGTAAAAGTGGTTGCAGGAAAAAATCCTTTCTTCATGATCATCTACACATCCTGCTTCATCATCTGTGCAAGTTTGCAAATATCCGCCATGTATTTTAGGAGGAGTTGACGCCACAAGATTTAATTACTAAAATTAACAAAGGGCCATAACTCTGGTAAAAATGGTGGCAGGAAAAAATCCTTTCTTCACTATCATCTACACATCCTGCTTGATCATCTGTGCAACTTTGCAAGAAATCTGCCTTATAGTTTAGGAGGAGTTGACGCCACAAGATTTAATTACTGAAATTAACAAAGGGCCATAACTCTGGTAAAAGTGGTCGCAGGAAAAAATCCTTTCTCCATGATCATCTACACATCCTGCTTCATCATCTGTGCAAGTTTGCAAGAAATCCGCCATGTATTTCAGGAGTTGACGCCACAAGATTTAATTACTGAAATTAACAAAGGGCCATAACTCTGGTAAAAATGGTCGCAGGAAAAAATCCTTTCTTCATGATCATCTAGACATCCTGCTCGATCATTTGTGCAGGTTTGGAAGAAATCCGCCTTATAGTTTAGGAGGAGTTGACGCCACAAGATTTAACTACTGAAATTAACAAAGGGCCATAACTCGGGTAAAAATAGTTGCAGGAAAAAATCCTTTCTTTACGATCATCTAAACATCCTGCTTGATCATCTGTGCAAGTTTGAAAGAAATCCGCCTTATAGTTTAGGAGGAGTTGATGCCACAAGATTTAGGGACATACGGACGGACGGACGAGTGCAACTCTATATGCCTCCCACTTTGTGGGGGCATCAACAAGATTTGGGGACGGACGGACTGACGGACGGACGAGTGCAACTCTATATGCCTCCCACTTTGTGGGGGCATAAAAATATTAAAAGTACCCAGTAGTATTGTAAGCTTATAACAACCAGTACAAACAACCTCGGACATAAGTAACTTACTACTTCCTGTCTAGACAAATTGTAAAATAGCATACTGTTTTGTCTTGCTGAAAATTCTGTAAATCATACAACTTAGATCTCTATTGAAAACAAAAATAATAAATTTCCTATAGAATCACACTTGTTACAAACCAGTAAGCAGCAAGTTCGCTTCTTTTACCTTGACCAGTGTTGCAAATGGGGCCATTTTCTGGAGGTGATGGTTGACAAGGTAGGCCATGATGTCCAGAGCTGCATCAACCTCCCCCTCCACACCACTACCAATATGTGCCACCAAGTTCCCTACTATCTCCTGTAAACAATACACAAACTATCCCTTAAACAGCTTTTCTCTTGCGGTGTTTTTTACTTACACCAGTGTAAATACAGAAAAATCTGAGCACAAAATTACTAATTAATACCATCTTATGATTGTAATGTTAATAACATGTTGCATTTAGAATGTTAACTGCATAAAACCTACAAGTAACTTCACATTTTAGAAGTGGAAATGCAGGAAAATGAATTAACATTTGCTGAAATTTCAGGGTTTCTGTCCCCACCTGCAATTTGGGCAAGACTGATATCTAAACCTAATCCAAAATAACAGCTTAACTTTTGTGCTACCACCAAAAATCTTATTTATTTTATACAACTTTTTGGATTTCAGCCTAGAAAGTCATAATTTGATAAATCAAATTTGAAAAATAAAACCAAACTAGAAATGTGTCCATGCCCCCGCTATGCATCGTTTTCAGATACTAAAGTGCAATGATGGGAATAATAGCATTTCAAAGACAGTGATGTTCAATTATAAGAATATGCATAAACTTGATGATCAAGTAAATTATTTGTATTTGTTGCACTGTTGTCTTCTCATTATGGAAATGTCTGTGAAGAAGTTGGTGGTAATGCAATGCAATGTCATAGTGAACATTTGTGCAAAGTTATTTTGAAATCCCTTCATTCATAAAGAAGTTATAGCCCGAACAAGTAAATTCAAGTTTTAGTAACTGTGACCTTGACATTGGACTTACAGGCATGGGTAATGTACGCAACACACCACCTTCTCATGGTGAACCTTTGTGCCAAGTTATTTTGAAAACCCTCCATTCAAAACAGTTATAGCCCGGACAAGGAAATTCTATTTTTAGTAACAGTGACCTTGACCTTGGACCTACAGGCATTGACATGGTACACGACTCGCCACCTTGTCATGGTGAACATTTCTGCCAAGTTATTTTGAAATTACTCTATTCCTAACTTAATTACAACCCTGACAAGAAAATTCTATTTTAGTAACAGTGACCTTGACCTTGGACCTACAGGCATGGGCATGGTACGGGACACACCATCTTGTCATGATGAACATTTGTGTCAAGTTATTTTGAAATCAATCTATTCCTAACAAAGTTACAGCCCGGACAAGAGAATTCTATTTTTAGTAACAGTGACCTTGACCTACAGGCATGGCATGGTACGCGATACACCGCCCTGTCATGGTGAACATTTGTGTCAAGTTATTTTGAAATCCCTCCATTTATAATGAAGTTACAGCCTGGACAAGAAAATTATATTTTTAGTAACAGTGACCTTGACCTTGGACCTTCAGGCTTGGGTATTGTGCGGACACACTGCCTTGTCATAGTGAACATTTGTGCAAAGTTATTTTGAAATCCCTCCATTCATAACAAAGTAACAGCCCGGACAAGAGAATTCTATTTTTAGTTACAGTGACCTTGACCTTTGACCGACAGGCATGGGCATGGTACGCGACACATCGCCCTGTCATGGTAAACATTTGTGCCAAGTTATTTTGAAATCCCTCTATTCCTAACAAAGTAGCCCGGACAAGAAAATTCTATTTTTAGTAACAGTGACCTTGACCTTCCACCTAAAGGCTTGGGCATGTACATGACATACCGTCTTGATATGGTGAACAATTATACCAAGTTATTCAAAAATCCAATAAGAAATAACAAAGTTACAGAGCGGACAAGATTTTGCAAGAAAATTCTATTTTTAGTAACAGTGACCTTGACCTTGGACCTACAGGCATGGGTATTGTCACGACACACCGCCTTGTTATGGTGAACATTTGTGCCAAGTTATTTTGAAATCCCTCCATTCCACACAAAGTTAAGGGCAAAGTGTATATTTTTCTTAACACAAAATGTAAGTGAAAAAGGGGCATAATTTGAAAAATATTGGAAGCAGGGTTATGGGTCTTGTTGGTTATGATGTTATATTTCAAGTTTCAAGGCAGTATCTCAAGTAGTTTTAAAGTTATGGGCAAAATGCATATTTTGCTTAACACAAAATATAAGAAACAAGATATATTCCTATTTAAACTAATGTAAATGGAAGTATCAAAGGGCCATAACTTCTGAACTGAACATGTAAGAGCAAAACCCCACCTTTATGCATAACAACATATCAGGCCAAGCATTGTGGTAAAGTTTCATCAAATTCCCAGCAGAGGTGTAGGAGGAGTTGCATTCACAAGATATACTCCTATTAAAACTAATGTAAATGGAAGTATCAAAGGGCGATAACTTCTGAACGGAACATGTAAGAGCGAAACCCCACCTTCATGCACAACAACATATCAGGCTCAGCATTGTGGTCAAGTTTCATTGAATTCAAACCAGTAGTGTAGGAGGAGTTGCGTTCACGAGATATACTCCTATTAAAACTAATGTAAATGGAAGATCAAAGGGCGATAACTTCTGAACGGAACATGTAAGAGCGAAACCCCACCTTTATGCACAACAACATATCAGGCCAAGCATTGTGGTCAAGTTTCATTAAATTCCCACCAGTAGTGTAGGAGGAGTTGCGTTCACTAGATATACTCCTATTAAAACTAATGTAAATGGAAGTATCAAAGGGCCATAACTTCTGAACGGTACATGTAAGAGCGAAACCCCACCTTCATGCACAACAACATATCAGGCCAAGCATTGTGGTCAAGTTTCATTAAATTCCACCAGTAGTGTAGGAGGAGTTGCGTTCACGAGAATATCGGACGGACGGACGGAGGGACGTACAGGAGCAACTCTTAATGCCCGTCGCCATTTCATGGCGGGGGCATAAAAATCTGAAACAACAGAAATAAGCTTCATGAACAAACCTGCTGATGGTATGCCTCAAACGAGAGGAATGTCTGTTTGTAGAGGGCAGCACCAAAGTATGACACTGGCAACTCGGGCGATCTCAATAATACTTCACATAAACTTAGCAAAGACTTGAAATATCCCTTCAACACCTGCAACATGTCAATATATGGTCACTGTCAGTATATTTTAAATAACACTTGAACAAAGGCTCTAACCATCCTTTTTATCAATGCTTTACAAAAAGAGGATTCTGTTCAACCAAGGACCATGTGGCCCGGGCAGTAATATGCATTTCCATCACTTCCCAGGAATAGGCTCAATAAAACCAAACCTGCAATATTTTAATATCTGTTGTATTAGATTTTTTCCAAATTCCTTCTTCATCTGATCAAATATTATAACGTTTGACCTATTTTAGCATTTTGTGGCTTTAAAAAGTTCTATTGTTATTTATTCATGTATTCCATCTTTCAGTGCAAGAGAACATATATTTTGAAGTCAAAATCTTTAATAATTTAACAACGGTCAATCATCACTTATACTTGTATTGCCTGAAACAGCTCTGATGGTGCTGATAGTTTTTTCTTTCCAGTTTGGATAGGACAATAGTTCAAATAATTTAAAATTATAGGCAATTTTTAATTTCATGTTAAAAGTTGTGTGACTACCTGGCATAGCTGACACCTGATATAGACAAGGTTTACCTGTGAGTGGACTGTATATATTGGTTTGAGATAAGCTTCTGTGAAACATCCAGCTCGTATCTTGTTCCGGAACAGACTTTCCACAACCTTCTTCCGAGGGGTACCATGAAGTATCAACAACAAGAACAGATCTATCACCTTATGGTCCCCAGGCTGCTTTACCAACTCCACTGCCTGTAATAAACAATTATCCTTGCTAAGTTCTTAACCTTATACTCATTGAGACATGGCTGTTACTATGAAGGAACAGAGTAGATCCAGATCAGCCAGCATATCTGAGCAGTCTGATTAGGATCTACAATATTCGCTTATGTTATTTCTGACCAAGAAGTGAACAGTGAGATCCAGATTAGATGGCAAAGATGTGCTAGCTGATCTTGACCTACAATGGTTGCACATGTGATTAAACCCTTATATATGGAGGGACAACTTGGTTTATTAATTTTTTTTTATTTTTTTTTTACGTTTTCACATTTTATTCTCTATCAACAACATTATTACAAATCATATATCATATGCATGTGTGTCACATATATATAGACATAACACATAATAACAGTTAAATAGTAGGCAACATTTATATAAGTGGTTCCAGCTGATTAACAAATTTTGTTAATACTGCAATGTTTAAAGTTTTGTTTGTCAAAAACACCCACGTTGAAAATAGATCTTGGTATAACATTTTAAGCATGTTAACATACTTTGTTCGTCTATCACTTACAATATAAGATTTGTAGATACAAAAACAATAGATTTTCATTTGTTGGGATGATTTTGTGAATTAGTTTGAATTTGCATTGCTTTACTCTATTGTCAATAATTATTTTGTTCATGATAAAGTAGAACGACTGCCATTCAATTTTGTGATTAAACACAGCTGGAATGTATGTATGGTTTTTGAAACTTTTTTCAATAAAAATGTCATAGAACTGTTTTGAATTAATTCTATGTAAATCCGTATTTCGAATTTTAATGCAAAATGTTGTATTCACAGCAGTATTCTTTGATGCGACCGATTTCAGCGAGTTTTTCCAAGTTGACGGTAAACATTTTCTTAATATGCTTACTTCAGATATCCAGTTTAACTTGTTTTTCAGGTTGTTAAATAAAAATGTTTGATCAATTTCCCCGTTTTCATCTATGATATCATTAACAAAAATAAAACCTGAATTTATCCAAGCAGTGAATATAAGACATTTTCCTTTGAATTTAATAAACCTGTTTCCCCATATAATTTGTTTTCTGAAATCTGCGAAGCTTTTCAAACTATTTTTTATTCTTTCATTTGATATTTCTGTCCAAGCTTCAATAATACTTCTATAGAAGTCTGGAATAGAATAACGTACAGTAGGAAGAGATTTAAAAGAATCCAAGTTCATATCAAATATGAGTAAGTCTTTTCCGTATTGATTTAGGTAAAATTCCGGTATGACCTTCCAGTTAGCTTTAATATTGTTTTTATCCTTTAAAGATTTAACCCATTTCAATTTTAAAGATTTTGCAAAAGAATCAATATCTATCATTTCAAGTCCACCTTTTAGTTTTTTACCTATTAGTGTATTTCTTTTGATTTTTTCACTCTTGTCATTCCAAAGGAATTTAAAGAGCATTCTGTTCGCTGCATCTGCTATTGTTTTAGGGAGGTAAAGCGACTGGAGTAAGTAAGTTAATTTTGGAAGGATTAACGACTTAATTATCATTATCTTACCATATAACGTTAAATTTCTACTCTTCCATTTATTTAAAAGGTACTGACAGGCTTCTAATTTATTTTTCCAATTTAATTCTTCACACGTTTTATTATCGATTCCAAAATATACCCCGAGAGCTTTCACCTGATTTTTAAAAGAAATTCCATTGCTATTTTGTTTTTTTGTTTTTGAAGTTTCCGATCCACAACCCTTCGGTTTTATTTATATTTAATTCAAGACCAGAATAAATGCCAAATGATCTAATAATATTAAGAGCAGCCTTTATTTCATCATCACTTTTTAAAAATAACGTTGTATCGTCAGCTAGTTGAGAGATTTTTATGTTAATCATGCTCCGCGTTTTAATATTTTTAATTGATATGCCTTCGATATCTGTACTTGATCTAATTTTCGTTGCCATGACTTCTGCTATTATTATAAATAAAAGAGCGGATAAAGGACAACCTTGTCTTATACCACGTGACAACTCGAAGAAATTTGATTTCCAGCCGTTGTTTAAAACACACGCAGTAATATTACTATAAAATGTCTTAATCCATTTAATAAAATTTTGTTTAAATCCGAATTTTTCTAGAACTGCTATCATAAAATGCCATTCAACAGTATCAAATGCCTTCTTAAAATCAAGAAATAAAATTGCACCGTCTAAATTCTGCATATCGGCGTATTCGATTATGTCTTGGATTTGCCTTATGTTATAACCCTTGTTGATCCATACTAACTATTTTAGGAAGTACATTCTGAAGTCGCATTGCTAAAACTTTGGCCGCAATTTTATAGTCAATATTTAAAAGTGAGATCAGTCTCCAATTGTCCAAGTTTTCAGGGTCCCCCTTTTTAAAAATTAATGAAAATACGCCTTGTTTTTGTGTAAATGATAAGTGTCCTTTCTGAAAGTTCTCATTTAAACTCTGAGTAACCAAATTACCGATTTTAGTCCAAAATTTAAGATAAAATTCTAATGTTAAGCCGTCGAGACCTGGACTTTTGTTTAGCTTCATTTCGCGGATAGCATTAAAACATTCATCAACAGTAAATAAACCTTCACAGTGGTCGGCTGCTTCCGAGCTTAAAACATTTTGTAGTTGTATAGTATCAAGATATTCGCGTGGGTTTGACTCGTTAACTGAGCGATATAAGTTTTCGAAAAAATTAACTTCTTCTTTCAAAATACCGTGAATATCTGTAATTTGTTTTCCATTTACTTTAAGTGAACTCAAAACTTTCCTGTTTTGTCTAGAATTTTCAACACTTAAAAAGAATTTAGAATTTTTTTCACCTTCCTCTAGAAATTGTATTCGAGATCGGATTTGGGCACCTTTCATTTTAAAATTATACATTTCTTCTATTTCGCTTTCTAAATTGGATATTTCTGCATTATCGTTTGTATTTGTATTAGTTTTACTGTAAAGAATATTTAGCCTATTTTCTAACCACTGTAATCTATTTTGTCTATCTCTCGCTTTTAATTTCGCATATTTAATAGAAAACTCTCTAATTTTACATTTACAAAGATCCCACTTTTGCTGGTAATCGTTTATATTTTCAGTTTCGATTGCGTCAACAAGATTTGTGATTATTTCTATATATTCTACATCGTTCAAGTACGAATTGTTAAGTTTCCAAAAGCCTGAGCCTCTTTTCGAACATGGTTTAATTTTTAAAGAAATTGCAAGATGGTCCGTGCTTTTGATAACAGCTGGTCTTATATCTGAGGAGAGAATAGAAGGTAATAAGTTTTCATCTATAAGCCAAAAATCAATTCTACTTTTTTCTATGCTCGCTTTTCTACGCCAAGTAAATTGCTTAATGTTTTTATTTAGAACTTTCCAAATATCTATAAGATTGTGCGTTTTCATCATTTTTGTTAAGTTTTTAGTAATACTCTTTACTGGTTGAATGCTTATTCTATCATCTGTATTTAAAATGTCATTGAAGTCCGCCAATAATTTTAATCCCCTGTGATTTCTCAATCAAAAGGTCAGAAATTTTGTCATAAAAGCTCATTCGTAACTTTTTATCATTTGGGGCATATATATTTAAAAAACTTCAATATTCAGCAATACGTATCTACCTGATAGGTCATTTATGAACTCCAAAACTTTAAATGGTAAATTCCAAAAGAATGAAATAAATTCCAGTCACAAAAATCTTGATTAATGCATTTTTCTAAATCTATTGTAAAATGAGTTTCTTGAAGAAAAACAACATTAGCATTTTGCTGCAACAACCATTGAATAAGTCTACCTCTTTTTGATTTATCCTCAAACCGTGTGTATTCAACGAAATAAGATGGAGTGAAGTGGTATTATACGTAGACATGTTTAGATGAATTAATTTTTAAATACAATCTATAGGCGTCAAATACAAAAAGTCGTTGAATGTATGACTTACGAATTAATGCATATTTCAGATCAGTAAATCAAATGCTGTTTAAAACCGCTATTGCACGGAATTAACAATATATTATGTAATTATACAAAGAAACTTCGTGCGTATAACATGTCCTGACTGCATTTATCTTGTTTTGTAAACACCTTTTGATACAATAAGACAAAATACTTAGTGCAAATTTGTATAAAGATTCGACAACTGCATCAATGTTACTACAAATATAATCTGGACATAAAGATATCTGAAACAACGTATTAATACACTTCATTTACAAAAAATAACGACATGTAATGTCTTTCGTTATGTTTAGACAGAACAATTTGGCCATTTTTGGAAAAAAATCTAATACTTTCATTATATTTGAATAAAACAAAAGGACATTTAAATGAATTAAACAAAGAAAAGAAGTGTGGAAATGTTGCGGGAAACACAATTTACAGTTTGTTTAATAAAACCATATACATTTTGATAAGTTTAGATATTAAACGAATTTTAACTACGTCCACATGGCATTCAAGGAATATAATGTGTACTTTTTTTGCAAGAAGAGACACACACAATTTCATCAAACAACATCAAATAATATAAAACTTACATATTCACTATAAAACAATCATCTTCAGTATTATAACTATAGTAATCAAATATCATCAAAACATTTGCATTTATATTATCACTTATATAGTCATCCATTATCATCAGGTTTTATAACAGATATAGTCATCAATCATATCAAGACAATCATCATCAAATCATACTATCACACATTATCAAATCATAATATAACAATATATTATCACACTTATATCATCATCAGGCATCATCAAATCATATTATTACACTTATATTATCATCAATCATCATCAACTCATAATATACACACTTATATTATCATCATTCATAATCAAATCTATCATCCAGTCATAATATGACTTATATTACCATCATTCATCATCAAATTATAATATAACACACATATTATAATTAATCATAATCAACATCATATAATACATCAATGATTACAAGTCGTAACTATAACACTTATATTGTCATCATTCATCATCTTATGTTATCATTAAACATCATCAAATCATAATATGACAGTTTTGTGTCGTCAATCATCATCGAGTCTAACGTTTCAGGGGTCGTCATCATATTTATTTTATTTTGTACAAAAAATACAAAAACGTTTTACTTTCCCTTTTTTGTTTTTTTTCCTGTAAAAGTTCAACAGGCGTAGGTGGTGACCTATTCACCGATCCCGTCCGTTGTTTGTTTGGTGTGCTTGTCTTGTTTTCCTCGTGCGTAACAAAGTTTATGATTGAAGATTGACCTAGAATTTGGCCGTCTCGTCTCGTCTTGTTTTGTTTGGGTGGTATTTGTTTTCTTTGTCCATTGTTCCCAATTGTTTGGGGGACACTTTGGGTTTTAATAGTAGAATCTTCATGCTGGCATGAAGAAATGTTTAAATTGTTATCATCAGTTCTCCCTGTTGCGCCCTGTTGACATTCCTTGTCGTCGGAGGACTCAGAGGGGGAATCCGACTCGGCGTCGCTTTCGCTGTCCAATACTGGACAATCCGCCTGCTTGTGACCATAGCTATTGCACTGGTTACACTTCCAGTCGTTCGTGCATTTCGATATGTGGTGGCCAGTTTCAAGGCATTTCGAACATTTTATTATTTTTGCAGCTTGACCTCTGTGGATGACTCTTGCCGTAAATTGGGCAAATTGCATGAATCTACCTAAGGGTTCTTTCAATGAAGATGATTTAACAATGATAATTCTGTCTCCCGTTTCACAATTGGTGAGTTTTCCACCGATTCGCAGCATTTCTCTAGTGGTAGAAATCACATCAAGGCCTTTCAACACAAGAGTGCGTGTGATCATACCGTCGTCGGCAGATAACGGTATATCTTGTATACGAATGCGGGTAGTTTCTTCGCCATCAAAACGAAGCGGGTTTGTACTCAGGATTGGGATAGTTTTCCCCCTTATGGTTACCCCTATCGACATAAGTACAACTTTATCATCTAAGTTGTCAAGATATATCCTCCACATCCCTCTGACTCTCTGAAGCCCTGTAATGTGAGTAGGATCAATAGAAGAGGATATACTTCGATACAGTTCTTCGTGTTTTAGCCATTGTGACTGATCTGGTTTAATGTTCCCAAACAGTTCTCGTTCTTGTAAGAATACAAGAGGGACGCCATCTTGGGCCTTATTTGTACTGTCACTTACTTGTGAAGCTTGATTTTGTATTATTCCGTCCATATTTATATATTTATCCGTTTTTACACAAATATATATCACTTATACAGTTCTATATTTACACTTTTACACACTTTTACACACAATTGTTCTTTATAAACATGAATAAATTCAATATTTCCACGCAGACAAAAAACACTGCCTTAGCTTGTGTATGTCACGTGGTTTATTAATTTTATGACATTTAAAACAAGAGCTGTCAGAGGAGACAGCATGCTCGACTATTCGAATCATTTGAAACAAATGCAATTTGAAGATTAAAACAATAACAAATATGGCCATATATTGGTGTGAAATCAGGAAAAATATTAACAAGTGAATGGTAAGGGAGAAATTCATTTCAAATAACAGAAATAATTCCTTAATGTACCATAAATATTAAACTGAATAGGGGAATAACTATGAAATATTTCTGAATTTGTTAGAAAACATGTTAGTAATTTTTTATGAGAGACATTTACTTTTAGTCAAATATCAATCACTTCAGTAATGTTAAAGAAAAGAACTGAAATGAAAATATAATGGAAGTTTGAAGTTGATACCTTAAGTATTTTGTGCAAAGTTATCGATGAGGTGCACTTAAGTGAAAATATAAGTGAAACTAGAAATGTGTCCATTGGACACAGATGCCCCTGCTATGCATCATTTTCAGACACTCAAGTGAAATGATGGGAATAATAGCATTTCAACGACAGTGATGTTGGAGGAATTATAAGAATATGCATAAACTTGAAGATAAGTAAATTATTTGTATTTGTGGCACTGTTGTCTTCACATTACGGAAATGTCTGCGAAGAAGTTGGTGGTAATGCAATGCAATGTCATAGCGAACATTTGTGCCAAGTTATTTTGAAATTCCTTCATTCATAAAAGAGTTATAGCCTGAACAAGTAAATTCAATTTAAGTAACTGTGACCTTGACCTTGGACTTACAGGCATGGGTAATGTACGCAACACACCGCCTTGTCATCGTGAACATTTGTGCCAAGTTATTTTGAAAACCCTCCATTCAAAACAAAGTTATAGCCCTTACAATAAAATTCTATTTTTAGTAACAGTGACCTTGACCTTCGACCTACAGGCATGGGCATGGTACGCGAGACACCGCCCTGTCATGGTGAACATTTGTGTCAAGTTATTTTGAAATCCCTCCATTTATAACAAAGTTACAGCCTGGACAAGAAAATGCTATTTTTAGTAACAGTGACCTTGACCTTGGATCTACAGGCATGGGTATTGTGTGGACACACCGCCTTGTCATGGTGAACATTTGTGCCAAGTTATTTTGAAATCCCTCCATTCATAACAAAGTAACAGCCTGGACAAGAAAATTCTATTTTTAGTAACAGTGACCTTGACCTTCGACTTACAGGCATGGGCTTGTACTTGACACACCATCTTGATATGGTGAACAATTATACCAAGTTATTTAAAAATCCAATAAGAAATAACTAAGTTAGAGCGGACAAGATTTTGCAAGAAAATTCTATTTTTAGTAACAGTGACCTTGGCCTTGGACCTACAGGCATGGGTATTGAACGCGACACACCGCATTGTCATGGTGAACATTTGTGCCAAGTTATTTTGAAATCCCTCCATTCAAAACGAAGTTAAGGGCCAAGTGTATATTTTGCTTAACACTAAATGTAAGTGAAAAAGGGGCATAATTTGAAAAATATTGGAAGCAGGGTTATGGGTCTTGTTGGTTATGATGTAGATTTTGGTGGTGAAAATATATTTCAAGTTTCAAGGCAATATCTCAAGTAGTTTTAAAGTTATGGGCAAAATGCATATTTTGCTTAACACAAAATATAAGAAAAAAGGGGCATAACTTGAAATATATTGACAGCAGAGTTATGGGTCTTGTTGGTAATGATGTAGAATTTGATGGTGAATATATATTCCAAATTTCAAGTTGATATCTCAAGTAGTTTATAAGTTATGGACCAAAGTGCATATTTTCCTTAACGCAAAATTTAAGTGAAAAAGGGGCATAACTTGAAAAATATTTGTAGCAGAGTTATGGGTCTTGTTGGTAATGATGTAGAATTTGATGGTGAATATATATTTCAAGTTTCAAGTTGATATCATAAGTAGTTTTCAAGTTATGGACCAAAGTGCATATTTTGTTTAACGGACGCCGACGCCGACACCGGGGCGAGTAGGATAGCTCCCCTATTCTTCGAATAGTCGAGCTAATAAAAAATTAACTAGCATTTAGAAGGAAGGAAGTTGGATAGCACTTTTGGATGAATAATCAATGTGGGAGCACCAAATATTACCTTTTTTTCCAGTTTCAACAGCCTTGTTTTGTTGCTTAGGCTAGTACATAGTCTGTACACTTTGTCCTTAAATTTATTCAATCTTAATCTTAAATGGCCCTACCCACACCCCCACAAGTTGTTTTGGCCTTACCTATATGTGCAGCCAAAACAATAAGGTTTTTCAGATCAAGTAAAAAATAGCCAGGTACAAATAACTGCAAGCAACAGAATCACATTTTCTAACATCTGTCATTAATGAATGGCTATTGTTTTGAGAATATTTATAGTCAGTTTGCACAATTAATTTCCTAGCAGCTGCACCTATCAGTTACACTCGTGCAGTTACAGCAGTTGTTTGTCACGCTACTATTTGTCCATCTGGTAACACTTAAAGAGGGTTTTATTAGGGTTAAGACAATTGTGCCTGGTCCTGGAGTGTTAAAAGGGGAAAATATACATGTGTTTTTCATTAATGGTGAGGGAGAATAAAAAAAGTAAGTGGATAACACCTTATTTCAGCATCTGTTACAATATGGTGTCTGTTATAGATGTATAAACTAGAATGTGTCCTTGGACACTGATGCCCCCGCTGCTGCAACATAATTTTTAATAATAACAAAGGGCATAACTCGGGTAAAAATAGTCGCAGGAAAAAATCCTTTCTTTACGATCATCTACACGTCCTGCTTGATCATATGTGCAAGTTCGAAAGAAATCCGCCTTATAGTTTAGGAGGAGTTGATGCCACAAGATTTGGGGACGTAAGTACGTACGTACGGACAGATGGACGAGTGCAACTCTATATGCCACCCACTTTGTGGGGGCATAAAAACACCTGACACTGTAATATCTGTTCTCACCTTAATTAGAGCATCTCCCACATGCCTCTGGAACCTGACGGCCAGCTTCACCTTCTCCAGGATGATTGTCTCAATGTCTTCATTACAGCCTGAATCTCCACTACTTCTGAAACCACAAAACACCGGTTTTGTAGTGCCAGGTCATAATTTTGTGTGGTCATATTTTGGACATCTGGATCTTCATTAATGCCAGGTGTTGTTCTATTTGGTGAGTTTTTTTCTCCATTTTCAGTTTTAAAGTGGCAAAAGATTAACTTTGTTTGTTTTTAAGAACTTGCATGTGTCGTAAACATTAAGGATGATCGCCTGGTTTGCTAAAGTAATTTAACTTTTCTAGATATTTTGTCAGGAGTTAGTCCATTCATTAACTAGCAAAAATCAAGTAAAAAATGTAGGGGTCACCGTGCTTCTTTTTTCAAAAAGTTCGATTTTATCAACATACCCTCAGAAATTTTGCAAAGTTTTAAACTCACAAAAATAAAAGGGTGGTGTTTGATGAATCATTTTCAGAGGCTGTTCTGCTAGCAGTTGTTGCAAGTTTTTACCGAATCGGTTTACAGACACATTAAACAACACATCTGTAGCACACATTTTGACTTCCTTGCGTTCGCTTGGAAAACAGAGCACCAATTACCCCACCCACTTAATTATAAAGCAAAAGTTTGTATATCATGAAAATGGAGTAAAAATAGTGCATAGATTAATTTAACTTTTTTTTAACTTTGATGATAGCCATGTTTATATATCAATCTTCACAATTACACCAAAAAAATATGGGGTCACCGACCATTTAAGAAAAATATTGACAGTTATTTCCAAAATCATCATTTTTTAAGAAAATTGTGCTATTGATGAGGTTTCGTTCTTCTAAATGGTGGTTTTCACCACCAAAGGCATTATTTCTGAATGTTTGCATAATACTGTATTAGAATATTCATAGTTTGAAATAAAAAAAAAGGTCAGGTACTTGACAAATAGAGGAAAATGCCTATAAAATTACCCCACCCACCAGTTTAAAATGTACAATAAAATTATTTTGTTATCTGGAGCATTCTTAGTATTATCTGTTTTGTATTAAATATAACTATAAATGAAAAACAAGCTTATATAAATGATTATTACAAAAAATAATGTATTTAAACAAAGGTATTTTGTTTATAAAATTGATATGAAAAAGTATGTTGAAACTAGAGGCTGATAAATTCCAAATAAAACTTCAGCACTCCACACAAATTAGATATTTTAAAGTTTTCTGTGATTTTGATTTTTTAAGTTTTATACATTTTCATATAGTTGACATTAGAAATTAATAATGATATACATGTTAATGATGTTATACATGTTGTCCCTGAATAACACCATTCACAAGTTCACAACACCTTCAGGCTTCAAAACTGTGTTAAAGAAGAAACATATTATTAATAACAAATTTTCTTGGAATATATCACTACAGCCCTCAGTAAGTAATAGCAATATAAGCAAAAAAAATCTGTTAAGTTAAATACTTTTTTAGAGATTCAACCATAATTTTATTAAAGTCTTGCTTATTTGAAAGAAAACATGTGTTATATTACCCCACGCACTAATGCACAGCAAACATAATAAAATGTGACTGTGTATAGTTTTTTTTCCTTTTGCTCACTGTTGTAGGAATAAAACATCTGAACAATCTAACACAGATAAATCAAACTTTTTGAAAGCATACTTTTATTTAAGATAAAGACTACTTTATTGTAATTAAAAGTTATGAACCCATGTTTCAGATACATGTATATGGTTCATTCATTCTGGAAACATTTGAAGTTGCAAGTAATGCAATGCTGTTACTTTTCAACTAAACTTCTCTGCCTTCTCCCAGTCATACTAGTTGGAACTACATAAACTTGCTTACATTCTGTATTATGATGTTTTTGTGACTATAAATACCTATATAGCTGGTATATTTAGATAAAGCAATACTATTAAAAGTAAACTTTAGTTCCTCACCAATAGCAAAATATAAAATATTGTGAAAATACCAAAACCTGTGAAATTATCACATTATAAAAAAGACAAAATCTTATTTGTAAACAAGAAATGCAATTTAATTGTATAATTTTTTGCATTTTCAGTATATGAAAAAGTAAAATTACTAGACTGACATGTCAGTCTGTGTTGTATTATGTTGTTTAAGCAAACTTGTGGAATTACTGTATTCACAGATTGCATTAAACTTCTGTTTGAAAAATCAGTGAGTCTCTTTAAAAAAACAAAAATGCATGGAAAACTTAATTTTAATGATATACTAAGAAAGATTTTTACCAAAATTACTGCCTTGTTTTCATTTCACAGACAAGAAGTGTAACATGTTTTGTTGAAAATTTGGAATAGATTCATTAACAGTTAATATTTGCTTAAAAATATAAATAGAGTAAAGTTTTACCCATTTGCAGTACAACAGATATATATTCACTTATATTACTCCCACAAGGCTTTTTCAACTAGTCTCACGGGGCCGATAATGGGACCCATTCCCAATGCCAAATAAGGACTATTTTTCCCAATTTCAAGAAAAAAAATCCCAGTTTTAAGAAAAAAATTCCCATTTCAACAGAAATAACCTTTTTCCAATAAACTAAATACAAAAAAGAGAATAAATATAATCAAGGGGCTTGTCAAATGACAAAATTAGATTGTTTACATTTGATCAGTGATCTGTGAAATTTACATTCCTTAAATTTATGTATGCAACCTGTGTAAAACCAGTGTATACTGTGTAAAAATTTCCCAATTTGAGCAGGGGCCTTTTTCCCAAAACCCCCTGAAAAATCCCTGTCTCAAGACAGCCTCTCAGGTGGCATCTAACAGTATGAAAAATATGATATAACTAATAATAAAGAATATCCTTGTTCGGCGGCAACTTTCAAGGAATTTATGGGGTTGTGGTGACTGTCACTTCACTTTTTGGACCTACAGTGCAGTGTTGGGCAACGGGTAATGTGGTAACCAAAAGTAAAATAGTAGGATGAAAATATAAAGGCCTCGACTGAGATTTTACTGTAGGATCTCCACAGCAGGAAGCCGCCAGGAATAGAACTTCAGATCTTTGGCATACTGCAATACTCTCACAATATGTCTAGTTTGGCTGCCTGATAATTATGCCAATTGCCATATAGGCTCTATTTCAATATCTTAGTTGAAAAATTAAATACAAATCAAGATTCGACACTACAGATTTGCAGCTTAACTACACTTTGAATTGACAAAAATGATCCTGCAGATTTGCAGCTTAACTACACTTTGCATTGATGACAATGATCACTAAATTTCCCTGTATTTCACATTTCATTCAAAATTGCAGTCTTTACCGAGCAAATTTTATTGAAAAAGAGTTGGTGTACTATAATTCTTGTAAGTTAGCAGAGTGACAACAGCAAGGAATGGAGATCCACATTTTCAAGACCTCAATTTTTTCAACTCACATTGAAACATAAACTATAAAGTGATAAACAATAATTTACCAGTTCTCCACTGTCATGACTGTTACCATTATTTACAAGATAAGTAGGTCAATAACAATGCTGTAATAAGCCAGTGGTAATTAAACAAGAGCTGTCAGAGGAGACAGCATGCTCGACTATTCGAATCATTTGAAACAAATGCAATTTGAAGATTAAAACAGTAACAACTATGGCCATACATTCATGTGCAATCAGTAAAAATATTAACAAATATTAACAAGTGAATGGTAAGGGAAAAATTCATTTCAAATAACAGAAATAATTTCTTAATGTACCATAAATATAAAACTGAAAAGGGGAATAACTATGAAATATTTCTGAAGTTGTTAGAAAACTTGTTAGAAATTTTTTTATTAGAGATATTTACTTTTAGTCAATTATCAATCACTTCAGTAATGTTACAGAAAAGAACTGACCTAAAGGCATGGAAATGGTACACGACTCACCAGCTTGTCATGGTGAACATTTCTGGCAAGTTACTATATTCCTAATGTATTTAAAACCCTGACAAGAAAATTCTATTTTAGTAGCAGTGACCTTGGACCTACAGGCATGGGCATGGTACGGGACACACCAACTTGTCATGATGACCATTTGTGTCAAGTTATTTTGAAATCACTCTATTCCTAACGAAGTTACAGCCCGGACAAGAGAATTCTATTTTTAGTAACAGTGACCTTGACCTACAGGCATGGTCATGGTATGGGATACAACACCCTGTCATTGTGAACAATTGTGCCAAGTTATTTTGAAATCCGTCCATTTATAATGAAGTTACATTCCGGACAAGAAAATTCTGTTTTAAGTAACAGTGACCTGGACCTTCAGGCTTGGGTATTGTGTGGACACACTGCCTTGTCATAGTGAACGTTTGTGCAAAGTTATTTTGAAATCCCTCCATTCATAACAAAGTAACAGCACGGACAAGAGAATTCTATTTTTTGTAAGACTGACCTTGACCTTTGACCTACAGGCATGGGCATGGTACGCGACACACCACCCTGTCATAGTGAACATTTGTGTCAAGTTATTTCGAAATCCCTCCATTCAAAACAAAGTTACAGCCTGGACAAGAAAATTCTATTTTTAGTAACAGTCACCTTGACCTTGGATCTACAGCCATGGGTATTGTGCGGACACACAGCCTTGTCATTGTGAACATTTGTGTCAAGTTATATTGAAATCCCTCCATTCATAACGAAGTTACAGCCCGGACAAGAAAATTCTATTTTTTGTAACAGTGACCTTGACCTTCGACCTACAGGCATAGGTATTGTACGCGACACACCGCCTTGTCATGGTGAACATTTGTGCCAAGTTATTTTGAAATCCCTCCATTAATAATGAAGTTAAGGGCCAAGTGTATATTTTGCTTAACACAAAATGTAAGTGGAAAAGGGGCATAATTTGAAAAATATTGAAAGCAGGGTTATGGGTCTTGTTGGTTATGATGTAGATTTTGATGGTGAAAATATATTTCAAGTTTCAAGGCAATATCTCAAGTAGTTTTGAAGTTATGGGCAAAATGCATATTTTGCTTAACACAAAATATAAGAAAAAAGGGGCATAACTTGAAATATATTGACAGCAGAGTTATGGGTCTTGTTGGTGATGATGTAGAATTTGATGGTGAATATATATTCCAAATTTCAAGTTGATATCTCCAGTAGTTTATAAGTTATGGACCAAAGTGCATATTTTCCTTAACGCAAAATTTAAGTGAAAAAGGGGCATAACTTAAAAAATATTTGTAGCAGAGTTATGGGTCTTGTTGGTAATGATGTAGAATTTGATGGTGAATATATATTTCAAGTTTGAAGTTGATATCATAAGTAGTTTTTAAGTTATGGACCAAAGTGCATATTTTGTTTAACGGACGGAGCCGCCGACGCCGACGCCGACACCGGGGTGAGTAGGATAGCTCCCCTATTCTTCGAATAGTCGAGCTAAAAATACTCAGAGCTTATGTCCATTATTTACAACATAGCTCGGTATAAAATTCATCACCAACCAGCCAGTCTGACAAAAAGTATTTGGTTGTTCTTCCAAGTCATTCCAAAATTGTTTTATCGTCCTTTAAAACAGGTTGACCTTTGCGAGCATTGAAATCTCTTGCTGTGAAAATCAATATTGGCCCGGTACACGTTCTCTACCTGTCTACAAGGTATAGCTTTCCATAAAATGACAATGCAATGACATGGAATGGGCTAACTAAGCCAGACGGACAAAAACTAGCTTTCAATTTCAAGTTGGAGGACGAGCGGAAGTAAAGCGTTTTGAAAAAAAAAATGACTGTCGCAAAATATTTTCTTAACCCACGGACGAATTTAAAGTGAAAATCAATAAATTTAGAACATTACTGATAAATATGTGTTATTTCCTTAATTATAGCTACTCAATAAATTAAAAATACCGCTGTTGAATTTTAACGACAATTCGTCCTTTTGCGGTAGTTAGCACATGCGCACTTAACCAGGCGATCATCCTTAACAATGGTTAAGAAACATAAAATGCTAAGATAGTATTTTTGTTTTGAATAAAATATGATTTTTGCGTCCTAAACTTTTCTTTCAACAATTTATTTGTACCTTACTGCATGATTTGTCTGTTGCTTTTTTTCAATATATGCAAATCTACTGAATATTGCAAATTTGCAATACTTAGTGTAAAACGAAGAGATACCTGAATTATTTTTATCAGTTTTGTAGGATACATGGATTTCTTGCTTGTTATAACCAGTATAAACACGAAGTCATCCATAAACAGCAGACAACTTCAAACCAGATCCAGAAACTCAGTATAAATCAAATGTAGATATGAACAGCTGTTGCTGCTGCCCCCAACAATCCCTACCAGTCCCACTCCCCCCTCCACACTTGCAATGAAGATGTACCCAATCCTTTCAAAATAGCCTACCCTTTTCTCTTCTTTTTGGTAGTTCCTTTCTGAGCAGTGGAAGCATCAAACTCAAGGTTAGCTCTCAGTTCTGTCACAACCTGTCACACAGAAAACACACATGTTAATATTAGAGCAAAACTTCAAAAATATGAAAACATAACTATTCATCCATATGAGCAAGCTTTGTGCCCAAGATCAGAATACTAAATCTGGAGACCAGTCTCAAATCTCATGCTTCTGATTGGCTGAAATGCCATTTTAGACAATCAGAAGTTTGATATTTGAGACTGGTCTCCAATCTTAGTTTTATGACTTTGGGCCCTGGTTTTTGTGATCACAATCTGTAATAATTTCTTTTTCAAAACAAGAGATGTTTGAAAACATATATCCCCCGAAATGCCAATTGGATAGTAATCTGCTGTTTGATCCTTGACCTATTGACCTCAAAATCAACAGGGGTCATCTGCTTGTGATGACTAACCTCCCTACCAAATCTGAGGACTGCATGTCAAATTATTGTCTAGTTATTGATCAGACAAGGTTGGTTATGGACTGACAGACGGTCTGACAAGTGAAAAAAATATACCCCCACTTCTTTGAAGGGGGGCATAAGGCAGTGCTCTGCAGAATGTAAATACATGTAGTAGAAATTCAGTCAACCAGCTAATGTTCCTCATAGTTCCTTACTAAATTACTGACAATATTTATAACAGACAATCTTTCAGGAAAAGTTCAATAAATGAAATCTACTCATAAAGTAATATAATTATATTTTTAGCTGTGATAACATCTTGTGGCAGATAACCCTGGATTAGTAAACTATCTATACCCAATTAATTCATGAAATTTTGCATCAATTATCCAATAATTTCTGGCAAACATGGCCCAGTTTACTCTAAACTACATGCAGATGTGCACACTATTCAAGCCCTTGCACAGAGGTTATTAAACTAAAGACGGAAATCAGTCTATGCTCTCAAGCTTTCCATTGGTCAGTTCTGGTCCTATTCTCAATTTCAACAAATGTGATAACTTATCACTGAGACTGGTCTCTGAGCTCAATCTTATATCTGGTTAACTGCTGGTTATACATACCTGTAGGGCATCCTGTGAGGTGACAGATTTGAGCAGAAATCTGACAAGAACTGGCAGGTCTTCTAGGTCCACGGAAGCCAACGACTGCAGGACTGTATCTCGGATCTATCAAATATTGAGTTTTTAAATTTTGGCAGCAGGAAAAGCCTGATAAGACAGTAGGTTACTCAAAATTGCAAGAATGTACTAGTGCTAAATATTGCTATTTGCCATACCAAATGGTTTCAATTTCATCAATGTAAAGGCCAAGATTAAAGTGGTAACATTCTAGGACAGTCAGTATATTTAAATATGAAGTTAAATTACTTCTCTAACATTTGGCATAATACATAACTAAGATCTAAACAAATGTTGTAAGCAGAATTCTTTAAATCAATATGACTTACACATTTTTTTATTATTTTTTACTGAATTTATCATAAATTTTAAATTTGCAGGTGGTATTGTAAATTGTGGTAATTATCTGTATCACACTAGTTTAATATTCTTCTATTCATGCAAAAAAGTAGTTTGTGTGTACAATACATGTATTCAATAACACAACAGTTGTTTTTTGCAATTCAAATAATTATTGGGAGGAAAATAATAAAAGGAATATAACATACTTTTGTAAAATTAGATTTCCATGTTATCATGGGAATGATGCAAGTATCACATCACATTTGAGGTTTTACTTCTCATCTTAAATTATCTCCTAATGTACACTTGATTTCAAACACATTCTGATAAACATCTGAGTAATTATCCTATTGCATTAAAACGAAAGATGCTAAAATGTACCTCTCCTAGCAAGACTGGTGTTAGAATCAGGTTTGACATGGCATCCAGTACAGTCACCGTGAGTTGCTTGTTATCATTTAACAGGTCTCTGCAATATTGACATGTCTTATCTTAACAAAGCACATACAGTAGAAATTTAATCAGTGATTCTCTGTCTTACGATTTAGCAAGGTAAATCTGTGAGCTAATGCTCACTAGTGATATCCCCGCTTTGAGAAATAGGTCTTTCAAAATGTAATTTGTATTTGTCATATGTATAAAGGGTGTCAAATATTTCCTAGTATTTACCTATATATAAAATAAAAATATTATAGTTGCTTAGAAAACAGATTGCGCATGTGTGTAAACTATTTGTAAAAATCTAAGTATTTGGTAAACAGAAAGTAGATGAGCAAGGAGCATAAAATTGCATTACAAAATAGGGGACTATAGAATAAAACAATATGCAAAATATCAGGCAGCTAAATGTTATCATTGCTAAAAAAAATGTGATGGAAATTGTGCATGTATGTCATCTATGTGTAAAAGTAAAAAATCTAAATAATTGGTAAACGAGAGGTAGATGAGCAAGGAGCATATAATCACTTTAAATCATTATGAGACTACAAGATAAAGCAATATGCAAAATATCAGGCTGCAGCATGTTATATAGCTTAGAAAACTGCAACAGAATTTTTGTTACAGAAGGACGGAAGAACCTACAGACAAGAGTAAAACAGTATACCCCCGTCTTCTTCGAAGCAGAGCTATAACAACCAACAGAAATCCCATTGATCATGTTAATTGATCACAATTTTAACAACTTTTTTACCTAAAGCTCAAATTCTTAAAAGACAGTATTTCTAAATTCACATCCCTCTAATCTAGTGATCACATTTACACCATAAACATCTCAAAAACCATCACAGGTTACCAACCAAATACTGAGTCACTGGGAGCAATGCAGGCATTTTTGTTTATAGAATTTAAGCATTATTTTTTTGAACTCCAGTATTTAATTTTAATGTGTAAGCAAACATTTTTAAACCTGCATTAAATCAGCGTTATTACCATGTGAAAGTGTTTTCATTGTTCTATATTTGAGATTATTTAAATGTTCTATAAATATGAGATATTTTCCTCTGTGTATTACCTCAATGCGGTTGCAACCTGGGTATGTTCAGAATCTTGTATAACATCTGGTAAACAGGAGATTATTTCCCTTTGAACATCTTCACATGTAATGGTTACCATCTCTAACAACTTCTCTGTCACCTCCTATAATACAAATATAACTTTACATTAATCTAAGCTCAGTATGCTAAGCATTTTGTTCTGAAACCAAG
The DNA here is from genome assembly GCA_038501625.1 of Corbicula japonica. Taxonomy (NCBI): domain Eukaryota; kingdom Metazoa; phylum Mollusca; class Bivalvia; order Venerida; family Cyrenidae; genus Corbicula; species Corbicula japonica. The sequence continues at coordinate 17,201 of JAZAYU010000661.1, read as the reverse complement.
ACTGTTCCACAAGTCTGTCAAGGGGACAGGTGTGTTATTGATTATTTTCAGTTATTGCTTTCTATAAAACTTATAATTTATCATTTTTTTCCTGACTTAGGCGATTTAGTTAAAAATTACAACTACAATACACATTTTCTACAGCCAAACGAGTTATAAGCAAATACTGCCTACTAGAAAGAGAAGCAGAGAATGGCTAAGAGAAGCATGGAAAGGCCTTGAAATAGAAGAACTTAGAGAAGACGGAAATGGCCTTGAGGCAGAAGCAGGTGTTGGCCTGGAATGGTCCTGAGAAGCAGGGAATGGCCAAGAGGTTAAAGCAGGGAATGGCTTTGAGAAGACAGGAATGGCATTGTGGGAGAAGCAGGGAATGGGGCAAAGACAAAGAAGCAGGCTTTTGACCTTTGTCCCAGTGACCCCCAAAATCAAAGCAGCCATCTACTTATGAATTCAGAACAAAGTGTTTTAAAAAAAAATTCAGAAACTGATTTAACCTTTATGGTCCCTGTGACCTTTACCCAGTGAACTCAAAGCAACAGACGCTATCTACTCAAAGACGATAATCATTCTGTGAAGTTTGAACATTTTTGATCAAAGGGTTCTTGAAATATTGAGCGCAAACTGATTTGACCTTTAAGGCCCCTACGACCTTGACCTAAGACCCAGTGACCCTAAAAATAACAAAGATCATATACTCAGTAAGTCCGATCATATTATGAAGTTTGAAAACTGGGTTATACGTAACTCATGTTATTGAGCAGAAACGAAGTGTGATGGACAGACAGAGGGGCAGGGCAACATGTCTCCTCCAGAGGGGGTGGGGGAACACATAATAAAATCTTTAGCAGCAAATAGATCTGAACATGAGATAATAAAAAAGGAAATTTATTTACTTAAAAAGAACACAAACTGTCCAATAAAGTAGTTCACAACATTTTAACATGCATTTTTCGCTGCAAATCATTACATATTTTATAAGGCTAAAATATTTCATAAGAACTGTACTGATTCAATTACTGCAAGCACTTCATCAACTAATAACAAAGTAAACATTTTTACACAGTTCTAGGAAATGTCTAGAAGGGGTTAACAAACCTTATTAACATGTGACCTACTTTGCTATTAACAATGTGATCCAACCACTGAAACTGTGAGAGCAGTAGATGGGGGATGTTGACCCTCTGTCCTTGCTCCAAAATCACACTGCTGTTAAAACATATAGAAAGTCAAATATTGTGTACTATAATAATTTTATAACAAAATACAGTTTAATCTGTCACCTGTTACAAGCACTACCTGTGCCCAAGATCATAAAACTAAATCTGAAACCAGTCTCAAATCTCAAGCAACTGATTGGTTGAAATGGCAACTGGTCAACTTTTTAGCAAATCAGATGCTTGAGAATTGAGACTGGGGTCCAATCTTAATTTTATGATCATTGGCCCTGCAATAAATGCTTTAATGTTCAAAATTGCACACAATGATACTTTATTCATTACTCCATGGACACAGCTACTATCAAACCTGAAACCAGTTTAGATTAGAATCTGCCTGCACATGATCATATGTGCAGTCAAATCTAGGTCTATACTGTTGGCTTCTTGGTCAGAAAGAAAATTTCTGGATCAAATATCCGACAGTGTTAATCCTGATCAGACTGCATCAATGTGCATGGCAGGTTCATTTGAATCTATACTGCACTAGGAGCTGGGGCCACAATGGCTGTGACCGCGGTTCCAATATTTTAGCAAGCTTAGGCTCCAAAATAAGGGGTTCTTCAGCGCTAATGTGATGCCATAAATACATAAATGGTAAAATCGGGCATGGTTCAATTTACATTATTTTTTTTACTAAATTAAAAATCACATCATTTTTTCCGCCAAAATAAGACATTGTTTACAACAGATGTTGATATAATAACATTCACCTGAAGAAGAGTTGAAACGTGTTGTGAAATATTGGAGTTTGTCTTCCTTTATTTATTTATATTCATGGTCCAATTTACTTTAAGGAACTTCAAAAGTGAAGATCCCAATCACATTGCCAATCAGAGTTAAACCGAGTTCAAACTGGGAACCAATGCAAGGTTAATAAAGATGTAGCAATTTAAAGTGGTACACTTACTCTTCCTCACCAGTGAATTCTGGCAACTTCTCAAGCAGCGCCATCATCAGCGGTGTCTGAAACAGATTATAAATAACTGATGGCCTTCACTTTATTTTGAATACTTGTCCTGCAGCAAGGACACCATAGCACTGTTTTATCCTGTTATAGAATACTGAATAAAGTAAAGAATTATTACTCAAAGAATCAGATCACGGAGTACAAGTAAACCTCAAGGTAGTTATTGTGTCCCATAGCTTGGAAACTTGAGAACTGCTAGCATATGTGTTAGTCCATGAATGCGAATGTTTTCAAAAGTTGCAATTAGAAACCTACCGGTTAAAATCACCAACTTATAATGACAATGCCAGAAATTTTTTGTGAAATTCATCTTTCACACACTGTGCTGAAGAAAAAATAGCTGTTTTCAATGACTATTTTACATTTATAAAACAATTTCCAAAAAAATTTAGAAAACAATGACCAGTTAATTTGGGGATTGCAAGAGCAAGACCATCAAACAATCATTAAACATTGTTTGTAGAGTGTACTGGTTTCTACTAAATTCTGTTCAGCTTATTGATTAGAAATAACCCATAGAAGTTACAACCTGACATAAAATATATCCAAATTTACACTAACTAATGCCTTATTTTATTACAAAAAATGATATATCATGTTGTTTTTTTAAATTTTTCATTCACACCTTCACTGTTATACAGTGAAATCCTGTGATCCAATAAAACGGTGTATCATTTAATCCCCTACGTTCTGGTGATTTTAAGGCAACATATCTTTAAATATTTGTTATCAGTAAATAATTCTGTATCATGGTTAGGAAGATATAAAAATAGGCCAACACAATAGATACCTGCACAATATCTACTCCAAGAAGAATTTTGACAACACTTGCTTGAAAACCACCATGGGCACTAAAAAAACAATAGTATTACACATATTAATTAGATTTTTAGATATTATGAGGTGTTCCACTAATTAAGAACAAGGAACAAGCTGGCCAGTGTTGTGAAGGACTAAGAGAAGCAGTAGTGAGAAAAACAATGTAAGTTTCAACAAAGATCTGTAGTCTCCAGACGTCGGGCAATTATTCTTAAAGCTTAATTTGTAAAATTACAAAACAATCTTCTGTAGATGATTTTGTTACCAAGCATTCAGAGTGCTGATATATATTATGTCAACAGAAAGAAAAATATATAGACCAAAAAAACTATCAAAGTAAAAAATATTTGAGTCAGGGGTAAATTCACTGGGTGGGTCGCACAACCGCAAACTATTTAAGATCGCCTGATGGTAGCAATTTATTTTCAATTTACAGATGAGTGTTTACTGTGAAACTCTTTTGGGGGAATTGGTGGCAGCACAGCTGTTATCATGCTGGAATGTATGTGACTGGGCGCTGAGGTTGTGGCACTGATGATTCTTTAATTCTGGAATCAGCCAGTTATCATTTAATCATGCAGATTAATTTCAGCTTTTCAGCTTATTGCAAACTTTGGGAAATGCAAATTCTAATTATAGGTAAAACAATATACAGTGGAATTCATACATGCCAAGTCTCACGCCGTAAGGTAAAAACTTCACCCACCCTCACGGTCTAACGGATAAAAACAAAAAACAAGGGCTTTTCCTAGCCATTTTGGGAAAAGGACCCTGGCCAGAATTGGGAAATTTTAGCGCGTGAAATGTTTCATTTTGGGAATTTTTATCGACAAATATACAAGTTTTGGGAATTTTAAATCATTAAATTGTACATAGCACAAACAAAACTTGCACTTGAATGTCCCATTTGTTTTTCTTTTTTGTGTATATAAATGGCAGTATCCTTCTAAAATGCAAATAGTTTGAAATAATAAGTTTTTTTATGCCCAGAACACACAAACTATCATGTTTCAGTTCTTGTGATATATGACTTACAGCGACATGATATTATGATTAGATATGATTAGATAGTATATATATAATTTTTAATTTTACAATATTGGACTACAAATCTGTAAAAATGTTTGCTGTTTTTCATCTCTTTTGTTCATATAGTATTTATTTAGTAACATTTTAGCGCATACGAAATAATTTGCGTAGATTTTGTATTTCAGTCAATTTAATAATCAAACTTATTATCTCCCTTTTTGCTTAAGACAAAATATCGCAGAACACTTTAATATTTACCTTCGTTTCACAAAATGATCTATTCTAAAATCTATTCATAATTACTGAACACAGTTAAGCAGATACATCAATAAATTAAAGCATTATTTTAAAATTCAACTGAGGAATTTTCCGTAGAATGAACTGATTAGTCAGTACTGTACCATATATAATTTGGAATAACGCGATTAAAGTAACAACTGTCAATAAATTGATTCAATTATTGCATTGGCAATCAACTTACCTAATCATTTATCGTCAAAAATAAATTAAGCGCCGACAAACGGCTAAATATACACCATTTTAATTGTCAAAGACACGATTTTGACAGTTTGTGTAATCACGCTATCGCATAATCTCACGAGAATCAAAATATCTCGCGATAAAGATTGTACCGATTGTTGTGAAATATAGGCGTGTCTAGAGTAGTGTAAATTTATCCAGGATTAGCGAATTTTACACCTGGTTGTGACGTCACGTGCGATAATAAAGCAGTATGTTGTTATTTACGACGTAAAGCGAAAGTTAACACTGTTTCCTTTGTCTTGAAAATAATCTGTGGATTCAATTGGGAAAAATGGAAGAAATTTCGGATTGGGAAAGGCTCCGTTTGCTTTGGGAAAGGGTCCGTTTTCCGGACCCTCAGAAAGGCTAGGAAAACCCCTGAAAACTCACGTATTTTTTATTATTTTTCTTTAAAAAAAAGTCATCTGCAGGGCAATTATTAATGTCTCCAATAAGTCCGAGGATCACCGAATTCGAAATGAAAGCGCTTGATGGACAGTTATTATTGGAAATTGTGACATTTTGTTTATTTCATCTGCTTCAATAACCCTGGGGCAATGGATTAACATCCCATGTTAGGTAAGGTGTTATTCAATTATCTTTTCTTATTAATTGATATGTTTACTCAAAAATCTTTATGTCTCAGTTGGGGTACAATTTCAATGCAAGTGTTACAGTTTTCGGCTACGAATGGGTAAATGTCTAAGGGCATTACTTTGAAGGTGTTAATTGTCAAGAGTTTTGGTTTTAATTGGCATGTTGAAGCATTAATCCAAGGTGAATAAAAACAAGATTTGTCAAACTATAAGTCCCTTGAATAAGAAATAAGCACAAATTGATCGCGAAAACTCGAAGTACTTGTATTGACACTATATTTCACACTTCCCGCGACACTATATTTCACACTTCCCGCGCAAATGTTCGGAGTCTTTTGTTAATCGCCAACATGTCAAAAAGAGTTGTTAGTGGGACCTCATTGTAATGATATGTTTGTGAAGCAAACAATTAGAGTGATTTGCCTCAAATTAGTGTCAAACAAACATTTGGAGTTGTTATTTTTCATTTCTAAAAAACGACTTTTCATTAATGTATCAATGAGCAAACAACAGTTTGCATATGGCATAACGAAAAATAAGAAAACTATTAATATAATTTTTTCCCCGAGTAATCTAGTGAGGGACCCAGGTAACTGGAAGGATACCTGGATAGGAAAACAACATTTTCTATTCTGAGTAATGTTTCATGTTCGTTCAATGATATTTGTTAAAAGTTATGAAAATGTTTTTTTTTCATTGATCTTATTTAAATAATCATGAAAATAAAACCTAATAATAAAATAATTAAAAAAATAATTATAATCTTGTTTTACTGAGCAAACTTGACAGTAAACATTTGTTATGTACGTCCTGTATGGTACCGTAATAATTGCACATCATTAGTTTCTTAAACTCGAATGGTATTACAGAAAAGTCAAAGTCGCGATAATTCGAAGTTCGCGATAATTCGAAGTCAATCTTCTGTCCCTTGGGACTTCGAGTTATCGCAATTCGACTGTAATGAAATATACAGTAATTGCTTGCCAAATAGATTTGTGTGGGTTTACTAGCAATTATTATCTGTTATTATCAGTAAAAGTTCCTTACCTTTCCCCTTCTGAGGTCCTTATGCTAGGTAGCAAACTTTTATGGAACCTCTTAGGTTCATCTATGTATTCTTGAAAGCCCTCAACAAACTCTTCAACAGCCTGCATCAACATAAAACACTTAAACATAGTATGGCATAAGTTTAAGTAATTTCTTGCTTGAAAAATGTCACAGAGTTGATACAGGTATATTGAGTGAATTTATAAACACAACTAAAACAAATATAATTTTAGTAAAACAAAATCACAATTTGTTAAAAATTATCATTAAATTTGTTAAAAACTATTGTCAGCATGGTAGCTTTTAATGAGTACAACAATTAAATATTTTACTGTCCACTTAAATTTGTTATTTACATAACTTAACTTAGAGCAGCGTCCGAATTGGCAAGACATTTTCACGCCTTTGTTTTCACTCTTAATGAATACCTGTAAGTATTTGTTCAAATCAAGGGTGTGAATTACATTATAACCTAACTGTCAGGACCTTGATTGGTTTTGATTGTTCCAGCTATAGGTAGAGTGAGCGATCGGAGGTAGAACAATACATCTATAGAGTTCTACTTCAGGACTGGACAAACTGTTAAAGAGAAGGGTGGTGTTCAACAGTGAAAGGTGTTTGAAGCATTGAAGTTCAACTGTATATTTAACTGAATATTTTTCTGCATTTATCCAAAAAATCAAACACTACACTGCAGACTCTTTATAACGCGGTATAGCGGGTCCATCATCCCGACCGCGTTAATAAGTGAAACCGCGTTATATTTTCCCGCGCAAAATACATGTCCCGATTTTCCCGCGAAAAATACATGACCCGATTTTCCCGTGCAAATATACTACCTAATACACAACTAACGAGATTATGCATAATTCAACGTAACGTCATGATTCCCCACACTGTACTCGACAAATAATATTTCTTACAAAACATACAATTACCAAATTTCAAATAAAAAAGCAAAACGGCAAGAGACTGACTAATAACACCAAGATCACAATCGGATCGGCCTTAAATTATTGTAATGGAATTAAAGACCGTATATCTAGTTTGTTTAGATGCCGGCAGAAATATTTTATTTTTTTATGACACAAACTCTGACATTTACGAACGTAAATGTAAAATAAATATTAAAACACTAACCATCATGAACATATTCCATCATTTATAAATTACATCCTAATTTTATCTCCAGTATAATATTTCAGTATTATTGCATCATCAACCAACTTAAACCAGCTAAAAAATGCCAAATGTCACGTACACACTTCTTGTAGATCATTGACAGATATTATTGCTGTTTACCTCCATAGTCAAAAAATGCAACATCCATGAAATTAACAGGAAGGCGGATCAAAGCAAAATGTACATCAATGAACTACCGACAGTTATATTTTTTGTTTCTTTCTGAATTGTGCGGATTATGTGATAATTATAGAGACAGTCAAATTTAGTAATGGATCAATGATAAACAGTAACTAAGCATTCACAAGTTTGCCTCGGGCTGATATCTGTCACTGGGAAAGCTGTTAAAACATGGTTGTTTTAGGGATAAAATGTGTGCGTCACTTATGTATATGTTACAATTGTGACTTCCGGTTTCGATTTATTTGCCGTTTTACGATCAAAAATGACTTCCGGTTTCGATTTTTTGCCGTTTCATGGTATAAAATGGACTTAGAAAAAAAATAGGGGATCCACGGGACGACCGCGTTATAATGGAGCGCGGATCTAAACGAAGCGCGTTATAAAGAGTCCGCAGTGTACTGTATTTAAACAAAAAATGCTGCTTTCAACTACCGATATAAACTTACATTTCCAGTTTTACTACGGATTTCTTTCACAAGATTTCTCTGAAACACAGCCTGATCAGCACCTAAAAGATCAAATTAAATATAAATTTTATGTCATCAGCACCATTTATAATCAGTCTGCACATGAAAGATCATGTTGGTAGTATCTACACACAAAGTCTGACATATACATAATCATCTGATCATCATAACATGTGTACCTTCAGCATGGGGAATGATGAAAATGGCAACACAAAAAAAACTGAGAATGGAAACCAGCATCAAGTCTCAACCATCTGTTTGGCTGAAATGGAAATTGGGCCAAATTGTCTTGCAGACCTGAGCTGCAATAAACCTTTAGCCTTGTTCATCAGGAATAAACTATTTATCTAGTAACCCTCCACACTGTATTGGATGAAGCCGAGCCAAACTTGTTTTAGTTTGCAATCAATCCCAACAAACCAAGTCTAATCCAGAATCAAACTAACAAAATGACATTGCTCAAACACATCTGTTGAAAATTCAACAAAAACCGAGACAGTATAACCATTCCCAACATAATAAAAGATTTGTGTGATGTTTTGATAATTTGGTTACTGTTATGTAATAAACACTTTTCTCAACTACCCTTTGAAGAAAAATTTTTGAGGCCTATTACAATTAACAATTATCAAATAAATTACGATGTCTGTAGTAGCATAATATAACCTTACTGATTTTATTGTATCTGTTTCCATTTTGCAGCTGCAGACCAGCCTTTCTGCACATATCACAGAACAATGAGCCATTGGTATATGCATCACCATCATCATCATCACGATGTGATCCTGGTTTCTTCTTCTTAGACTGGGGACCTGAAGCAATGATCAATTAAACTGAGACAAAACCATATCATTACCTATATAGGGGAATGAAACACATTCATGCAAAGAAAGTTTAGGCATGGCAGAAAACTGCACAATTTTAGAGAAAACAGCCAAACAATATTTATGCCTTTCAGAGTGCTGAAACTCCAAAGTCACTGAAGCAATCTAGAAAGTATTAAACTTGGTGGATGTGACTTGTCTGTAGTACAAAAACCTAATATATGATATATAGTTTCTCAAAAAATATTTCTTCATTCAAAACATTGACAGTATTTGGTATTTTGTCCAAATTTAAAAGCATGCTTTTAAATACCCATCCAGTTTTCCTGCAAAGGTTTTTTTTAAGATTTCAATTTTTGGCACACAAATAAGAAACCCACGGTGGGGCCAATTTTGAACCCCTCCACAACCAATTTTTAATGCTTCATATTTTACACAAAAATTATTTGGGCCAGCTGCCAACTTTGACAACCCAGTCAATATATATATATGCTAATTTAAAGATCTTAATGATGACTTAGTTTACAGTAATCTGTTCTCTTGAAAAATTTGATCTTTTCTATAAGGAAATTTAACTTATTTACCTAAACCTCTGAAAATGTATTACCGTCATTGTCTGAATATAAGCCGCACTTTTTTCCCAGAATTCGTCGGTAAAAAGTTGGGGGTGTGGCTAATACACAGAGGTTTGGCTGCTTATAAATTTCGTTAAGTTCTTTTTATCTGTTTCATCAGGTTTGGGGTGGTGCGGCTTATACATAAGTGCGGCTTATATTCGAACAATGACGGTATCTATGATTTATAGGTAGCCAAGGGTTTTCTTTCAATATACCCAACAGTTGTGATAATCTTGTGAATACCTTTGTTCTGATCACTGTTCTTTCGCTTCAAAGTTGCCGACTTGTCCAACACCATTTTTGATGTGCCACCTGAAAATTATTTTGTCATAAATATGTTACACAATTATAAACAAGAGCTGTCAGAGGAGACAGCATGCTCGACTATTCGAATCATTTGAAACAAATGCAATTTGAAGATTAAAACAATAACAACTATGGCCATACATTCATGTGCAATCAGGAAAAATATTAACAAGTGAATGGTACGGGAGAAATTCTTTTCAAATAACAGAAATAATTCCTAAATGTACCATAAATATTAAACTGAATAGGGGAATAACTATGAAATATTTCTGAATTTGTTAGAAAACTTGTTAGTAATTTTTTATTAGAGACATTTACTTTAGTCAAATATCAATCACTTCAGTAATGTTACAGAAAAAGAACTGAAATGAAAATATAATGGTAGTTTGAAGTTGATACCTTAAGTATTTGCAAAGTTATCGATGAAGTGCACTTAAGTGAAAATATAAGTGAAACTAGAAATGTGTCCATAGGACACGGATGCCCCGCTATGCATCATTTTCAGACACTCAAGTGCAATGATGGGAATAATAAGCGATACACTGCCCTTTCATGGTGAACATTTGTGTTAAGTTTTTTTGAAATCCCTCCATTTATAATGAAGTTACAGCCTGGACAAGAAAATTCTATTTTTAGTAACAGTGACCTTGACCTTGGACCTTCAGGCTTGGGTATTGTGCAGACACACTGCCTTATCATGAACATTTGTGCAAAGTTATTTTGAAATCCCTCCATTTATAACAAAGTAACAGCCAGGACAAGATAATTCTATTTTTAGTAACAGTGACCTTGACCTTTGACCTACAGGCATGGGCATGGTACATGACACACCGCCCTGTCATGGTGAACATTTGTGTCAAGTTATTTTGAAATCCTTCCATTCATAACAAAGTTACAGCCTGGACAAGAAAATTCTATTTTTAGTAACAGTGACCTTGACCTTGGATCTACAGGCATGGGTATTGTGCGGACACACCGCCTTGTCATGGTGAACATTTGTGCCAAGATATTTTGAAATCCCTCCATTCATAACAAAGTAACAGCCTAGACAAGAAAATTCTATTTTTAGAAACAGTGACCTTGACCATTGACCTACAGGCTTGGGCATGTACGTGACACACCACCGTCTTGATATGGTGAACAATTATACCAAGTTATTTAAAAACCCAATGAGAAATAACAAAGTTACAGAGCGGACACGATTTTGCAAGAAAATTCTATTTTTAGTAACAGTGACCTTGACCTTGGACCTACAGGCATGGGTATTGTACGCGACACACTGCCTTGTCATGGTGAACATTTGTGCCAAGTTATTTTGAAATCCCTCCATTCATAATGAAGTTAAGGGCCAACTGTATATTTTGCTTAACACTAAATGTAAGTAAAAAAGGGGCATAATTTGAAAAATATTGGAAGCAGGGTTATGGGTCTTGTTGGTTATAATGTAGATTTTGGTGGTGAAAATATATTTCAAGTTTCAAGACAATATCTCAAGTAGTTTTAAAGTTATGGGCAAAATGCATATTTTGCTTAACACAAAATATAAAAAAGGGGCATAACTTGAAATATATTGACAGCAGAGTTATGGGTCTTGTTTGTAATGATGTAGAATTTGATGGTGAATGTATAATCCAAGTTTCAAGTTGATATGTCAAGTAGTTTATAAGTTATGGACCAAAGTGCATATTTTTCTTAACGCAAAATTTAAGTGAAAAAGGGGCATAACTTGAAAAATATTTGTAGCAGAGTTATGGGTCTTGTTGGTAATGATGTAGAATTTGATGGTGAATATATATTCCAAGTTTCAAGTTGATATCATAAGTAGTTTTTAAGTTATGGACCAAAGTGCATATTTTGTTTAACGGACGCCGACGCCGACACCTCGGCGAGTAGGATAGCTCCCCTATTCTTCGAATAGTCGAGCTAAAAATCATACAGATTATCATGTCCAGCTTTGAACGATAAGTAAATGAATATTACAAAAAGAGAAAAGTTATTTAATATAAAACTGGTGGGATAATGTGTTTAAAACAATACTTGAGCATCAAAAAATGCTCAAAACATGATCATTTTAACATCAGATACTATATTAGGTATTTAGGTTTTAGTTCAACTGTACATCAATAGCATTTCTCATTAGTCCTTTTCACTTCTCAAAGACGTATCCATGTCAGACTTGTTATTTTTCTCAGGCCATGGTAATTCAAACTTTGTTAAACAATTTTACTATTAATAAGAGTTTATTTAATTTAACATTATTTAGCATCATTTTGGTAATATAAGATTTTTGTGTCCTAAAGGTTCCGTTGGTGGAAGTTCGGGTTAAACATTAGAACACAGTTCGAGTCTCATGAACTCAGGATGGATAGGAGCTGTGAGGAAAGCTAATCATAAATTAAGACATTGTTAAGTCACACTGTCAATAACTAAAGTTACATTTGTTTATTATTAAGATATTGTTTAATACTGTAAAATTCATTTTTAGGCAAATTCCAAGTATATGACAAGATTTATTTAAAATATAACGATTATTATAAAATTTACTTTTTAAACATTAAACCACATCAATAAACAAAATCAAATCTTTAATGTCTTGTATCTCATCACTGTTAATTATGGGCCCAGAGTGTTAACCTGGTAGGAATTAGTGGCCCCCACCTGTATCATATAAGCTATGTACAGGGAGTCTAATGAAAATAGAAGTGTGATTCTGAAACACTGATTTTAAAACAAAAGAACAGTCTACTTTTCCATTAAATAAGCTGGGTTTTCAATGGTAATTATTGCTGAAAGAAATCCTGCCCAATGCCTCTTTTTAAGACTGCTGTATATTGATTAATAGACAGCTACATATAAGTCAGTACTGTTATCAGTACAATAATTTGTTACCGATATCATACAGTCATGACACAGGTTTGTCAGGGCTATCCGAACAACACTTTTTGGGTTGTCCCGGCGGTATCGGGTCAAGAAGGCCCAAAACCATGACGGCCCACTTTGTGAGTCAAGACGGCCCAATGTGGTGGGTCAAGAAGGCCCACTTCGGTGAGTCAAGAAGGCCCACTCTTTTTTTTATAACAATTATTGTTAAATTAATGAATTTGTTGATAATAAATTATAAAATGAAGATTTCCTTTATTTATCACACCTTTTTCGATTAACAAATTGATGATTATGCCGACTCGTGTAAACTTTCCTAGATCGACACTGTAATTAGCGGACACTTAAAGGGTAAGTTTAACTTCAAAAATAAAGTGTTTTTATCACATATTTTTCTTAACTGCAATTGCAATTTATAAAAAAAAATGTGATTTTTTTTATTGTGGCGACTCGCTCTAAAGTTTCTTTGAAAGACACAACAATTAGCGGACAATTACAGGGTAAATTGATTTTTTAAACTAAATTGATGTAATTTTATCATTTATATTCTTATTTGCAATCGGTGTCTTCTGAAGTGTCTTTTTTGGTTGCAAACTGTGATATAATCTGTAAGTTTGAAAAAAGAAATGAGTACAAGTGTTGTGTATTTAAGTGTAGTTTCAATGCTACTGTACCATTCTATATGTTTGTAAGATAAGCATAGCATTCGTTATAACGAAGTTTCAAAATAAAAATTAAGTTGATAATTGTGTTTAATTTAAATAAATATTCATAATAAAACTTTATTGTACTGAGTGTGTTTATAAAATATATATATTTGTGACAATGCCTGTGTTCCCTTGCATCGCTTGTTGCAAAGAGGTAACACGGAGACAGCAGGCCGTGTCATGTGATTGGTGCGAGAGGTGGCAACACCGCATCTGTGGAACCGGTAAGTTTTATTTTCTTATATGTATATTTTGAATGTAATCAACTATTCTGCTTCAATCAGAAAATTAATAAGAATTAGCATGGTAAGATTCTGGCAGTACGAGTAGACTCGAAAAAAACGGAAACAGTTTATAAACGGAACACCTAATATTGGCCTATAAATTTCAACAATATTAAGATTAGATGCACCAATACCGCAGAAATTTTCCAATTTTTCTGCACAGCTGTCCTGAAATGCCCTTAATTTGACCGCATGACCCTATTAACCATCTCTAATTGCATAAATTCGAAGCAAGCAAGCAAATTTTAATTTGTCAAGGTTTATCAGTAACCATGCAGCAGAGTTTGTTTTGATGATAATTTATAGAATCATGTACATGATAGCATTTTTGTGTAAATTTCTGAATTCTTACAAGTATCATCAAATTAATTTGGACAGTTATATTAAAGCATATGATAGAAAGTATCGACAATAAGGTAAACATGTAATGAATTATATCCGCAATAAATTATCATTACGGGCCTTACAATTGTTGTTTTTTTCGCAATATTTAAACAGTAAATAATACCATTTCTTTAAAATTGACAAGACTTTTAACGTTGTTTAAGCATTGCTTTGTTGCTTTAGTTAGTTTTCTTAAAAAAATTTATTATCATTATTATAAATAAGGAGATAAATTAAGTTGAGTGAACAAAATAAGAAACCGTTAGAAAACATAAGTGATATATATAAGATATATTTTAGACCGGCATCACTTGTTTAAAAAAAGGAAATATGCATATCAACTGCCACAAAGTCCACAGAATTGACTCACGTTTTTTTTTTTTTAATTTTATTCGATAGTTTTTGAGTTAGAAGTGAGGGTAAAACAAATTTTGATCTTCCATATCAGATGAACATTTAAATACAGCGATCTAGAGCTCTTGTATGCAGCGCATGCAAAGTCCTTTTCAATTTTTTTATAATTTAATTTTATATTTACTAAAATCGTATTTTTCTTTCCTAAAATATTTTTAATGAATAACACATTAGGATACAAATTTGAACCCGACCGTGTTATTGTTTATTGTCACTAATTGCCACTTCATTCTCACTAGCAAGTTTGCCCGGAAGAAGGTGGTGACATGTTTAAAAAGGTGCGAAAAACATTATTGGCATATGCAACTTCAGTGCAGATTAGGGGACAATATTAAATTGAAATGAAAAGAAATTATTTCAAAACAATGTTTATTTATTGTAATAATAAACAAACAAGATTATACAATGTTTCAATCAATTCATTACCGATAGTTACAGAATTTGACAATTGGGTGGGTTTCAAAATAATGAAGACAAAGTGTGACAAAGGGGGTAAAATTTAGAATTATGTTTTTGTTCAAAATTTTATTCAAAATAGATAAGTAATATATTGAATTTTGAAAAATCACCAAGGGTTAAAGTATATTAATAAAGATTTTTTTAACTTTTAAAATTTTTGTTCCAATGAATTCAAATTTTTCAGAAAAAAGCTTTGAACTTTTCACTATCATATTTACTAAACTAAGAGGTTTCCAACAAATATTTGTAAATTATTTTCACAAATACAAAGAATAAATACTTTTTAAAAATACAGTTTGGCGTTGTGGTAGGCTGATGTTAACTGTGCGATTGTGAGAGTAGAAACAACTGTGCGGTTTAAGCATGTATGAATATAAGCACAGGGGTTTAACATAAAGGTATAGCATTAAACATAATCATCATATTACAACAGACATCATTGTTAAAATAAACACAAAATATAATAAATTATTTCATTTGTTTTGTTTATATGCTCTCTCACGTGGAGGAAATAAAGTTATCTATCTAACTAAAAATTGCATACCAATTTGAAAACAACAAACAAGTATAATGTATCATATTATGTATACATCCACCTATTAAAAAGCTATTGGGCCTTCTTGACTCACCGAAGTGGGCCTTCTTGACCAACCACATTAGGCCGTCTTGACTCACCAAGTGGGCCGTCTTGGACCGGGCCGTCTTGGTTTTGGGCCTTCTTGACCCTGAATCGTCCCTGCTAGCTAAGTCAGTACTCCAAATATTTAGAGGAATGCATGCTTCTTTAACCTTTAACATTTAATATTTTGACATTTTATATTTTTCATTTATTGGCAAGCGTTACCTCTAAACGCCATGCATCAAAAACGTGTCGCATATTTAGTTTTAACAAAAAGTTTACAGAAAGTCATAATCTCAGCTTTAAATGATTAGGCACTGAAAATTTATAACAAAATTCACCTTTAAGCATCAAATCATCGGTAAACATGAATTAAATCCGGTAAGAAATTATATTCAAGTACTGTGTATGCAGAACTTTCACTTGACATATTCCTGATTGACAGTTGCGTAAAAAATTCGTAGACGGAAATAATATTTTCAATAGTCAGGTTATGTCCTTTAAACAGTAAGAAAAACAATCAAACTATTGTACGCTAACTTTAATTATCAAGAAAATATATATTTCTGTCCGATTTTATATGGAAGTATGATTTATATTATAAAAAACATCTATTTATTTGTAATTCGTCTAATTAGTACTGTATAACATGAGGCGGATGCATGATTTGCATCAGCCAATCAGAATCGAGCAATGTCTACACGGCTGAGAGCCGCATATACAAAAATACTGTGGTGGAAATTAAAATGGATTATCGTAGATTATAACTGGAAAATGTAAGTAATTTATGTGTGTGAAGCAAGAATAATGGCAATATTAATGAAATATTGCTATATTTAGGCCTGTCATGTTGTAAATTTGCCGATAACTTAGATAATTGTCCCGACTGAAAAATCGGTCGGAAAATGCGACACGAAAACTGCATTCGGCGATATGACGTCGTAATTGCCATAAAATAAAAAAATGATAAATAAGCATTTACGACGTCATATTTATAGGACTAGCTAAGCCAGTTGTGTTGTCGGAACTGCATGGCTAGACACTGTCACCATGATGGTGTGGGTTCGCTCCCCAGAAGAGGTAATATCATTTATAAGTACTGTATAAATCTGTACCACTAATCAATTCCAATTTCTTTTACTGGTTCGAATACTACTGAGGACGAAATTCATATCACTTCTTCGTCTATTCGCTCGTTCAAATAGAAATGGATCTTAAAATCTATTTCTTATTTTAAAAAGATTGGTGAAATTTTACACTAAAATAAGTATGATGAACATAAAAATGATTTATTTTAACGAAAACTAACCGTTAAAACATCGCGATCAAAACAAAACTTTCCCGCACTTTTTCCGCCGGTGTTTATGTGCTTTTCTACCAGAAGGATCGGTGACACACCAAGTGAAAGCTTAGCCTGTTTTCGTACAGCGGAGGTATTATTAGTTTATACTTAAGAAAAATATTATTTAAAAGAAATCTTTTGCGAATATCAAATCTAGGTCTCTTTTCAACCTGTACGCCAAAAAAATAAGATTCATATCTTACCTTGTCAGTATTCGGATAGAACTAAATCCACCGGATAACGGACACATGTGACTAAGTTTTTGTGTGTCAATACATGTGTACCATTGTAAGTTATCAGGGCTTTTCATCATTAAATTGGGAAGAGGCCCTGGCC